>CM044307.1:64579460-64916960 GCA_024291935.2 Okapia johnstoni | reverse complement strand
AAAACAAATGTTTTGAAAGATGTATCAGAAGTTAAGAAAGAGTCACTTACGTCTATGAATGAAACCACTGTTTGTGATTTCTTTAGTCTATGACTTGATTTTCCTAATCGTGGCTTTTTAATCACGTGTGGGGGAAAATGTGGGCAGAGACAAGAATCCAAAAACCTGCTTGTGTGGCCCCGGTTCCCACCATGCTGTGGAGGCCAGCAGCACAAAGCCAGCAGCGTAGCAAGTATTCAGTTTCTTCGGTCAATCAGGGATGCACAGCACTTGGGCGATGGGTCTGAATTTTGGTTGCCTACAATCACTTCATTTACTCTAAGGGAGCTAGTTTCAGGCCCATTTTACTTCCTGGAAAACCTCCTGTGTTTTCTTTGTGAGATGGCTCAATATAATCCTTACTTCCTGGTTAATCTAAGATTATTGACAGTCAAAGTTTGGAAAGTAAGATTGTACATAATCACAACTATGCCTGGAAGCCATGGCAACTGCTTCAATTACAGCAGAGTTCACTGACAGTTATTTATGTTGACTCCTTTAAAGGACAGTTGAAGATTCTTTCATTTTTCCTGGTTGCTGCTCCGGGTTAAGAGGGTCACACACAATGACCACACATCACAAGGAGTCAATTATGAGAATGCTTCACACAGAAATTTTACATTTTACCCTCAAGTGTGGCAATAAGAGAATGAAGCCATAGGTTTCAGTGTTTTTTAATTCTTTACTTCCCAGCACAACTCACCAACATTTATAACAAGTCATCCTCCCATCATCAAACCCCTTTCCTCTCTCATTCTGAAATCAGGTTGTTACTTTAGATTTATGCATTTACTTTGAGACACTCTACTGGCATATACATAATTATAAAATATGTTTATTAAATAGGTCCCTACTCTAAATTCACTGGCTTTCTTAAACAGAAAAGTAAACTTTTACACAGCATGTCAAAGTCGTTTCTAAACTAGAAAGCCTTCAGGAATAAATATTTCTCATCAATGTTATTAAAGGGTGACATTAGGAACAACAAAGTATTCCATTCACGGCATTCTAATCATTCCAGTGTTTGAGAGTGAGTGTTTTTCACTCATCTAAGATTTTATTCTTCAGGTATTTCATCTTCCATAATAGCGTGCATTATCCAAAATGTGCACAATTACTTATTAGCAAACCCAAATGCCATTAGGTTAAACAAAATCCCCTGTATTGCAAAAGGGGTTAACTAGATTTGTATTAATATAGAAGCCAGGCTTTTAATATTCTGCAAATGTTAACAAAGAAAGATGATAATGTTGAGTTAATATGGGTTAAGCATAAAATGAAAATAAATTTTTCTGATTGCGAGGTGTTGACATTTTTTTGGCTAGGGCCTCCAGCCTGTTCCTGAAAGCTGTGTAATTACAGAAGGCTTTTCCCCTCCTTCCCCCTCCTGCTTCGAGCCTACCCACATTAGTAATGACCCCTTCACTGCTTCAAAAACCACTAATGGTCTTCAGCACGGGCAAGAAAAATGAACAGGATAAATTGGAATCCACAGTCAGTAATTTGCATCCTATGAGGCAGCTTTGGCCACTCACACTCATTCCTGGCCATCAATCGTTGCCTGTCAGGTGCTGCACTCTGCCACCATGACAAATACTCCTCCTAACACTCTGATTCGTCCAAACAATGTAATTGTCCTCTATTCTCCTTTTGGTAATGGAGATAATGAATGACTGCACACACAAGAAGGATTGCTCATCACAGACCCCGGGAGTGGCTTCAAACTGGTAAAGACCTAGGGTACAAATTTTAATTGACTGACAACACTGGTTGGAGGGAAAATGACCAAAAAGATCCCCAAATCCTTCTTGTCGTGGTATTCTCCTGCCAAATTCAAAGGAGGAGCACCCTTTGACTTTTTATTCCTCTAAGATTTTGAAAGCCTAGGTTTATAGGTTATTTGCCCAATGGAAATCAATCCTGCAAATAACAAAAGTGAAAATGAAAACAAGGCCTCATCACAAGGATGTATAGATCTGCATTGGTAATGTGGTCCAGTGTGCTGTTTACTCACGCAGTGTTTTTTTTCTTTTTTCTTTTTTGGTGTGTATGTTCAGTCTTGCTCACCATTACGATGTTTTTGTCAAAGACAGTTCTGACAAAATGTGGGCTGTAATGTATGTGTGTATGTGAAAGAAACAGAGGCAGAGACACACACACATACATGTGCACATACACAGAGAAGGTTCAGATGAAATAAAGATTTAGGATGTGAAGGTGGTAGAAGAATAGAAAGGTAAAGTTAGTTACAGTCAGTTCCTTCAAGCAGGACTGTACATTCAGATGGAATAATAAGAATTCTTCCCAGTGTTTTATTAGAAATTTAGTCAAATGACCACAAAATTACATAAATAGTGAGTGCATTATATCTTGGGAATCCCTGAACTGTACTTTCACTTATGAAAGCAGTTGCAAATTCCATCCACAATCATTAAAAAAATTGGGAGCTTACAAAAATTCACCTTGCACAGATGGCTTTTTTTTTAATTAATAGGGAAGACCATAATAACTTTAACTTATTTAAATAACATTCTGTGGTTTTGAACATTCGTGATTCTATGCCCCTTTTATACATGGAGTGGACTGTTTATCTGAAAGTGTTCTGGCAGTCGGCCACTGTATTTCTAAAATTAAAAAAGGGACGGAAAACAATCAGCTTTCAGAGGAATTGGAACCATGGCAATGTGTTTTGGATTAATTTACAAATATATGTATATATTTAAGGCCAAACTGTGGAACTAGAGAATTTCTACTACATGGTCTGTCATATGCATTTTTCTACTTTATTAGAACAGACATCATATTGAAATAATAAACATGGGAAGCCTTCACTTCTTCTTTGATGTATATTGCTAAATGTCTGACTGGCTCAAATTTAAAATAAACTTTGGTATGTTTGCACTTGAAACTGGAAGTAGACCACAAGCAATAATTTGTTGTCAGTTTCCATATTCTTGGAATAAGGCTATAGTTTAGTCTGTTCACTGATGGGGGCCAACCCACATTGGTCCAGTGGCCCAGAGGTGGCTCAACTTACTCATAAGAACATATATTGTAACATAATAGCAATGATGATAATTCCCTTCATCAAGAAAGAACCAGCATAGGTCAAAGTTTTTCACATCCCCAAATAATTTTAAAGCCACTGTTGAATACAAGTGACTCACAAAGATTCTCTTATTTTGAATATCAGCTGACAACTGTTCAAAAGTTAATAAGACATGTATGGCTTATGATTCAATGTAGATAGAAATTTTTTTTAATTGCCTTTTTTCTAAAGACTCATTCGAATGTGAGATGCATCTGTATCCCAGATACTGACCTTTGACTTTTTTTTTTCCTCCTCCTTTGTGGGGTTAACCTGGTTGATTAAGTACATGTAAATAGATCTACAGTATAAATTTATCACTGAAACAGTTCTTGGGTGAAATCACTTAATAATCTTCTTTTGTGGTTAATCTTTGTCCATTTTTGTCCAAACTGGAACAAAATTTTGTCCAAACTGGAATAAAATTTTGTCCAAATTTATCACAATCTTTATTCCATGTTGAAAGGATTTATACTAATGTTTTAGAAAACTTCAAGTGATATTTTTAATCATCTCATGAATTAAAAGTACACAATAAATTAACTGTCAAATGGATCAGAGTTAAATAAAATGTGAAGTTCTCACGAAAAGGTTTCCCCCACATACAGCTGAGTGAAAAAAGCAAACTGCAGAACAACATGTATCTCCAACTTTTGTAAAATAGATAAATAGCTAAATAAATACATTAATTAAATACACATATCAATGCTTGTAATACAAGAAAAACATCTGTAAAAACACACATTGAATAATGGTTCATGTTGTGTAGGGCCTGGGGTGCAGACTTACTTTCTATTTATATACTCCTATATCGTCTGCATGTATACCGCTGCAAACAATTTTTAAAAATCAAATATTAATTTACAAATGATAATTTATTGTAATTAATGTATACACTCCATTTTAGACAACTTTATTTTCTTTATTTATTTATTTGGGGCTGTGCTGGGTCTCCGTTGTTGCACAGGCTTTCTCCAGTTGTGATAAGCGGGGGTTACTTGTTGCTGCAGTGCAGAGACTTCTCATTGTGGTGGCTTCTCCTGTTGCAGAGCACAAGCTCTAGGGTGCTTGGGCTTCAGCAATTGTGCTTCCCGGGCTCTAGAGCACAGGCTCAATAGTTGTGGCACCCCGGCTTAGTTGTTCTGTGGCATGTGGAATCTTCCCAGACCAGGGATCGAACCCATGTCTCCTGCATTGGCAGGTGGATTCCTTACCACTGAGCAACCAGGGAAGCCCCTACACTCCATTTTTCTTTTTTTAAAAAACACACTAATTCAACTTTTTATACAGTTATATATTCTGTTTTGTTATTCATTGGATTTTTTAAAAGCAGGGCATGTCAAGAATCAATCATTAAGGTTACTTTCCTATCCTATGAGTTTGACTCACTGGTCTATAAAGTTTACTAGATAAGTTCTTTAAGGAACCATGTGCAGTTAGTCAAGTTTCTTCTGTAATGGCTGTAATACAGCCATGGAGACAAATGATCAAGTAATTTGTTGGGCAGGTTCTTAGTTTGAGCAAAAACTTGGAAACTGGTCTTATGATCACCACTTCCTTTTCCTCAATCCTTACCCCTCTTGCCGCTCACCCCACCCCCACTTCGACCAAAATACAACCTCTTTTATAGGGTTAATTCAAGTGACCTTGAGTTTGATGATGATGCGCACATATGGAACCCTCTAAGCAATTTCTCTAATAGGGACAATGAAACTGCATTGAGTATATAGGTATATATCACTTATTGCTCTAGGACCAGGCTTACTGAACTGATACAAGTTGGTGCTAAAGATCTAACTCCTGAATAAATAAATGCATTTTTGTGGAATATCAAACTTATTCAATGACCATTAATTTAAGTAAGCAGAAATTCTGATGTCATGATTAGAATGTATAACAAAATGAAATCTGAAGATGAAACCAGAAGCAAGATATTTAAAAACCATCACATCCTCATAGCTGGATGTAATCTGCTTTCCACTAAGTTCATATAGTGATTTACTTAGCATTTATAGCATTTAGCCCTTCATTGTCACATCTTATTTATACACTTTGACTAGGTAAAACTTTCTGAGAGTAAAGCCTTAGGTTTTCTAAACTTTTGTATTTCTCCCCCAACTCCCAACTCTGGCTCAATGTCTCTTTCACTAGAAAGAGTGAAAAAAAAAAAAAGATATAAGTTCTCATTTAAGCTTTGTTAATAGTTCTGCCACCTTGAACAAGACTGTGCCTTGAACAAGACTGGGACTTAGTCTCTGTAATGGCAAATGAGGATGTTAACAAAGCTTTACATGCCTTATGAAATATCTATGGAGTTTATAATAATAAAGTCTGTGATGGTTAATTCTGAACCTCACTATCTCTCTTTCTCTCTCTCTCTTTCTCTTATACACATACACACTGTTCTCCTCTCCTCTCAAGTTGTCTGAGCTTCTTGTCACTACCTCAGGATGCAGTAAAAAGCCTTTGCTCTTCCACTACAAAGCTAAGGTCAAATTTCTACCAGAACCACTTCTACATGAGACGTGATGTATCTCTTGCTTTGTGTTACTATTTGTAAATCTGCATTTTCTGGGTATCTTATCCTCATCCTAGTTCTTGAGATCATAACCACAAAATATTGAGGCAAAAAGGTCTTTAAACAGAAGCTTGTCCTGCAACCTAAGTATGTAGATTAGGAAACCAAGATGCATATGGCGTTACACTCTTGGCCACAGAAACAGGAAATGCTGGGATAACCACCTGTTCTCCTGATATTTAGTGGAGGGCTTTCCCACTCTAACATTAAAGTTTTTCACTGAAGTAACTTCCCCCCTTTCTCTTGATAAAAGTGCCTTGATTTTACTTCAGAGATATGCTTGGGGGTGGCTCACTGACCCAGGCTTAGCCAATCAACATAGCTAATCATCCTGGCTGCTCTGAAGATGGAAGCCAAGTTTAGCTTAATGGGAGTCAGTTAGCACTGTCAGTCAAAGGTGTTCTTTTGTCACTGGGGTTACTAAGTCAGTTGCCATCAGGCCATTGTTGCCACCAAATGGAGAGAGGCTGATGGAGGGTGAAGACCACACAGACAAAAGCAGAGCCAGAAGCTCTGAAGAATAGATTCATGCACATTCCTGCCCTTGGATCCAGCTTTATCTAAATCCAGCCACCCTTTACCTTTCAGCTGCTTGAGCCAATTTATACATGTGGCATGTTTTAGATTATCAGAAAATTTCTCAGTTTACTCCCTATCTCCCTCTAGCTAAAAATGATTATTTTTTTCTTTTAAAGAGAAGGATGACGATGAGGCAAAAGAGGGAAGGCAGGGTTGGGGGAAGAAGAAGAGGTGAACCATTTTGCTTTGACCTAGATCTAGACTCTGATCGAACAAGGCAAAAATCTTGAGGATTTGGGATTTTCTAAAAAGTTGATCAGCTTTGTGCAGTGGCAGTATTATACCAATGAGGTTTATCCAAGGTGTGATTATTGCTAATTAAAAAGTTGATCAGCATTGTTATCCTAATAGATTAAAAAAAATCACCTAACTTGGAAGACAGAGGTTTAATCATGCAATGTATATGGAACTGTGAAAATTTTACATCTTTTTTTTCTAATTTGAAAAGCAAAGTACAAGGTAGAATTTTTATAATGACCATACAGAGAGCAAATTTCAGTGCGTTTCTTTGTGGAAAATTGAAACTCTTAAGGGAAACAAACATAAATTAACCAAAATACCCAAGAAACACATTTAGACACAAAAACCACACAGAAACCCAAGGCTTTGATAATGAAAAATGACACAAAGATTGTTTCAATCATCTGGCTAATTTAGTATTATTGGATTTAAGTAAAATTCCAAGGTGCTAAAGGAGAGTGTATTTCAAATGTTGTGTGATTACAACATTCCCTTCCATTTCCATGATTCTGGCATGTCCATCAAGGTCAGTCCAAACACTAGGTCCCCTGCAAAGTCTTCCCTAGCCTTGAGTAGTCATTTTCCCCGAAAATTCCACAGTGCTTTCTCTCCTCCCATTTTTATTCACTCTACATTACCTTTTATGTATATATGTGTTCTTGTGTTATAGCCCTCACTGGACTGCAAATCATTTGAGGACAAGGTTTAAGCCTCTAACCTTGAACTCTCTACAGCACTTAGAATATTTCCTACAGAATAGGTACTCAATACGTACATATTTGTGAATGCATTATTTCTGAAACTGACACTTTTCTATTAGAAAGGACTGATGGTGCCATATATATGATGCATAAAAAATCAGATAAAAATGGTAAGATTCAGTCATTTAACTGTTTTACTGACATAATATCTGGATATTTGAAAACATCTACTGAATTTTTCACTTTTCATCCAGATGTTTGGTGTCATAGAAACCCAGATTCCACATTTAAATTAGCTAGTTGTTTTTGGTTTTTTTTTAGTGTCAGATGTATATTGAGAGGAAGAAAATGTGGCTATTTCAAGAGATTCATTTCCATTTGAGTTCATGTGGAAGTAAACAGATTAAATTATAATAATCACATCTTTTAAAATTCAGAAAAGGTTTGAAAGATTTTAATAATAGCCAGGTCCTAAGAGATTAACATGTTTGGTTGATATTTAGAGCCACAGTAGGAAGGCCTCATTAAAACGAGCAAAGAGAAAAGCACACGCTCTTTTGTAGATAAGCTAAAGGAATACTGAATGAGCCTGATGGATTATCATACAGAGACTTTAAGAACAGTTGTTAAATTTATTATTATCAAGATATAGGTAAAATCAAAGAGTGGAGAAGGAATTTTTCATGAAACCAAAGTGAAGGACAAAGGAAAAAAGTGTCTTAGGACTAAGGAGAAACACTTTTTTACATCTGCAAAGGGAAATGTTACATATACATGTATTGCAGTGATACAAAGGGAGTTCATATGGGCAGAAGCAATGAAATTAGATGATGGTCAGAAACCATCTACACTCATTCCACTTCTAAACTTTCAAAAAAACATAAAAACATATTATAAAAACACATTAGAAAACATTTGCAGATAGTAGTCAGAATTTTAAGCGCAACGAATATAATTATTTTCCTATTGACTGAGATTTTAAAGCTGAGCAGTCTTATTTTGAAAATAACAGCAATATATTCCTAAGGCTAGAGAAAGATAATTTTTATTTAACATTTGTTAGGATGCTCCCATGAGCTGCTTGACCATGCGTGTTATGTTGCCTACATGGCTAATGGGTAATCTTACCAAATGAGCCAAAGGCCACAAATAAGGCCTTGACTCATTTAACAGTCATTTCACATTTCCACACTATGACCAAATTAATATTTTATGGGGCTACTCAGTTCTACAGCCAGACTACTTTTCCAAAAAATTGAATTTCGTGCTTATTTATTTTATGGATCATTTGTTGAAATAGATTTCAAAACAGGTTTAGGCTATTTAGACTTTTCAGTGAACTGCAAAAACAAAACTTACAGACTCAAGAGTTTTAGGAATAGAAGTCAGAAGTCATTTAATATAAACTTTCTCAGTTTATGTCTAATGAAACTAAGGCTGAAGCGAAGTGGCTTGCCCCAACTTGGTTGGCCTCCTCCTTTTTTAAAGATGTCCCTGACTTCCTCAGAGAGAACAAATTTCATACTTACATAACCTCAAAGAACATTTCTTATGGAACATCTTATTTCTACCTAGGAATCACGAATACCAGTAGCCAGATTTTACCCTGTAAATTACTTAATTCTTGTATCCCATATATTCCCATGTAATCCTATTTTTCTTCATGAGCCACACTGCGTTGTAAATACTTGCTTATTTGTCAGTTTCTCCTATTGCACTCTGTGTTCCTTGAAAGCAGGGAATGATTATCCATATTTTATTTCCAGAATCTAGTTCACTGCTTGGCATGCCAAGGTATCAGTAAGTGCATGTAGAATTAATCAAATTTGAGAATGCACAACAAGTGAATTTTTTGCATCCTAAAAATACTATTTTGAAATGAGAGAAAAGGAAGTTGGTTGAGGTGAAAGCTAGATAGCAAATGAGAAGGGAGATTTAAGGAAAGAGATACTCAACAAGGCAGATAATACCAACCACTCACTCACGTCAAACAGTGAAATAGTGAAAAATCAGCTCTTATTTAAAACAAAAGTATAACTTCATAACATAGAGTACTAAGTAGAAATTGGCAAATTCAGATGGTGCCACTAAGAAACTATGGAAAGGAAATAAGTATATAGGGCTTTTTACTAACATTTAATTTCTTCTTGTTAAAAAGGCTAAGGAGTTGCTTTAAAGATATATAATATCTAGACCACTTAGATACTTGTATCTAATCTTATGACAACAATCCTACTGAACAGGCCCAGACACAGTGGCATATGAGACTGAATTAGAAAAAAAAAAAAAAATTAGTTTAGCTCTTAATCTTGGGACTTCTCTGGTGGTATAGTGGCTAAGACTCCACACTCCCAATGCAAGGGGCCTGGGTTCAATCCCTGGTCAGGGAACTAAATCCCACATGCTGCAACTAAGAGTTCACATGTTGCAACTAAGAACTGGCATAGCCAAATAAATACATAAATAAAAATAAAAATATTTTTTAAAATCCATTAGATCTCCTTAGTCATGTGAAAAAAGTCTGGATAAAAAATTGTAGGGTAAATATTAAAGAATTATTGAGCAAATTTACAAGGAATAATAAACAATTCCAGTATATTTAGTCCAATTTCATTTGCATGGACCATGCTATAAATAATTTTGTCTGATTTACTTAACAATGCACTGAAAGTCTTACTTGACAAGAGAAAGCTAACATGGATTTAAAGAGGAAGAAATTGTTTAAAGAAACTGAGGGTTATCTCTTTTTCAAAAAGGTTATTATCTCTAGAGTAAGCAATGGAAATGTTGTGGATATTATCTTCTTTGCTCATCTCAGAGTACAGGATAAGAGAATGGGGTTAATGATAAGCTAAAAAGTCATAAGAAGGAAGTAGCTATAAACTGATGACTTGTGATGCACAGTGCAGTAGTTAAAAAGAAAACTTTAGAAGTGACTGAGCATTTCTTGTACAATCTTACAGAGGTATTAATCAGAGTGGCTATGATGAAACAGAACTCCTTAATGAGAGTTAATTCTTTGATTTTACAGTTCACCAAGATAAAATTTCTAAGGTTTTAAACACTAGCATTAGGAAATTGGTTGAGAGGTTTCTCACTGGCTTCTTTTTTTAATATTCACAGAGCTTTTTTTGCATATAAATGAGCATGGGATACAACTATTTACTTAGAGATACACTCTTAAAGAGGGGAAGTGAGCTAAAAGAAAAACTTGTCTTTTAAAAATTATAGCTCCATGTTCTCCAAATGTTCTGGAATTTATCGGACTTGTACAACTATGGGAGAAAGATCATTACTGGTCTCTCTAGGAATTACAAAAATATAAGCCAAAGAGATTACCCAATTGTTTACTTTAGTTATGCGCTATACTAGTAAATAAAGCAATCAATTGGTACCATAACAAGAACACGCCTAACTGAGCCATCAAAAAAGGTCAGTTAGCAGTATTTATTTTGGAATTCCCCACAGTTTTATCTTATCAATTTATTTTTCCTTCCCTTTTTAAGAGCAGCCTGTTTAGTGAAAGCTAACTACATCAAGATGGAGACAGAACAAGGTACTGCCACATTTATCTATGATAATGAACCCACCTGCCAAAGTAAGATACACTGGAGACTCGGGTTTGATCCCTAGGTCGGGAAGATCCCCAGAGAAGAAAATGGCAATCCACTCCAGTATTCCTCCCTGAAAAGTTCCATGGACAGAGGATTCTGACAGGCTACATACAGTCTATGGGGTGGCAAAGAGTTGGACACGACTGAGCACAAGCAGCCCAATGTACATATAATGGCTCTATTACTATTCTACCCAAACTTTAGAACATGCAAATACTTAAACAGTGTTTCTAAGTAGATGGAAAAAAAAAACAGTTTGTGAGTTTCTAATTTGTATTTAGAGCAAATGAACTCATCGGTAAGTAGAGCACCTTCAAAATGTCTTTTGAACATACCTATGACTATGTATCTTCTGGTAATTATGTATACAAGATCATACACTAATCCATGTCATAAGCAAAGAAAACAAAAAACTATATGCACTTAAAAATATATCTATGACTCTGAATATCTTTTGACTAAACATTTACTCATTCAAGGTAAAAGTGATCAAATATTGAAATAACAAATCATTTGATAGTATTTAATCTTTTTAATTTTTTTTAAGTATTTAACCTTTTACCATGATAATTAAATGCTATGCTAAATACATCCAAATAAATTCAATATGTATGGACTAAGAGAAAATACAGACACAAAAATTAAAAGTTTCATGCAAAACAATAAGGATATATGCTAGAATATATTTAGAGTATACTTAAATGTTAGTGTGTGGCTATTTTCTTTCTAATTTGCATAGCAAACCAGAAAATAGTAAGAAAAAGCTCTTCTTAACTTGGGGAGCTAAGGTGACCTCGGCAGAAAGTGTTTGCAGCTGCTTATCAACTTGGATAAAGGAAAGAGGAATAATAGGGGACATATTAAAAATATGAATATTTAAAATTACTGCACTGGCCATATTTTTCCAATCTATTAAGTGATAAGATCTATAGAAAACAATAGCTACTTCTTATTACTTCTGATTTGTATATTAGAAATTGATAGTGTATTTTTACATTCGTAGAACAAAGAATTCTATTTTTGCATGAAAATATTTCTCACAAGGATTTAAGAAGCCCTAAAACTGGACTTTAAAAGGACAGATCTTTAATGTAGCTGAATTCAACTGGTATGAAGCACTATGGCCAGCATCTGCTCTAATTAGTTGAGCATCCATTCTGATTATTGTTGCTTGTCTGTTGCTTAGTCTCTAAGTTGTGTCCGACTCTTGCAACCCTGTGGACTGTAGCGCATCAGGCTCCTCTGTCCATGGGATTTCCCAGGCAAGAATACTGGAATGGGTTGTCATTGCCTTCTTCAGCAGATCTTCCTCACCCAGAGATCAAACCCACGTCTCCTGCATTAGCAGGCAAATTCTTGACCACTGAGCCACCTGGGAAGCTATTCTGATTGTCGGTGCCTGTTAGTTTGCATATTACTTGTGACTTTTCTTCATGATGGACAGTGCCCTTGACATTTCTGATACGTGCTTGGCAAGTTTTTTTTTCCTTTGGCCACACCATGCAGCATGTAGGAGCTTAGTCCGCCATCAAGGACTGAACTCCCACTCCCTGCTTTGGAAGTACACTGGACTGCCGAGGAAGTCCTCGTATGTTGTATTTTTAGCAGATGAACTCAAGTTTGACCCGTATCCTACCATAATACAAAAAGCATTGACATTTCAGAGTAAGGTGAGTTGACCAATTGACCATAAGGGAATAATAAAGTTTTTCATTTTAAACAAGGTATTTTGAAGTATTCAGCACCTTGAATACTCAGGTGTTACTGACTGAATCATATGCCTTATTTAAATATTTAAATAATCTAAATACTCTTATTTGACTAATTGGAAATATAACCTCATGCAACATAAGCTGAGTGGGTTTAGTTCTCTAAGAAGTTAGCAAAACACTTAAGGATTGCCACATGGCGAGAAATAAACCACAAATGGCCTTTAGATTCTAGTTGAAAAGCATGAAGTAAAATCCAAGGTATTATTCCATGTATATTCCATGAAAGTATTGATTATGCTTTTATCTAAATAAGCACATTTTCTTAAGCAAGATAAGAGAGAGTCATTTTTAGCGAGAGGTAATAGGAGAAGTCAAAAATTATCTCAAAGAATTAAAAAATATGAACAAAAATCACCATCAACTCATGACTCCAACCCCTTATATAAGATCATTTCTTGGATTTGATCTGGATATTGAAAGAAAGTAGACTGACAAACTCTCCTTTGCACAGATCCACTTACAAATCAGTATCCATTTAATATCAATGTTTCTAACCTGGCAGAAACTAAAGAAAAGACTTTTTCAATTCAGATGTTAGAACATTTAAAAATTTTGTACAGTGAAGGAAATATAGAAGGGGAAGAAATTCAGACGGAAATTCAGAAAGAAATGTATTAACCCCCACTTTTCCATCTTTTCTAACCTAACCAGCCAATTTTGAAATGGCCTAGGAACATACTGGACTTCTCAGGTGGCACTAGAGGTAAAGAATCTGTTGTCAATGCAGGAGACTCAAAAGACTCAGATTCGATTTCTGGGTTGGGAAGATCCCCTGGAGTAGGAAATGGCAACCCACTCCAGTATTCTTGGCTGGAAAATTCCACGAGCAGAGAAGCCTGGCAGGCTACAGTCTATGGATCCGCAAAGAAATGGATACAACTGAGTACTAACTCACTCAGGAATATACTCTTATAAGGAATGAATACTGTGTCCATTATTTATCATAGTGATGTTTGTACAATTCTACAAACATTGAAAACATTGATATATAGATGCCAGGTCCTGTGCTAGAAGACTTCCCTGGTGGCTTAGTGGTAAAGAATCTGCTTGCCAAAGCAGGAGACACAGGTTTGATCCTTAGGTCGAGAAGATCCCCTAGACAAGGATATAGCAACCTATTCCAGTATTCTTGCCTGGGAAACCCCATGGACAGAGGAGCCTGGTGGGTACAATCCATGGGGTCACAGAGAGTCAGACAAGACTTAGTGACTAAACAACCATAACAGCTTGGACTAGAAATTTAAGAATCCTGGTGTCTGGAGGAATGGAGGAACTGTTAGAAATTGAGATGGGTATTTTCACACTTGACTGGATATGCTTTCTTTTCTCTTCCTCAAGCTCCTAAACACATTCATCCTTTTCATTTTAAGCGACTGAAATGCTAATGATGTTATTGAACTTAGAATAACTCTCTGGAGATATTCCTTTCTTTTAACTTCTTGGACATTTGGGAATACAATTCATAGTAAGTATAAATATTATAAGTTGAATTACCTCAGGAGCCTGCTATTTGCTAAATTGAGTTCTTTCATAAGATAATGTTCTTACAAAGCAATTAATTCCCTCAGCAGACTAATGCTCTTCTACATTTCTTTATGAACAAGTTCAGATGTTTACAAGAAATGCCAAATGAAACATTCTGATGGACTTATTAATGAGTGCTTGGGTTTTCACTTTGTGTTTTTTTTCACAGCTGTATATCCAGCTTCTAGAAAAGTGCTTGGGAGAGCAGAACAAGCTCAATAAACATTTGGTTAAGTGAGTAAATAAAGGAATACTTTTCCGGGCTTGACTTGAAACTGAAGTACGGAGTATCTCATTTCAAGTGCACACGGGAAGCAGGAGAAATATAAGTGTTTAGGCTTTTTACCTTGTCACATTCATAGTTAGAACCACCTAGTTGGGAGGAGGCGCATGGCAAGGGAATGGGAAGTTTCTGCATGTTACAGATCTAAAAGCAGACTCTGTCAATTTATTTACACTACTGAAAATCTGATTTTTTTTTTCCAAAAAGGAATGATACATTTCTAGGCCCATACTGACTAAGCTAAAGGGGGAAAAACCTGTAGAAAGCCCAACAGAACTTGTAACAATAGTCTAGGCTGAAGTATATGGCTGTCACACTAAAGCAGTAACACTTTACATGATTTAAACCCTAGTGGGTAAACATTTGAATTTAAAGTGTAGATACGTTTTGGAAACACTCAGCCAACTCAGGAAACACATGTGCTATGGTGCCATCAGGTCACTCTTCAGGTGGAGCCCTGGGAAATTTTTTGGAAAATACTGGTAGAAATAGATTGGAATAAAGAGAGAGAGGGTGCATAAATCCATTAGCGATTGCATTTATAGCTCTTTCCATCTGTTATTTTCAAAGCATTTTTCTAATATTAGTTGCCGAAGTTCGAAGTGCACATGGCTCACATCCATTGTCTCATTGCACTTGGTAAAGGTAAAGAACGGAATGCAGGAAGCAGAAGTGAGTTACCATTTGTCTGTGATCCAGACAGAATGAAATGCAGGGACTTAAACCTTGAGCTCTCAATGTCTTTCCCTATGCTGAAAATTTATGAGGCCAACTATTTCCTATGAATAATTTTTGCCTTTCAACAAAATCTTCATTCTTACTCTCTACATAGATGGGAGAGAAAGCTGACAGTATGAAAACACTGCTGAAGTACCCATTTAACATGATCTATTATACTGAAGACTTGATTATACCAACTCAAGGCAAGAAAGACCAACTTATAGAAAGAAAAGAATCACGTGATGCTGGCAAGATTTTAATTAACTATATGAACTCTACAGTTACCATCAAAACCATGCAACACAATGCACTTCTAGGGTATCTGTTTCAATTTCACATAAGCAAAAAGATTTTGTAGTTTAATTAAACTCATACCTCTCTGCCTCTCTAGCATCTAGGTGACATTATAGAGCTTGCTTATGACCAAGACAAATAAATGGTCTAAATCATCTAACAAAATTGTCTGAAGAAGTTAATAGCCATAATTTAGGATGAGTATGGGAGTCCTAAACAATTACACCATTAGGCCAGTTATTTTAAACTTAAAAATGGATGTTATTTAAAACTTAAAAATAGATGTTATTTTAAACTTAAAACTGGATATATGACTCCTAGAACTAGAACATAAGATCCTTGAGGAGTGGGGATTTGAAAGAGACAATTAGGAAAATTTCACTGAGTGAACTTTGCTTCCACCCAGGCTACACGTGCACTCGAATAGGAGAGCTGGTGATCTGGAAGCTTCTTGTGGCTAATGTCTGCAGCTCACTGCGATAATGACCTAGAGACTGAGCGTTCAAGTGAAAAAAGGCTTGGCAAGTCCAAGGAGAAAGGAGCTTACAGTTATTCACACAGTGAAATTAAAAAACAACAAAAAAGGAAAAATTATAAAGATATCCAGACCATATCTCATGAGGGGAAGAAGAAACTAAAAAAATTTAAGAGACAAAGCCATTCTATACAGATTAGAGTAATATATGCACAAATCTCTGGAGAAACTCTATTATATCACAATTAATGCAGAGACTGCAATCAAGCCAGGCTAATTTCAATAGATTCCAAGTTTTGAACAGTTCCGAGACTATCCAAGTGGGAATTTGGCCAGGACGCTGGGGTTAATAATTCATTTTGAGAGAGGCTAATTCTTTGGGAAGAAGCCCACTCTGCAGGAGGAAGCATTTGGCCCATGTGAGCAAATTTGCTCTTTAAGATCACCCTCTATTAGCTCCACAAGACACTTTTTTTGGGGGGGGGGGTCAGTTTACTTTCTCATGCATATAGAAATATTTATCATGTTTTCAATAACTATATATTAATGTCAGATGAATGATTCAAACATATACATGAAATGTTTGGATTCTTAAAGAATAATTTTCATGCTAACTTTCCATTACCATGATCTGAGTATAGGATTATCATCAGAGTACTGTGGCAAAACATACAAACTGTGTAATCAGATGGTTCTGGTGTTTAATCTTGGCCTCATGGATTAGTAACTGGGAAACTTTGAAAATGCTACCAAACCACCCTAGGACTCAGGTTCACCACTCATAAAATACAAAAATTAATGGTGCCTACCTCAGAGGGGTCTCATGAAGCTTAAATAAGTCACTTGTTAATTGAACAAACAGTTTTGAGTGCCAGGAACTGTTACAGCTACTGGGAATACAGTAACAAACAAAAGAGACAAATTCCTGACCCCCATGAAACTTACATTCTGAGGGCGGACATAGGCATTAAACCAAAAATATAGAATTTGCCTGAAGTTGATAAGTTTTATGAAAAAATAAACTTCATTGAGGTTATTTCTATACCAAGATAGAAAGTGACTGGGGGAATTGATCTTTTATATAGGGTGGTCAGGGAGAGCATTTTGAGAAGGTGACATCTAAGCAGAGAAGGTCAGCGCCAGCTAGGAGGCGGGAAGAGCAGGAGGCCAGTGTCCTACAGCACAGAGAGGGCTGAAGTGCAAGGACAGGGCTGGAAAAGCAGCTTGTGTAGACCATTCCAGGTGTTGAAGGTCATCTAAGATGCTGTCTGGCACATAACAATTAAACACATAACAAACTATAGCTATTTATTTATTCATAGTGGGTAAATAGAGTCACCAATCAGAATCCCTCACTTTTTCCATTGCTCTGCCAGGTCACTGGCATTTTCCACATCAGTGCTGTCATCTTAACATAACTGATTCCTAACTACTGGTACCTTAACACATTTTAAATGTCCAGTGACAGATGAATACATAAAGAAGGTGTGGTACGTATATACAATGGAATATTACTCAGTCATAAAAAGGAATGAAATTTGGTCATTTGTGGAGATGTGGATGGACCAAGAGTCTGTCATACAGAGTGAAGTAAGTCAGATAGAGGAAAACAAATATCATATATTAATGCATATATATGGAATCTAGAAAAATGGCACAGATGAACCTATTTCTAGGGTAGGAATAGTGATACAGACATAGAGAACAGACATGTGGACAAAGTGGGGAAAGGAGAAGGTGGGATTAATTGGGAGATTGGAATTGACATATTTATACTACTATGTATAAAACAGATAGCTAGTGGGAACCTGCTATATAGCACAAAGAACACAGCTCAGTGCTCTGTGGTGACCTACATGGGTGGGATGGGGCTGGGTGGTGGGCAGGAGGCTCACGAGGGAGGGGATACAGGTAAGCATATACTAGATTCACTTAATTATACAGCAGAGACTAACACAACATTGTAAAGCAAGTATACTTCAATAATAAAAGAAAATGCTTGTGGACCTCATGGGTGTTTCCAAATACGAATGTTTTCTCAGATGTGTGGTTTTTTGATATCTTGTCTGGTAACTGGTCTTAAAAGTGATGGGTTCTTTAATTGTGAATAAAGTGATGGTGATGGTTTAGTCACTAAGTTGTGTCCGACTCTCACAACATCGTGGATTGTAGCCCATCAGGCTCCTCTGTCCACGGAATTTCCCAGACAAGAATACTTAAATGGGTTGCCATTTCCTTCTCCAGGGGATCTTTCCGACCCAGGGATTGAACCTCGGTCTCCTGCATTGCAGGTGAATATTTTTTACCATCTGAGCCACCAAGAAAGCAGAATAAGGTGAGAGCAGGTCCAAAACGTATCTTCAACTGAGACATGTAGTGGGAGATAAGTTAGTACGGAGTCCTTTGTGTTTCCCCAGAAACAGCAGAAATTGAGTGCTACTTCATACTGAGCTGATTTAGAAGAAAATCTTTCACTGGTTTTCAAGTCTCTAAATCTGACTACAGTTCAATACAAATCACCACCAGCATCTGCACAATATACAGCATGAGTCATCCATACTCCTCCCAAAACTTGCATGGCTCCATGTCACCAATAAAACCGATTTCTGGCCTGTAGTGAAAGGCCTTTCACGATCTGGCCTCAACCCAGTTTTCCAAACTTATATCCCATTATTCTATAACACACATGTAAAGCCCTAACCAAATCACACTGGCTTGTTTTTTCACTTTATTCCTATATCATTGCCATCAAAATCTTCCCATATTGTAGATATTTCAAATGTTCACCATTATTTTGGGCTTTCTTCCCATTTTATACACACAGAAGCCTATGTTTCCCAGTCCCTCTGCATCTCTCTTTCCCAGGAATTGGGCAGGACCATATGACTAGTTCTAGACAGATGACTGTGACTGAGAGGACCTGTGCTATTTTGGAGCTGATGAATTCACTTGCAGATGTGAACTTCCCAGGCCCTCTCTCTTGCTGCTGCAGTCATGGGGGTACTTGTTGAGATGGAGGTGCCACAAGATGCGAGGACCATATATGCTAAACTTGCATGTGGAGGGTAGTTGCTTCAGACAGTAGAATGAATGCATGGCTGAGTCTGTGTGACCAAGAAATAAATCCTCATTATGTTAAGCCATTGAGATTTTGGTGGTATTTGTCAAAGCAGCACAACATAGCCTATTCTGATTGATATGCCATTCTTTAAGATCTTTGATCACCACTTTGAAGTGCTTCTTGCTCTTTTTTCCAAAAAAAAACCTAATATGAATAAATTTTTATGTTTTAGATGCTGGCAAATAATTGCTTTGCAGAAAGAATCAGCAGCTCTAGTGAAAAGGATCTTTGATAAGCTTAGGGGCTGGGAAACGGGGGTTGAAATGAATTTTCCAAGCCTAGAGTCTAGTGGCAGCCAAGTTTCTTGTCAAAGCTGGGAGCTACTCAGTTGAATGAAGGGCTGACAAGCTGTGTTGAGAGTTGCCCAGTAGCAGAGATGGAGAAATGAGTAAGGTTAAAAGGGAATACCTGGGGATGAGATGAGTAGAATGGGTATTTTTCAAGTGGCATGTGTGGTGTGTGATGTGACACCTCCCCATGACACTACAAATCTTCAGTGAAGCTAGAGAATTGAAAAAGATCCTTATATGGTTGGGTTTCTTGAGGAAGCTGATGAAGCAGCTGAATTTGACATCACGTTTGTATAGATTTAAAACAGACTCACTTGTGTGGTCAAAGGAATCAGCTGATATCTGAGTCACACTTCATTTATATTCCTCAAGTACTTGTACTTGAGATCTTGTACTACCTTGTGTTATAGATACTGGGGCGGGGGGTGAGAGAGGGGGTGGGGTTGACTTCCCAACAAGAGAGTGAGGTCTTCAATGAAAGAAACCATATTTCACATGTCTCTTTATCCTGCACATGCTTAATTCAGAACACTATAGTAAAAGATCCCAGGAAAAATATATCTGTTGAATAGATGACTGAGATCAAAAGCAGTCCTTTTTACCCTGTTTTCTCATCCTGAAATGTAAACTGGCCTGAACTTCCTCCTCTACTTTAAGTTTTTGCTAGAGGCAGTTCAAGAACATTCTATGATATTTCTGTCATTCTAACTTGTGAGTGGTAGCACATAATTTAGCCCCTCATCAGCACAACCTTGCTAATTAGACATTGTTGTATTTCTTCTCTTAGTCTGCACTCTTAACTGCATTTAATTATCTGAATTTTCTCAGTAGGAAGAGAAAGAACTTCCACAAAGGGTGAGAATTGGGAGGAAATGTAGATAAAAATGAATTTCACTATCTCACTTCCAGCTTATCTTCTCTGTCATCAACAGTGAAGTCCTGTTTTTGTCTCTTCAGAAAACCACATGACATTTGAGAATCTTCTCCTTTGCTGCACACATTTCAGAACCATCTGGAACACCTTCCTTCCTTCCTTCTTTCCACCTCCCTGATCGTCCATCCTTTTCTTCAAAAATGAAAGTGCTTTTTTTCCCCCTTATCTGGCTTGCTTTTCCTATGTTTCTGAGTTCTTCCATTTTATCTTCGTTCTTTGGTTATTTGCAGTAGCATTTATGTGAAGACAAAGTTACACATACAGCATAGTCTGAAATAAGTAATACTTTGAGATAAATCCTCTGTGGTACATATGGAAAATTAAGAATTGACTTTTTTGACTTATAATTGCAAATATTAATGAGAAGTAAAAACCGCAAGGATAATCAAGTCAGTACATACTAGAACATGAAGAAGCACTACTATAACACCTATAAATGATAGCAACATCTGTATCGCTGTTTTAAAATTAGCATGCTTGCGCTCTCAGGAAGTCTTGTGTCTGCACAAGAATTAGAAAATTAAACTCGTACCTATAGACTTTGAAGATCTCTTCATAATGAAAAAGCGTAAACTACAGCTTCTCATGATGTATTACTTGAGAATGTCTTTTTTACAAACAAAAATGTATAGATAAAAGGAAACCATACACAGCCCTCTTCTTCAAATATTTCTTTCACTTGTCATAGCAGATAAATTTTAGACTATTGACACAGACTCTATAATAACCTGTATATGTACCCAGTCAGGTTTACAAAGAATAGGCTCCTGGTTGAAACCCTTGAATGTAATATAGTTTTGTTTCAAAGTGGAAGCATTTAAATACGTCCCCCCCCCTTTCCCTTTCCTTTCTCTCTGTCTCTCTCTCTCTCACACACACATGCTCTCTCTCTCCCTCACTGCAGTAAATTAGAGATGCTCCCAATTTGACAAATCTGGATTTCAACATTGCCCTTTCCTATTAGAGCACATGTCCACATTGCTGTCCCCAGTGTAACACAGGGAAAGTGATTCCTCACCCAGACAAGGGGCTCCTGACACTCGTCTTTATTGCCCCATCATAAATTCATAAAGGGATGTCTGCTGTAACCAGTTGGCAAGTTCACTGCATAAACATCAACACCAATTTAATGACTTGTGTACACATCGTAAACTAGAGAATCTTTATACAAAGAAATCAGATAAATCAAACATGAGCGGAGGCTTAGGGGAAAGCAATTAAAGCTTTAAGTTAAGGTAGCTGTGGGAGTGCATGGCGTCACATTAAAACAGATAACAGAACATGTGTTAATGCAACTACAGGATGTGTAATTAAATTAATTAGTAATATTAAATGTGTTTAAGGTACCATCACATCAACAGATAAATAGACGAGAAACATTTAAAAGCAATTTTCCCATTTTATGTTCTATCCAAAGAATAACCAAAAAAAGAGAAAAAACCCTGAAACTTCCTAGGAAGTAGTTAAAAATAAAATAGGGAGGGGATGTAAAGTTGATTTACTTGCCTCTGGCTAGTAATGGAAAAAAGGAAAAAGGAATAGTTAGAATATAAAAACCTATTTGGCCATATTTCATTTCCTATAGCGTATTGAAACATTTTGATGCCAACCCATTTCATTCTAATACCTCAAAGGCTGGCATAAAGTGCCCCTAAGGTATGTTGTTTTCTGAGCAAGCATTTGCAGTCAATCCCTAAGAAATGCGTAAGCGTCACCTGGTAATACAAATTTTAAAATTATATTTAAAACATCCAAGGAGATTTTTTGCTGAACAAAAATTAGATTGTCTATATGCCAAAGCTTCTCATCGGCTGAAAGCTGGAAGCTAAATTTGGCCGTAAGAAACTGGCTTGGAACTGGAGAAGTTCTGGGGCCAAATTCAGCCCTGTAGTACTTGTATGCCTTGTTACATAGGAAAAAAATAGGTCTGTTCCAGTGATAGCAAGACTGCCATTTATTCATCTCAAAAGCAATAAGATCTTAGAACAAAACCTCTATAACACAAAATGCTTTTAAGTTCTCCCTGAGGGGAACACAATATACACAATTTATGTAAAAAGAAGAGAAATGAAAGCTAAGTATTCCAGTTAAGGGTCAGAAATCAATATTTCTTTAACAGCCTAAGCAACATGCATTACTCTTAATACAAATACTTGGGAGACTTTACATTCTCCATAAAGGGGGATTTTCACATAATTGGGGTTGAAAGTGGCAGAATATGCTCTCTTAGTTTCTATTGCTAAAAAATAAAAAAGAATATATTTGGACAGCATTTCACTGATCCTGTCATCCTTGGTTAAAACTTCTTACCTAAATGTCTTCAGTGTGGAGCAACAGGTAACTACAGTTAATACATTTCCATTTAATCTCAATGGAATGTGATAAAGACCTTGCAGTATCAAAATAAAGACCATGTAGAAACTGCAAAAAAAAAAAAAAAATCTGGACTTAAAACTAACTGTATGGGTATAATGAGGATGTAGCTTTTTTTTTTTTTAAGATGGCAAGTTTTCTGTGATGTTTCTTTATGTTGTCAATAAATAAAAGTGTTTTAAAAAGAAGACTTCAGTTTAGTGGCACATAAAAGTTATGATAAGATATAACGGGCAGATCATAGACCTGAAGAAGTGAAGTATAACTAAAAGGACTGAGTTTTGAAAAAGACATACCCTAACTAGTTTCTGAGCATTGACCGGGACCCTCTTCCAATATGATCTCTGTACTGGAGGCAGAATGATCACTATAAAGGACTGGTCTGAACATGTCACTCCTCTGCTTGACAAGCTTCAAGGGCTTCCCCATTACTCTCAAGCTAAAGATCAAAATGTTTACCATGGCCTTTAAGGCACCAGACGATCTTGGCAGAAGCTTCCAGAGTCAGGTTGCTATATTCTCCGATTGCTGTCTCCCCTCTGTTCACACTGCCCTTTCATTTCCACAACTCTACAACTCTCACTCCTGTCACAGGACCTTTGCACCTGCTGTTTCTGATTTCTTTCCCTATGACCTATTCCCCATCCTCAGTGCCCACATCTTCCTACTTCAGAACTAAAGTTAACTGATGTTGAGCTTTCTGATCAGGTCAATTCCCTCAATATATACTCCCAAAGCTTCCTAGGTTTATCCTCCTGGGCACTTACTCCAGCTATCTTTTTACCAGGCTATAAGTACCACAACAGCAGCAGCTGCATCTATGTTTTTATCCACCACTGTATCTTCAGTGCCTAGCACAGAGGGTGATTCATAAAAGAAGGACTTGATAGATATATGTGGATTAAATGAGTGAATGAATGAGTGTCAAGTTAGATTTAAGATTCTTAAAAAGCCCATGAGAGTAACTGCAAGTCACTTCTAAGCAGCTCGAAATTAAGTAACAATTCAGCAGCTATATCAGTACAAGCACAGCTCAACGGAGAGGACCAAATGATTCAACTGTGGTTGGTGAGGCCCACCTGAAGAAGTGGGAAGGATTATCAAACAGCTATTCTGATACTCACAAGATCCTTTAAAAATGGCACAGAATCACATTTGTTAGATCTTTTGCTTGTGCCTGGCTGTTTTCCTTGGCCAAGCTGACTCAGAAGTTAAACCTCTTAGAAGAAGAGTTATCCACTTACCAGGTATATAATAAAGAAGCATATTAATTTTTCTGCCCATTTAGAATAAGTAACCAAATAGTGGTCACCCACAAAGCACCTCTATTTTTTCTCTCCATCTGTATGTGTTTTTTCTGATCACAATTATTTTTAAAAATTCATTTATTAGTCTCATACCTTTTAAAAGTTTTTCTTCTTCCTGTTCTTTGCTTCGTTCAGTGATGTTGCCATATGGCCCTAAGGGGCCCTGAGGACATTACTCACTACCACCATCTCTCTGGGTTTTCAAACAACCTTAATATTTCTAGGGTTTAAGATTCAAGTTTATAAGAAACTCTCCTTTTTTCTAAAGAAGAATTTAGAGGACTCAATTGTAGATGATTCACAGAGCTACTTGTTTTCTTTGTACAAAAACAATGAAGAATTCCCTGACTCTTAATATTGAAACCAATTCCTGTTATCTACAAATCTGTTGAAACTGCCTCTACTGCTTAGCACCAAGAAAAGACTTCTTTGTGTAGGATAAGAACTATCTTTTAAATCAGTGAAGTACCTACTAGATTTAGACTGTATTTGCCTGTATGCCTTGTACTTGCCAATAAACACCAACAGAGCTGTAGGAAAAGACTCAACTTTGATTTTCACTTGGTTATCAGCAAGTCACCTCATGTTTCTGAGCCTCACTTTGCTCATTTATAAAATCGGATAAGAATACCTCACATGTGGGGCCAGGGTTGAGAAAATGATTGCTGCTAAGTCTCTTTGGTCGTGTCCGACTCTGTGCGACCCCATAGACGGCAGCCCACCAGGCTCCGCCATCCCTGGGATTCTCCAGGCAAGAATACTGGAGTGGGTTGCCGTTTCCTTCTCCAATGCATGAAAGGGAAAAATGAAAGTGAAGTCGCTCAGTCGTGTCCGACTCTTAGTGACCCCGTGGACTGTAGCCCACCAGGCTCCTCCGTCCATGGGATTTTCCAGGCAAGAGTACTGGAGTGGGGTGCCATTGCCTTCTTCTGAGAAAATGATTCACATGATACTAATTAAATAAGAAATTAAAACATCAAACTAAAATCTGTAACTATACTTCACACTGAAAAACAAATCCCTTAAAACTAAAGACATTGTTTTTCTGTTACTTTAAAAGCACTAATATTTGATTTGAAATATTTGTAAGATATATAAATCCCTGAATTTCTAAAATTGATGTTTTTTAGCTTAAATATGATGTGACTTGTCCATGGATATCTGCTAGCATTTATAATTGATCAATCTCTCAGTCATGTCTGGCTCTTTGCAACCCCATGGACTGCAGCCTGCCAGCCTCCACTCATGGGATTCTCCAGGTAAGAATACTGGAGTGGGTTGCCATTCTCTTCTCCAGGGGATCTTCCTGACCCAGGGATCAAACCTGGGTCTCCTGCATTGCAGGTAGACTCTTTACAAAATCTAAGCCACCATAGAAGCCCAGCATTTATAATTAAATACTTCTAAACGTCTAATTTAGCAATATTCTCATGTCAGCTTGCCTCTCATTATTTTTCAAATATTTTTTTCCAACTGAGAGCATTTTCTGTCTTTGCCTTTGAAATCATCTTAATACAAATCAGTCACATTTTCATTTCCTAGAAAGTTGGAGAGTGTCATTAAAATTTCAGTTAAAGGTGAACCTTTGTCTTGTTTTATACCATGAAATGTACAGTCTTTATGATTTTAGAATATTTTTACATCAGGGCTGATATCAGCTCTACAGAGTTATGTTTAAAAAATATATATATGGAAATTAAAAAAAAACAGATTTCAAAATTCTAAATGTTGATATCCAAGCTCCTACCTATTTCATTTGTCATCTTTTTCCTTTCCATCAAGCCATAGAAGTTGACCACAAGAAGGTCAATGAGTCCAGATATTTTACTTTAATATATTCACACTGCAAAAATCTAATAGTTTATATTCAAAAAAATTAAGTCATTTTCTGTATACCAATACCTCAGTGATTCCCTATATTCTCCCAAATCCCTAAATCATTCCAAAGCTCCGACATGCCATGTTAACAGTTAAAAACACAAAAAATAGAAACAAAAAAATGGCAATTTCCCAAACAGAATGCATTTGGTCATGCTGAAATGAGATCTTGGCCTCTAGGGCTGACCTTTGCCCCATCTCATACTTCCTGGATTCTTAGGTTTGTGGCCTTGACTAACAAGGGTTAACGTAGCTAAATCAAGAATCAGATGGACAGTAGGGCCCTGAAAAACTACGTCGTCTGGTTAAATCTCTAAGCCATGCTCCGTCGAGAACAGAACAGTCTTTTCCTTGTCTCCAGCTTTTCTGTTGTTTGGTTTTTATTTTTTTTTCCGGTGAGAAAGTGAGTGAGTGTAAGATCGACACACCCATCAGAGCTGTTCTTGGCACCTTTTGTGTGCCAATCAGGGCAAAATACTTTAAAAAAAAATATTCCTGGTAACACATGCTCATAAGTACAGAGTCAGTTTCCTATTTTCCCAACGATCAAAATATCAAGAGATGGGAGATCTCTCCTAGAACAACCTTATTATCGAGACTCAGGCAAGCACCTGGGGAATTAATAGCTGACATATCTCATTTTAAACATCTACCATATGTTCGTGGAAAATACAGCCACGTTACTTATCACTTTCTGTTTTTCTTTCATTGGTTTATGTTTTGCCTTGAATAAAAACCGCATGAAAACACAGTCTTACAGTACCAGGTATGCGGCTCCTCCATGGAATAGCTCAATAACATTTTTAGTGTTTTATTTATGCAAACAAAAGTGCTCCTCAAATCAGTGCAGGCTGAACTGCTTGAAGAGTGCTGTTGGAATTTCAGTAAACTGAAGCTTTTTCCTAACATTGCTGAGGTACAGATACTCTCCAAAAGACCTGTGATTGCTTTTTTCCTTTCTTGTTTTTTAAAATCATATATCTGTGTTTCAGTGTTCCTCAAATTTATCCAAAGCAGAATCATGAAATTTCTTAAGGCAAGGCAGTGGGTTCACAAAAAATGAGGTGTTTTTTTTTTTTTCTTCCCAGCGTTCTGTGAATCTACTGAACACCTACTATGTGCTATAGGCTTTGCACACTCACACATTCATTCTCCTCTTCCGGACAATGCGGTGAGATGAATATTACCAGCCCCATCTAAGAGAAACTGAGCTTCTGAGAGAGTAAGTTCTGTGTTTAAGGTTGCATAGCTAGTGAGTGGCAGAGCTGGGAATCCAACTGTTTCTTCATTTCTTTCTTACATTTCCAACTGCTTGTTTATTGTTTCGACTGGCACACAATTGAGACGATGTTCACATGCACTGCCTCTCCAGTGTGAGACCAAGCACATTATAACACATTAGGAAAGAACGTGAATGAAGGTGGATGACAGTGGTATCATACGTGTATACTAATACATGCATGTCATTTGGAAACATAGGTTTTCAAATGATGTGACCCACCAGAGCTGCTGGAGACAGAGGGCTCTCTGTTAATGTGCCTAGAAACCTACATGGACAGCAGTAGATGTGAGGACTGAGACTGAATTGTTTATGAGCTTGATATAACTAATGAGAAGATTTGGAGAAAGGTTTGATTTTGATTTGTTTGGTTTTTAATGATCAACGGGACACGCAGTTTAATTCATTGTCATTGACCACCTAGTATGAGCAAGCCTTAGGCTTGCATGGAATACAAAGAGGAGAAAAACACAATTCTTGCCTCCAAACTTAAAAACTCAAGTAGAGAAGGTATGGTAAGTATACGAATAACAGTTCAATAGTACAGTTTTAGAACCAACATTCAGTTGACGGAAAACACATTTTCAAGAATGTTTTATATGGTTACTTAAAACCTGACTTCTCATGGTTGCAATATTAAGGAAAAAGATTTAAATCAAATCCATGAAATAGCAACAAATGAGACACACTGATATACAGCTTTAAAAATAAATGTTGATGGGGAGAAACGGGGAACTAAGTAGTAGCAAAGTTTTTAAAAGCACCAATTTTGACAGCAGATAGAGTCAAGTTCAAGCTCTCAATCTAAAGTACTAACTAACATGTGACCTTGGTTAAGTCTTGGGTCCCACATCTATAAAAGGAATAATATAGATGTCATAGAGTCGTCATATTTAAGAAGGTAACCCCTGCAATAAAGTACTTAATAGCACAGTGCCTAACTCCCAGTCAATTCATAATATTAATAAATATCAACTCATAATATTAATATACATAAAAGCTCACTCTGTTACTCTAAAAGCTGACACAGCAGAACTCTTTCATGGGTGAAACTCACTACCTCTAATCCCTTAAGATAAAATTTAGGAGAACCTGGCTGATCTTTGTCTGCTTTTGGGGGCTGCACTGGGTCTTTGTTGCAGCATGCAGGCTTTCTCTAGTTGCAGATTATGGGCTGTATAATGTTTGGGCTTTTTAGTTGTGGCACATGGGGTTAGTTGCCCCGAGGATTGTAGTTCCCCCATGAGGGATTGAACCTGCATCCCCTACATTAGAAGGTGGATTCTCAATCACTGGACCACGAGGGACGTCCCTGAACTTTATCTTCTTGAGTGATTTCTAGTAATCAGAGCTTCAGTGAACACAGGCCACACTGGGAAGTGCATTCAGAACCAGGTCTAAACAGGGGAGCAAGCAACTCTAATTCCACTTCATCCACTGCTTGCTGGGTGACCATTGTGTACAAATTTCTTTTCATAGGGTCTAAGATGACCTGTATTAAAAATGTTACCTCACTAGCCCTCTAGAAGGGCACATACTCTACAAGCACAAATTAAAGTGTGACAAACTTTGATAAGCAGCTGTCTTTTGGTAAAACCATGAACAGCTTCACAAGAAAAAAAAAAAATGAAAACTTTTAGACAATTAATTCACATTTCTTCTCAGCAATCTAAATCTGTTTCTGGTCTTTAGGCCAATTTCCTTGGCATTTACAACAACAGCAGCAGCAATAAGGATTAACCTTTGGTAAAGTGCCTAACATGTGCCAGACATGGTGTGGGGTGATTTACATACATTTTTGCTAATCCTCAGATGCAGACTCTGAAACGGTAAATGACCTGCCTGGGGTAACTCTGTCAGTGAGGAGCAGAATCCAGATTACATGAACGTAGGCCAATCTAGCTCCAGGATCTGTGCTCTTATCTCTGTCCCACAATGGCATTCCTCTTCCAGGCCCAGAAAAGTGCTTTTTATCACATTCTTGCTTATTACCTGGATCATTTTTTTTGGAAACATTAAAAAACTACTAAAGCACATATATGGAATCTAGAAAGACGGTACTGATGCACCTATTTGCAGGCCAGCAATGGCGACGCAAACAGAGACCAGACTTATGGACCAGGGTGGGGAAGCTGAAGGAGAGGGTGAGATGAATAGAGAGAGTAGCATGGAAGTATCTACACTACCATATATAAAATAGATAGGCAATGGTAATTTTCTGTATGACTCAGGGAACTCAAACTGGGGCTCTATACAACCTAGAGGGGTGGGAAAGGATGGGAGATGGCAGGGGGGTTCAAGAGGGAGGGGACATATGTACACCTATGGCTAATTCATGTTGATATACGGCAGAAATCAAACAAATTTTATAAAGCAATCATCAAACAATTTAAAATAAATAAGTATAAATTTTTTAAAAAGAAAGAAACCTATTAATTAGTATCTATATAGAACATGTTCATTGGAGAACACTTAGAAAGGTAAAAAGTGCAAAAGAAAACAAATCCTAGACAATTCTCTACCCTGAACGAGTGCAGCTAACATTTTGTGTCATAATTTTCCCAAATATTTTCCATATGTATATATTTAATTTATATATATATATATATTTTAAAAATGGGTTCGTGTTGCATTATATGCTAACCTGCTTTTTAAAAATGGCATGACTATCTTCCTGTATCAATAAAGATGCATCTCCAGTATTACTGTTATTTTAATTTAGATAATTTAACTGTCCTTTCTATGGCAACTAACATTACTTGAGCTGAAGTCCAGGTCTCAGCAGCAGGTTTTGACAAATGTTCATATCAGTAAACCCCTTAGTTTTGTGCTGTGCTATGCTAAATTGCTTCATCGTGTCTCTTTGTGACCCCATGGAATGTAGCCCACCAGGTTCCTCTGTCAATGGGATTCTTGAGGCAAGAATATTGAAGGGGCTACAATGCCCTCCTCCAGGGGACCTTCCCGGCCCAGGGATCAAACCCATGTCTTATGTCTTCTGCATTGACAGGTGGATTCTTTATCACTAGTGCTACCTGGGAAGCCCGCCCCTTAGGTTTATCCATTACTATTTCTTACAGCTGCATAATATTCCACAATATGGATGCACCTCAATTTATCTTTTTATTCTCAATGACTGGATAGTGTCAAGTGTTTTGATTAAAGTAAGCAACAACTATAATCAATACCTACTTATATCCTTGTTCACTAAATTATTATCTTTTAGGAAAACTGCTAGAGGTGGAAATGTGCAGTCATAAATATGCATTTTTTATGGTTTGATTCTCCAGAAAGGTTATATCAATGCAGGCTCATGAAAATGCCTGTCTCCCCTTTCCCTGCCAACACTGGTGCTACTGTTCTTTTTCCTCTATGTTAACCTAATATGTAAAAACTGATATTGTATTTTACTTCCTCAAGGACTAGTGAAGATAAACTTTTTACATGGTTATTGATCATCTGCATTTTTTGCTGCTGCTGCTAAGTTGCTTCAGTCGTGTCCGACTCTGTGCGACCCCACAGACGGCAGCCCACCAGGCTCCCCCGTCCCTGGGATTCTCCAGGCAAGAACACTGGAGTGGGTTGCCATTTCCTTCTCCAATGCGTGAAAGTGAAGTCACTCAGTCGTGTCCGACTCTCAGTGACCCCACGGACTGCAGCCCACCAGGCTCCTCTGTCCATGGGATTCTCCAGGCAAGATTACTGGAGTGGGGTGCCATTGCCTTGCCCACATTTTTTGCTAGTGAACTACTTAAGAGTGGAGTAGCATCAAATGCATGTCTATTCAACTACATACACTTAGCAACATATTCATTTATTTGTTACTAAAATTACTATTAAATTATACTTTGCATACATCCTCTATCTCATATATAGCCCATTACATGGTTAGTCATTTATGCTGTTTCTTGCCATAGAGAAAGCTCAATTTTTTGATAGTTGCAATAGTGTTTTCTGCCCTTGAAATCATCACAGAAAGGTTCCTTTAACTTCACTTTACACAACTATGCAACCAAAACAATCAAATATTGCTTTATTTCTTACACTGAGAATTTTAATTTTTTAAGAATCAGATGACATAATCTATTCTGTTCTCTCCCATCTGAGATGCCATCTTTATTTTAAAACAAATTCTTACATAAACTTCTGGTATGGTTATATACTTTCTCTTCTGTTCCACTGACAGGCATGTTCATTTCTGTGCCAGTTCAAAGCTGACAATTACTATAGCTTTATGTTGTTGCTGTTTAGTCGCTAAGTCGTGTCGGACCCTTTTGAGACTCCATGGACTGAAGCCTGCCAGGCTCCTCTGTCCATGGGATTTCCCAGGCAAGAATACTGAAGTGAGTTGCCATTTCCTTCTCCAGGGGATCTTCCTGACCCAGAGATTGAACCTGTGTTGTCCCTTGTGGCTCAGCTGATAAAGCATCCGCCTGCAATGTGGGAGACCTGGGTTCCGATCCCTGGGTTGGGAAGATCCCCTGGAGAAGGGAAAGGCTACCCACTCCAGTATTCTGGCCTGGAGAATTCCATGGGCTGTATAGTCCATGGGGTTGCAAAGAGTTGGCACAACTGAGCGACTTTTCACTTCACTCCTGCACTGGCAGGCAGATTTTTTTTTTTACCACTGAGCCATTGGGAAGCCCATAGCTCTGTAATGCATATTAATTACAGTAGGACTATGACCTCCTTTTGGGCTTCACTGGTGGCTCAGACTGTAAAGAGTGCCTGCAATGCAGGAGACCCGGGTTCGATCCCTGGGTTGGGAAGCTCCCCTCGAGAAGAGAATGGTAACCCACTCCAGTATTCTTGCCTGGAGCATCCCATGGACCGAGATTGGTGGGCTTCACAGTCTATGGGGTCGCAAAGAGTCAAACGTGACTGAGAGACTAACACTTATGATCTACTTTTGCTACTCTTTAAAAAAAAAAAAATCATAGTTTATATTAGTGCATTTATTCTTCAAAATAAAACAGAATAATTTTTGTCAGGCTTCTCAAAAACTTCTAAGATTTTGATCTATAGGTTGGGAAAAGTTATCTTTACAATTTATCTCTCCATTTGATCAAGCTTTCTTTTATGTCCCTCAACTTCATCTCATTTTTTTCAAATAGTAATAAAACCTATCTTTTGAAGTTATTATTTAATAGTATATATTTTGTTGTGATTCAGTTTTTTTCTCATTTTCTCTTATTGCTAATAAGTAATAAGCTGTTGATGTTTGCATACTGATTTTGTGACAAATGAACTCACATTGTTTTGAATAGTTTTTCATCTGATTATTTTCATTTCATTTGATTTTTTTTTTCCTTAGGTAAGCAATTATATCATTTGCAAATTATTTAAAATTTTTTCATCCTTTCTGGGTATTTACAATTTCAGTTGCTTTTTTCCTCCTGCTGCACTGACTAGAATATCCAGATCAACTCTGAGAAAAGCTCAAAGTTGTTTCTTATTTATAATGAGACTATTTCTTGTAATCAGACTATCCCTTGGAGTTCCTTATCTGATAAGATACTAGATATTATTTTCTGATACATATTCTTTCTCACGTTAAAATATCCTTTTATCCCTTAATTCAGTTTAGTTCAGTTCAGTCGCTCAGTCGTGTCCTACTCTTTGCGACCCCATGAATTGCAGCACGCCAGGCCTCTCTGTCCATCACCAACTCCCGGAGTCCACCCAAACCCATGTCCATCGAGTCGGTGATGCTATCCAACCATCTCATCCTCTGTCGTCCCCTTTTCCTCCCGCCCCCAATCCTGCCCAGCATTAGGGTCTTTTCCAATGAGTCAACTCTTCGCATGAGGTGGCCAAAGTATTGGAGTTTCAGCTTCAACATCAGTCCGTCCAATGAACACCCAGGATTGATCTCTTTTAGGATGGATTGATTGGATCTCCTTGCAGTCCAAGGGACTCTCAAGAGTCTTCTCCAACACCACAGTTCAAAAGCATCAATTCTTCGGTGCTCAGCTTTCTTCACCGTCCAACTCTCACATCCATACATGACCACCACCACTGGAAAAACCATAGCCTTGACTAGATGGACCTTTGTTGGCAAAGTAATGTCTCTGCTTTTAAATATGCTATCTATTTAAATTAATTATTAAGTGCTTAACTTATTAAGTGCTTAAAAATCACTTAATTATTAAGTGCTTAAAAATCAGGAATGAATGCTGACTTTTACTTTCTTTTAAGCAATTCACATAATTATCATACGAATTTTCTCTTGATCTGGTGGTCTCTCAGTCGTGTTCGGCTCTTTGTGACCCCATGGACTGTAGCCTGCCAGTCTCCTCCATCCATGGGATTCTCTAGGCAAGAATACTGGAGTGAGTTGCCATTCCCTTCTCCAGGCAATCTTCCCGACATGCATTGCAGGAAGACCATCTCTTGATCTACTGACATAAACTGTACTGATGAATTTTCTGATTTTTTTTTTAATATTCCTGGAAGAAATTCTACTAGATTCTACTGCATTTTGCAAATACATTTCAAAATTTGCCTTATTAATATTCTACTAAGGACATCTGAATCTATATCCATAAGAGATTGTATGCATTTTTTTTCATGTCTTATCTTTTGTCTGGTTTGATACTAGGTTCTGTAAAATCATGATGTTCATTCTTTTCTATGTTTTGGAATTATTTAAATGGTACAGGAATTTTCACAAGAAACTGAGTAAATGTTACCATAAAACAGCCTAGGTCCACCGTCCTTTTGGGAAAGACAGGGATTTAGTTTATTTTGTCTTTTGTGGACACACCACATGGCATGTGCGATCTTAGTTCCCTGACCAGGGATTGGATCCATGCCCTTGGAAATGGAAATGTGGAATCTTAACCACTGGACCACCAGGGGAAACTCCAGAAAGGGGCTTAGTTTTTAGACAGCTTTTTCATCTTTTTCATGATTATTGATATATTCAGATTTGCTGCCTTTTGAATTACTTTTGTAATATATATTCACATTTTTATTTCTTTTTTCATTAAAAAACTAGATACAATCCACATATTATATCATAACCATCAAATTCCAGAACATTCTCATCACCCCAAAAAGAAACCCCAAACCCACTAGCAGTCACTCCTTATTCTTTCTTCCAGTCCCCAGCAACCACTAATCTACTTTCTGTCTCTATGTATTTGCCTATTCTAGACATTTCATACAAATGAAATCACATAACATGTTATTTTTAGTGTCTGACTTAGTATAATGTTTCACTTAGGATAAAGTTTTCAGAGTTCATCCATGTTGCAGCATAAATCATTATCTCATTCGTTTTTATGGCTGAGTAATATTCCACTGTATGGATATATCACATTTTGTTTATCCATTCATCAGTTGATGGGCATTTGGATTGTTTCCATTTTTTGGCTATTACGCATAATGGTGCTATAAATATCTGTGTACAATTTTTTGAGTAGACATATGTTTTCAATTCTCTGGGTCATATACCTAGAAGTGAAGTTGCTGGCTTATACAGTAACTCTATGCTTATTCTTTTAAGGAATTGCTAGACTGTTTTCCAACACAGCTGTACCATTTTACATTCTTATTAGCAATGCATAAGGGTATAATTTCTCCATATCCTCATCAATATATGGTCTGTCTATTATAGCCATTATCGTGGGTGTGAAGTATATATAATTTTTTAAAGAAAATGATTTAGTTCATTAAATTTTTCAAAACTATTAACAAAACTTTTTGTTTATAATCATTAGCTCCTCTTTATCTATAGCTATTTCTTCCTTCTCATTCCTAATTTTATACATTTGTAGCCATCACTTCTTTTTGACTCATCAAGTATTTTTCCTTTCTAATACTAGTGGAGATTTTAATTTTCAAAGACTAGTTTTTAAATATACTTATTGCAATGATTCTTGTAATTATTAATTTCTCTCCTATTAGTTCTCATTCTCTTTCCTTGTGGAAGCCACTTGTTTTCATTTATTCTAGCTTAATAATTTACTTAGTGGTTTAAATATTCCTCTAAGTATAGCTTTGACTGCATCTCCTATGGTTTCATTTCTAGTGTTTTCATTGTCTTTGATTTTTTTATTGTCTTACAATTTCAATTTTGATTTCATCTTTGATGAAAGAATTGTTTGAGGGAAAGATTTTTTGTTAATATAGTATATAACTAACTTCTAGATATTTGCTCTCAATTTTTTATTATTAATTTCTCATTTTATTGTATTGTGGTCAAAGGATGTGGTCGAATTAACCTCTGAGGTTTGCGGTTAATTGAGTTACTCCTTGAGGACTAACATATATTCAATCATTATACTTGTTTTATGGAATATTTAGAAAAAGAAGATACACTATTTTTAGCAGGATATGAAATTTTGATAAAATCCCGTTATATTGATTAAATTCACTTTAGCGCTGGTGTTTTGGAAGTTAAATATTACTTTCAATTTCTCTAGAGCTATCATTACATTTTCAGCATCATTTCTTAGGTTATATGTTTTTTTATTTATTTGAATCAAATAGCGGAGTGATTTATATATTTCCCATTTAACACATATGAAACGGAGACTGGACATTTCATACTATACCCCCTATCTTTCAATTTTTGCCCATATAATCTAAGTGTTAGGTCAGAAACATTTTTGATTTATTAGTTCTTGGATATTTGCTCTTCAAAGTTTTTTCTTTTATCTAATTTTATACTATATTTTGTTACAATTGCTTAGCCACTTTTATTTTAGCTGCTCTCAGAACTCACTTTAATTTTAAAATGATGACTTTCCCATTCCTAAATTCTCAAATTGTCTTTGTGTATCAGTTATTTGAAATATATCAACAAGTAGATTTTCCTTTTTCTAAGAATACATATTATGAGTACTTTTTAAATTGTCTATATATTTGAAAATAATCAACAATCTGTTTTGTATAACACTATTGAGTCACAATATTTTTTACTTAAATTCTAGAGTTCTTTAATTTTCTTTTTTTTTTTTTTTTTTTTTGAAGAAGGTTTGAGACCAGTTTGACATTGATCTATTTGTGTTTATCATCTATTTTCTTTGGTAAACAGGCAAGACTGTCTTTTCTACCTGCGCTTTTTTACTCGACATCTTGCTCTTGTGCTTTTAGCTTCCTTTCAATCTTCTTTCATCGTCTCCTCTTCTTTAGCTCATCATTTTCCTTCCCATCCCATAAGTTAACCTTTCATAGAAGCTGTGTTTTCTTTTAATACAGTACTCTGATAATTTCTTCCAGATCTTGAGTTAGAACATCTTCAGATGTGTGATTAGCTTCATTCACTTTGAGTGGATTCAGCACTTGGAAAACTGAAATTCACAGCCGGCAGAATAAATTTTTTTTCCACCAGTGTCCCACTTCCCACCATGGCCTCATCCTGAAGAACACATCTATCAGAATACCCTGCTCCACTGTTAACGTTCCCCTAACTTTCTGTTCATTTGCTTCCTGAGAATTTCAATACTTTTTGTTGTAGAAAGGTAGTGGTTGAATTGCAGGGGAAATGATACTCTCAGAGCAGCTCCTGAGGGCGAGACAGGGGTTTCTGCTCAGATTTCTGGTTGGCACAATTCCTGGTTCACTGGGTCAGCAGGCAGATGGTGATGGAGCTGTGAAGCATATTCTTACTCTCACTACACTAATTCTTTTATGCAGTAAAGAGGGGACATGTTATGAGCCTGGGTTCCATATGCCTTATAAATAGGGGTGTATTCTTCCCAGATTCTATCACTTGGTTTCTAATGCTATCATAATTTTTACTATGCATTGTGGTTCCCTGGGTATTGAGAGGGAAATTGGGAAGAATCATACTGGGATTGGCTAGTTAGGTGCATTTTGATATGGTCTCTGTTGTCCCAGATTTTCACCTCATTTTATTGTGGAGATGGTCAGGTCTGGCTGCTCATTAGCAAAATTTAACTCTTTTTTTGTAGTCTTAGCTAAGTATAATCATGTCTTCTGTATTCATCTGGGTCTTCTAGGGAAGGCTTTAGTAAGCTTATGTCTCTCAGTTCCAAACTCATTTATCCTCTGATTTGAGATAAGAATCTGCCTGCAATGCAGGAGACCTGGGTTCAAACCCTGGATTGGGAAGATCCCCTGGAGAAGGGAATCACTACCATTCCAGTGTTCTTACCTAGAGAATTCCATAGACAGAGGAGCCTGGCGGGCTACACAGTCCATGGGGGTTGCAAAGATTCAGACATGACTCAGTGACTAACACTTGGGACCCAGGGCTGGGATACCACAAACTGTTTTTCCTCCACTCGCAGGCTTCCTGTCAGGCATTGCCATTAGGCAGCACTGGAGGGAAGACTGGAAAGGCAGGAGGAGCGAATGGAACTTGCTCCTTTCTCTTCTCCTCTTGTTCCACTCACATTGCCCTTAAAGGGCACTTGTCTGGTGGCTACATTTGGCTCCTGTCTCCAGCTTTCTTCAGCATTCCCAGAATCAACTTCACTATGCCCACTAAGAGGTGTCAGAACTGGCTTGGCAACCCTCCCTCACAGATCTGAGCCTAGCTTCTGAGCTACTGGCCCTTGCTGGGTGATGCCTTATCTCAGAGGACTGAGCCCCAACTTCACAAGTCCCTCCTCTGACTTGCCAGGATCTGCTGACCCTAGCCTCTCCCTTTTGTCCATGCCCCCCGCCCCCAGTCCAGCTCAAGCAATGGTGTTAACTCAGTGTTTTTTATCATGCTTTGCTATTTCAGGTTACTAACACTCATTTAAGCAAATCCCTATATTGAATTCTCTCTGTTAAAATAACTAGCATGATTCTTGTTTTCTTGAGTGACCTTGACTGAGAGCAGGGAGCTTTCACAAAATGTTTGTGAACGCACACATGGCAGGAAACAAGGACAGGAGGTGCAGGAGTATGCTTGGTGATGATGAAGTGTGTACCCCAAAAGAGTCTGATGAGAATAGAACTGCCAGATCATTGAGAGTGGGGCAGGTTGTGACAGGCAGAGAGTGCATACAAGGAAGTGGGAAAGGGAGAGAAAGAATGGTGGCAGAATCAAAGGTAAACTTCTAAAATTTAGAAATCCTGCCTGGAGCGAAACCCTTCTCGGAGTGAGGTAACACTGGGGTCGTGAACTTTCCGAAGGAGAGTCACACCAGGTTATATTTCTTATGAAGAGCAGCATCTCTTGGAGGATGGGCAAAAGTATGATAAAACTAACTGGCTAAGTGGTCACTAAAAATGAGATTAACTCTGCCATGAGCCACTTATTAACATGATAAAACTCTGGTGGCACAGACAAGGCATGCCAACCTGGTGGCTGAGAGTCCCTCATCTCCCTCTCTGTTCATGGGGATCACTTTAGTTTGATCTGAAATGAATTTCAGTTATGTCTAGTTTTTTTTTTTTTTCCTCAAACACTTGATTCAGTCACCAAACTCATCACTGGGATTATACCAAAGAAAATATAACACTCAGTTTTTCTATTGAGAATACGTTTTGTGCTGAATGCCAGATCTATGCAAAAATTTGGCTCAGCTATTTTATCATTTTTTGATTGATTCTGTGCTTTAGGAATGCGCATTTCTCTCACTGGAACACCATTTTAGATTCTTAAAGATGTCAAATACTTATGATCATCCAAATGAGTCACATTAGATTCTTTTTTTGGAGGGTCTAGAGAACTACCTTTTGGGGAACCTCAAAGCAATGTAAGTTTTTTTGTTTGTTTATCAATTCCCCAATTGTATTGCAAATATGAGCTCAGTGACAATAATTGTTAGCTGATATTTCTATCATTTGGTTTGGGAAACCTTTCAGAAACAGCAAAAAAAATTGTTATTTTTAACAAGTGTCCTTTCTAGATAACTGCTATGACTATACTTGTTATAATAGATAACAGTTGGAGGAAAATAGCTTGTCTTGGCCCAGGACTGAGCACCCCAAGGCATGCTGCATGAGTCATTACATAATGGATTTGTAGAGAGACAGAAAGGATTTATTAAAGTAGAAATTTACAATAAATAACCATTCATTATGGAAATATCTTAAACAATAACCACCAACCATTTACCCTAATGAAGACAACTCTTTTCTGTCTCTTCAATGAGATGTTCAAGATTTGGCATGTTCCCAAAACGACAATTTTGTATTCATGCAAGAATTTCCAAGGCATTTGAAGAAGGTTAATTCATTATTTTCCATAATATAATAATAAATTATGTATTTCTGGATAATCCTAAGCTTTCTTCATGGAAGAAGACATTAGAGTAAAACAAGGGAAACCCATTTCAAGAACGTAAAAAAGGTCAGTGGGAAAAAAAATGGGGCCCCATTTCGTGGACTTATAGGTCTATCAGTTAATGCAAAGATTTAGCTTCTGTAAAGACATCTTTAATTCTCTCACTGTTAAACTTCAAAACACCAACATTAAAGCCATATTTCTTCTTTATCTCTAATGCCTGATATTCCCTCTGTTTACTCCCTCATTAGCCATCAGACAACATGCTTAAACACTTACAAGAAAAACTGGCAGTGTAAGTTACTCAGTCATGTCTGACTGTTTGCATCCCCATGGACTGTAGCATGCCAGGCTCCTCCTCTGTCCATGGAATCCTCCTGGCAAGAATTCTGGAGTGGGTATTCATTCCCTTCTCCTGGGGATCTTCCTGACCCAAGGATTGAACCCGGGTCTCCTGCACTGCAGGTATATTCTTTACCGTCTGAACCACCAGAAAAAAAAGAATCATGCTATTTGAGAGTTGAACAGGTTGGCTTTAAACCAACAGAAGAGATTAAGTGAGGGTTAGAGACAACCAGGGAGAACCAGGGACAAACTCATGGTTTTCCAACTAATTTTTAGTCCAGTATGATTTCTGCTGGGCTTCCCTGATGGCTCATAAAGAATCTGCCTGCCAGTGCAGGAGACATGGGTTTGATTCCTGGTCCAAGAAGATTTCCCAGAGAAGGAAATGGTAACTACCTCAGTATTCTTGCCTGGAAAATCCTCTGGACAGAGGAGCCTGGAGGGCTACAGTCCAAGGGGTCACAAAGACTTGGACACAACTTAGCAACTGAACAACAAATTATTTCTGCCAGCACTGCCTCTATTTACCTATTTTTTATTGTACAGATGAATCAACTCTACCATCTATATGCTCATTACAGTATCTATCTTTAAAATTTTCATTATTTTAATAGAGTTAGTCTTGGCCTATGTTCAGGTTGGGAGGGAAGTCATGTTTGCTCTCAGGATTCTTCTTTCAGTTTCATCTCCCTTAGATGCTTACAAAGTCTTCCAGCTCCACAGAGTCAGCCCTGATGGCAACTTTCTAGGACTCAGACATATCCTCTGCCAAAGATTTATCTACATTTTTCCAAGCCATCAAAACTCTTCTTGGTGGTGGTGGTTTGGTTGCTAGGTCATGTCTGACTGCAACCCCATGGACTGTAGCACCCCAGGCGCCTCTGTCCATGGGATTTCCCAGGCAAGAATACTGGAGTGGGTTGCCATTCCCTTCTCTGGGATCTTCCTGATCCCGGGATCAAACCCACATCTCCCACACTGAAGGCAGATTCTTCACCATTGAGCCACCAGGGAGTCACTAGAACTCTTCTCAGAGAACATCTAAGTGAAAATGATTGTCATCATTGGTTTAACCATATAAATTTAAGCACAATGAGAACTCTACTGGTGTGACTGTACTTCTATGTTACTACTGGACTACTCATATTTGGAGTAGTCCAGTAGTAGTCCATGCTGGTCACTGCACTAAGTACTTTATAAACCACATTTCCTATAAGAGAAGAGCTTAATTTCTGGTTTATCAGCAGCTATGTGATGTTGCCAGATGTTTCCTGAATATTATATTGTTTTTGTTTGTGTAGTGAAAAGTACAGTCTAGTGCCAGGCCTTGCTTACTCATTGGTGTACCCCCTGAGGCTGTAGGTACTTGAAGGAAGGAATTGTATCCTCATCTTTAAGCAGAGTTCTTACTTTTTTACACACTCCAAAAGGAATACAGTTAGAGTTGAAATTTAAATCTATTGGCTAAATGAATCAATGCACTTGCGGTTTGTAAAATCTGAAGAGAAAAATTAATTTTGTCTAATAACAGATCAGTCATTGTATGGCAGAAAGCAATAAAACATTGTAAAGCAATTTTCCACCAATTAAAAAATTTTTTAAAGTAAAAGAAAAAAAACCCAGATCGGCCAACAGAGCTAATGTAGAAATTATAAATTTGTTGACATTAAAATCAATGGCAATTTTTAGAAACTGAACTGTAAATATAATCTTTTGTTTTACCTAAATCATTTTCAAAGTATCTCGTTTTTGATATACCTGGACATTTGTTATTTGAAATCATTATTTTGGTGTGAATTTTTGCTTATCAAATGAACCAGTCAAAGAAAAAAGAGAAAAGAAGGCACAAGGCAAATACAGCTTAACTGTCGAGTTTATTGGTGTGTTTTTTTTTTTTCAAACGTCTTTGAGATACAATTCACATACCTACAAGGCACTCATTTAAAGCATACAATCTGATATTTTTTTTAAGAATAGTGTAGACTTTTAAAAGAAGAAAGACTTAATGTTTTTGTACAATACTTCACAGTGTGAGTGCCAGAGAAAGAGGTATGCTTTTTAGAAGGAAAAAAAAAAATCCTGATATTCAGAGCTATTAGATAAAATTTTCTTGAGGCAGGATTTGAAGCCCTGAAACTCTAGGAAATGTAAATCCAACATGTGCTAAACACAAGACTGTAACGATTTTTCTTGGAATGAATAAATGTGAGTTCTTTGCCTCTTTAATTTCCATGAACCAAGGGCATGTATAACTATTTTTCAGCCTTACCTCATGAAAGCTTTGAGCTTTCCCTTCATGTTAAAATATATTATTTAACATTTGAGTGTGTCAACACTACATTAGGCACTTTAAAAGAACAGAATTAGCCATGCTTCCTACTCAGGGGACTTGTCTACTAAGTATCAGACTAAAGCAAAATGCTATAGTATTCCCTCACATCAAGCAATCCACAGAGTGATATTTTTCCTTATTTCTTCCATAAAATCAATGAGATTTTTCTCTTTTTGTACAAACTCAAAGGAACACCCTTTGATTTAACTATACCTTTAGAAGTTCTGTTTGGGCACATTCCACCGCCTATTCTTTTATCATGGGGCGGCATCTGTGATTAGACCTAAAATTGGACCTATGAGATGTGTTTTTTGTCACAAAGCAAAAGGAGATTCCATTTTTACAAACTCTGCCATCACCCACATTATAAAAGGTGGGACATTTAAACAAACAAGAGAGCATATTTATCTCATGCACCCTCACAGAGGGCACTAAATAAACGAGGCTGGTAGTACAGTGTGGTGAGAAAGCCTGTACACAATAAATATAAGGTGCTTCAGTCTGGGCATGCTTTTTCAGTGTAATAACTACAAGTAAAAATTCTAATTATGCAGTAGTGTAGGACACTTTGTGGGTGTTAGATGTATAAAACAAGTACAAAGCACAAAATCTTAATGTTATCAAGCTATAAAAAAAATAGTATTGATGAACCTATTTGCAAGGCAGGAATAAAGATGCAGACATAGAGAACAGACTTTGGACGCATTGGGGTAAGGAGAGGGTGGGAAGAATTGAGGGAGTAGCACTGAAACATATACATTACCATATGTAAAATAGATAGCTAATGGGAAGCTGCTGTGTATAACACAGGGAGCTCAATGGTACTCTGTGACAACCTAGAGGGGTGCGGGGGAGGTTCAAGAAGGAGAGGAAAAAAGTATACTTATGACTGATTCACATTGTTGTATGGCATAAGCCAACACAAAATTGTAAAGCAATTATCCTCCAATTAAAAATAAAGTGTAAAAAAAGTATATATTAAAGTGTCCATTTTCAATCTAATGACTTGTTTAGTCATTTGAATTACTGCTTTACTTCATTTATAGTTTGACTAGTCTCCTTAAACTTTTGGGTCTGCTAGATTACTCTGCTTGTATAAATATATTGTAGTCACAGATTAATTAGTCAACTTAGCTCAGTATTCCTCTATATTTAGAACTTGAAAAGTTCATAATGTTCAAATTAATAATTCAGCATTGGTTCCTAGTCTGAAGTCTTTTTAAAAACTAAATTTAATAGTGGCAAGAGTTACAAATTCAGAAATATTATAATGAAGTAAGCAGATGTACATTTTGAAACAGTGCCTCAATAGATATTAAAATGTCCTGAATAAATTCTTAACTACAGTTGGATGTAGTGATAGAAATTCTGGAAAGAAATAATGAAAGAAGACAATGGTAAAAATACAGAGTTTTCTAAAAGACTGCAAACCAAGTTAATTTTTTAAAAAATATTCGCAATATTTTATGTGTTTCTCAGAGGTTTGGGGTGAAGTAATCGAAAACTCAACTTGCTGACATTAGTCATAAATGGTATTATCAGTATGTTGGTTCACAGATGCATTTGGGCAAGTCTGGCCCAGATGTTTCCCTCAGAGCTCCCAGTGAATCCGTGGTGGTATCTCATGGACAAAAAGGTCTCGTCTTAACATATGAGGCCTTAAAACTGAGTCTCTGGATTCTTTCTACCAGAGTGTAGGGCTTTCTCAGAACAAATACTCGTGAAATTAGATAATTTCATTTTGCAAACAATCTGGAAAAGATTTGGAGAATGACGATGAGGGGGAGAGAAGGGGGATGGTGAGAGGTTTCCTAGCACGGATTTTGAGTCTGGCTTTGAGATGTTTAGAATTTAAATAATCAAAAGGTAATCATATTACCTAACTTTGGATAGAATATGTAAACTAATTCCAAATTTCCAGTACCTACCCTTCCTGCTAAAACTATGAGTCTCCTTAATGGACAGAATGTATAATGAAAAGTTAAATAACACTCCTCCACCACTAATTCTTGCAAATTATCTGTAGCTGAAGATTGTCATATAATCATCTTATGTTCATAAACCAGTGGCAAAATGTCACTGGCAAAGCTGTAAGAGTAGCTGTGGAAAGCTGGACACACCAATTAAATTTTTCAAAATTAGAGTTAGCTAAATTGTTGTTCATATTTTCTTCTAAATAATATGAGGAGAAACTCATGAAAGAATGCAATTCTGGAAGCTTTTCCTACTTTATAATTATTCAAATGAAGCAAAAAGAAACTCCTCGAGTTCTAGTATTTAAATAATTCATATACTTTCATTAAAAAAAAGTGTCAACCCACTTGTCCAAGGTTTCCTGGGGCATCAAAATATAAGGATAAACAGCAATGTGACTCCTTATAATTCTCCTTTGTAATCTGACTACTAGATGGAACTCTCAATGTATTTCCTCAAGGTGAAAAACAGGTGAAATAGAAAGTAGTTATAAAAAAAAGAGTAAGTAAGCAGAAGTGATGAAAATTTTGCAATCTGATGGCTTAAAAAATATTTTAAAGGCCATGTAAATCTTTGATACTGGTTTCTTTATTTGAAAATAAAAACATCACCTCCTAGATATTTAATAGAAAGTTATTTGTATGTTTTAAATATTGAAAGGTAATAGCTGCATATATATGCTATACTGTGAAGTAGAGTAACTTGGAGTTAAGCATTTTTAGCAATTTGAAAAATCAAAGTCAAATAATCAAATGTAACTGAATCTACAAATGTCTTCAGGTAAACTCAGAAGACTAGATCAACAGTTTTTCTGCCCAAAGGATATTCTCTACTGAGATTCTTATAGAGTGCTGGAATGCTTTAAAGTATGGTAATATCAGAGAGAGTGTGTATAAATACCTATGTGTGTAGGTGCGGACATTTTTATGAGCAGAATTCTAGAATGATCACCTTGTCACCAGGATCAAATAGAAGCTTGCTCACCAGCTACTTCTATAGGAATGAAGTTGAGATGATTTTTAGGGCCCCAATGAAGCCAAAGTAATTTTAGATTGAACACTTCGTTTTACCAAAGGAAAAAAAAAATGTATGCACTTTATTCATGATGTGTGTGTGGGTGGTATAGTTTTGAGAACTTAAGGAGAGTGATGCTTGCTATAACCTAGGCAGTGAGGGAAAGCATTTAAAAATACTGTCAACGATTCTGGCAGGAAAGACTGTATAAATATACTATAGACTCAAACATAAGTGAGCTGGTTAAAAAAGAAAAGAAGCTGCAAATGAAAACTTCAAAGCTTCTACCCCCACCATGAAATAAATTATATAAAGGAGGAAGTTATCAAGGGTGTTCATACTCACCATCGACCTAATCTCAAAAGCTCAGTTCTTCAAGAATTTTCTTTTCAAATCTGAGGATTCAGTATTCAGCCAATATAATTGGTAGGATAGTCTTAGCATATTTTGTGAAATCATTTATAAGGCTACCAAATGTCTTGGGAACTTTTTCCTCTAATCACTCCCGAATCCATCCAAATTGGTTTTAAATTATTCCATTCGTAAGGGTAAATTTTTATTACAAACATGTTTTTTTTTATTCCAATTTAAACACAGATATGTCAGTTTGAAGTTGAAATAATTAGATCTCACATGATTTTTCATGCAGCACATTATTGTATTATATCAAAAATCCTACCCCATCATGGATGGTTTCTATAAATCCCAAGTTAATTTATTTCATTAAATGGCTTATACCATACATGTAGGTATGCAAATATTTTCTAACACAAACACGCAAATATACAAAATCATGACTAATATCCCACAGAATCCTTTTTAAAGTATTTCTTTTCTTTTTAAAATCTTTACATGAATAATACCCAGCATCATGGACCTTGAACACTGATGATTCTGGTTAACGCTTTTATCCTTTGCTTGAAATTACAGGATCAGTCTAGCCAGAATTTATGAGAACCAGACCCTAGACCTCACATAGCTCACATATTAGACCATTAGGCATCTAACTACCTCTGAACAATTTCAATGCATTATCTTGCCTTTTCCCTGGGGCACAAACTTCACTCGTCCATACTTTTAATATATTTTGTCTGCATGAAGCAGATCGAGTTATTACATGCCAGCAGATCACGACTTACAGAGATTTCATTGCTCCACAACGATGCGGTGAACGTTCTTGTTCTCCACCCTGATGTGGAGCCGTAGGGGAATGGTCACTGCAGCAAATGTCTGTAAATTATCTAGTGGTTTGCGTAAAGCCTATTTGATATTTTTACTTAAACACTTTAAATATTTCCATACATTCCCACTCATAGACACTTAACCAAAGAAGCCCACATCCATGCATATTTTTAAAAAATTATATGCCACTTCAAATGGACGACTAAAGTGCTTTTAGATAAAAGAAAACCACCCAACTTTTACTTTCCCCAGTAGGGTTTTCATATTCCTGATTAACCATCTCTTGCTTGTATTTGTGTTTTGATTTGTAGATTTCTAAGTCTTCCAAGCCAAGAGTTTATTTGCTTGTTAGAAAAGAAATTAAGTAATCCAGAATTAAAACTTAATTGATCTTTGAACTCTCTTAAACCTTCTACCTGGATTGTAAAACCATTACATTCTTTTCTTTCATTAGTTTTTTTTTTCCCCCAGCAAGGCTGAACAGGAAGCAAGGGTGATCTTATCCCATCCCTAGAGACTGTTCATCAGCTAGCTCAGTTTACAGCTACAAAAAAAAAAAAAAAAAAAAAAAAAAACTGGCAGCAAACAGTACTTAGAAGTGTTGTTATTTTATCATTTTATCATGTGGGGACTATCACTACTTTAGCAGTGTGAACAAACAATGGGCATATTTCCCCTTAGATATGATGCCTTTGTGTTTGTTATTTTTCGTTATCCATCCTGAAGTTAGATTTCTGGGCTAGTTAACCACTTCCTCTAGTCTGTTTTATATATATATATATATATATATATATTTATATATATATATATATATATATTTAAAAATCCTGGTTAACAATTATGCTGCTTGACTTGTCCTAATAAAATACTTGGGAAAGGAAGACCAAGCTACTGTTATCTAAAACAATTTTCTCATTTAGTTTCAAACTAAAACAAACAGCAAGGAAAGGTCATTAGTCTCACAGACTAAAATTGTTTTGATGAAGGCCAGCTTTCCACTCTGTTGACAAGCGTCTCAATTCTTTTCAACAGCTCTGGGTGTCCACGCTGGAAGAATGCAGAGCAGTCATCATCAGCCTCGGGGAACCAATGGCTCTTGGTGACAATTTGCAGAACTACTACTGATCAAACTATCGCTCCCCCCTTCCGTTTGTATCCGAGGTTAGGATAATTAATAATATACATGAGCTCTCTGAGAGATAGTGAAGGACAGGGAAGCCTGGCGAATTGTAGTCCACAGGGTCATAGAGTTGGACACAACTAAGCGACTGAACAACAATAACAACGAGCTCTTAAGAGTTAGGTTTGAATGTAAATGCTCCTTGAGGTCTGTAGTTAAAACCATTTAGCAATAGTGGGTTCTCAGCAGAATTACGTGTTTCTTCAGGGTGAAGTCAGGGAATCTGCAAAACTTTACCAAGACTTCCTCCCAGAAGGCAGACACTGTGTTTCATTCTTACAAGCATGTCAGGGAATGTGCCACAAAGTGGAAGCTCTAGGTAAGAGGCACAGAGCAGATGTAAAGAGAGTGAAAACTCTGCTCATGACCCAACTTTCACAGTGGCTTGGGTGCTGAGAGCTGACTGGGTTTGTGATTAATGGCCAAGACCTCTCAGCTGCATGATTTCATCCCATTGTCTTCCTTGCTAAAAATAAGAATCACCATTTCTCCACCCAGAAATGGGAGTAACCGTATTTGTCACATCTTTGCATTCAGGCCTCCTTTTATTATTTACTCTCAGAAATTTTACTGAAGTGCTCTAATCTTTCTGAAACTGGACAGCCAGACGTTTGAATCACTGAAAGACAAGTCCTCTAGGCTCGGGAAGGGTAAAATCAAATAGCCTCTGGAAAGTTCGGGATAAGAAGTGCTGTATAGAGACAGCCTGGGGATTTAGAAGTTGGGGAATTTAGGTTCTATTTTGAGCTATGCCTTGAGCATGTTGCTCTCTTTACAAAAAATGCCAGATGTGAGAGGAAAGACTGCTTACTTGGTAGAGTGCTTGAAGAATTCTTCGGCGGTGAAGCTAATTAAAGCTAAGAATAAAATTCAGCTATTGGTTCTTTGAAAACACTGTAAAACAAACACATGGGGCTAAAAGCTCTTTATCCTTTTAAGGTTAATTTTTATTGTCTGCCTGAGCACTAAACTATATTCAATTTTGGTTTTTTTGGTGTTTTTTTTTTTGAAGCAGAAAGAGCAATTTGCTGTGTGTTCACTTTGAGTTAGGAAAGGTACAGGAAACCCAGGTATCACGGGGTTGAAAGAGCCTATGGGTAATATTCAGTCCAGTGCCTCAGCCAATTGTTGATTCCTCTCGAATGCCTGTGCCAAGGAACGAACACACCGAGCTTGAGCAGGTAGAGGAGGGAGTGGAGCTAACACCTCCACAGGCAGCTCCTTCTACATTCTGATAACTGGTGCTTGGAAAGTGCTGACTGAGGTCAAACTGAAATTCACAGCCCTGCCCCTTCAGTGATCCTTGCCCTGTCCTTGGTCATGTCACAGAGCAAGCCTAGTTATCATCCTCCCCAGGATGAGCCTTACAACACTTGCGGCTGTATTGTCCCCCTAACTGTTCTATTTCCAATTTCAGAATGCCCTGTGACTCCTCAGACTTTATTTAGGCTTCTGAGGCAGGTCACCACACTGGCTAATTTTATCACCAAGGGCTCCAGGTTGTCCATGTCCCCCTTAAAGGATGGAGCCTAAAACTGGTACCATTCTCCAAAGCCAGTCTAATCAGTGTAGATTACACTCTATAACTTCTATCATTCTGGATATTTTGTTGTAGTAATACAAGGCTTTTTTTTCCTTTTTAGCCAAATCATATTGTGCTTGCTGTTAGCTTAAAATCTCTCTGTCACATAGCTCCTGTCTTATGTTAATGTAAGTGGATTTTTGTGCTCAAGCATTCTTTACATGTATGTTCCTTATGATTCTGTCTTGTTAGAGTTGGCTCATTGTTTCAACAGATCCAAAACTCCTTTTGGCAGCAGAAAACAAGCTGAGTAATTCCTACTCTGCGGGAAGCATACTGCTCTGAGGGCCTCCACATCGTACCAACGTGACTCATCCATGCATGAAGTAGGGATTCCTCTCCTAATTTTGCTGATAAAACTAAGGCTGAAAGGTTAAGTGAATTCCTGATGGTCACACCCTTAGTATGTGGTGAAACCAAAGTTCAAACCTTAGCGATCTAACTCTACACAGGCTGTTCTTTCCATTTGCTATACTACTTCTTAGAATTTCTTTGCATTCTGTTCCTGCCATTTAACATTTTGGCTCTCTCTTCATCCACTACAAACAGAAAGAGTCATCAATGTCCTCAGTCAATTCATTATTTTTTAAAACAATTTCACATAAGACAAAAGCCACTGGAATTTGGGTGCCAGAAATCTATTGGTGCTGACTTTCTTAACAAAGCCAACTGACCAAACTCTTACCAGTCCGTGATTTGTCATGTTCACAAGGACCACATTGATTATTCAGTACATACAGAGTATCAGGTACGTGCCAGGATCTGTGTCGGGTACTAGGCATACAGAGATGAAAGAGATGGGAACCATGACAACTCTGTCAGAGGCAAAGATAGGTCTGGTTTAATTCATTCATAGTAAACCTGTGCTGACTCTGAGTGATCAATGGCTTTGTCTTCTAATGGAGGGAAAATGTCATAGTGACACTTAGTTTACTTGCCTGGGGGCAGAAAGTCAGTATTGAGCCCAGCAAAATGAGCAAAGCAAAGGGCACCCAGAAAAATTTCACCAAGTAAGGATGCTGCTGCTCGAGAACTACAGGTCCTAGCCTATGGTAAGCCACTTGGTAACTCCTGAGAGTTTTCATTTTTAAGAGAATGGGACCAAGGTTTTCATTCATCCAGCTGGTCATGTGACAGATATTCCCTTTTCCTCAAAATCAATAATTTACAAGAAATACACTTCCAAAAGTCAAATACATGTAGAATTCATTCAGGAAATATTCAGAATAAAGCCATCATGGTGAAATTTGAGAAATGACTGGATAATAATTTAACTTCCATTAATTGAACAACTACTACGTACTTAGCATTGTATTGAGCACTTTCAGTCCTCATCATAACCCTACTGGGAACTCTGTTTTAAAAATGAAAAATGGAGGCTGGAAGACATTGTGTCTTGTAGCTGGTACATCAGAGTCATCAGACCCAGGACTGTCTAACTCTAAAAGCAGTGTCCTTCCCATCTCCCACTTGAAAATAAGATGAACCCTTGGCTTTTTGTCTTGAAGTGCTGTATATTCCAGCCAGGAAATACCTTCAATGTCATGAGAAAACAAAAAGGAGGGAGTTTGGTGTGGTACCTAGGGCCATTACCTCATTATCATGGCCAATAACTTCATGCCTCAGTATCTCAACTGGCTGAACTTGATTAACAAGACCCACCTGGAGTTCCTACAGCAAGATCTTGACAATGATTACACTGGGACACTTGGAGAAACAGAAGTTTAGGGCTACCTCCTCCACTACCCAGAGAAGGCAATGGCAACCCACTCCAGTACTGCTGCTGCTGCTGCTGCTAAGTCGCTTCAGTCGTGTCCGACTCTGTGCGATCCCATAGACGGCAGCCCACCAGGCTCCACCGTCCCGGGGATTCTCCAGGCAAGAACACTGGAGTGGGTTGCCATTTCCTTCTCCAATGCATGAAAGTGAAAAGTGAAAGCGAAGTCACTCAGTCGTGTCTGACCCTTAGCGACCCCATGGACTGCAGCCTACCAGGCTCCTCCGTCCATGGGATTTTCCAGGCAAGAGTACTGGAGTGGGGTGCCATTGCCTTCTCCGACTCCAGTACTCTTGCCTGGAAAATCCCATGGACGGAGCAGCCTGGTAGGCTGCAGCCCATGGGGTCGCTAAGGGTCGGACACGACTGAGCGACTTAGCAGCAGCATCAGCCTCCATTACCTGCTTGATGATATTTCAACTAAATTAAATATAAAATTTTTAGATTCTAATCATGACCAAAGGCTCCTTACCACAATAATGCAAACTCGCCAACCTCTACTTCTACACAGAAACTTATCCACCCTCCAGCCTTCGATGGCTAAGAGCTGTGAAGAAGTTGTCCTTGAGGTTTTGGCGCTCAGCCCTAATAGTTCCCCCCACATTCTTGGCACCAAGAACTGGCAAGTTTTCCATGTCTTTCAAGGAACAAATCCCCTCCCTACCCCTTCAAACCTCCTGTTTGAAGATGATCTCACTACTTGCATTAGAAAACGAAGAACACCTAATACAAGCTTCCTTTTTCTCCTCTTCACATCACTAGTTGTTCCTATGCTCGACCAGTCTTAGAGACTTCCAAGAACCACTCGTCCATACTGCCAATGCTAACCTCTCTATGTGTGCCTTCGATTTCCTTGCTTCTTCCCTACTCAGTTGCTTTTTCCCATTAGCTAGCTCCCCTCCTCCCCAAAACCTGCCCATCCCTTTAACTTTCAATCTCCTCACTTCTACCAGATCCTTTTCCTTTGCTTACAAGTATGCTTGAGCATACTCTCTTCTTAAAAAAAAAAAAAAAAATCTGTTTTCAACTCTGCTACTCGTGCCCCAGCTAGCATCCTCTTTATTTTCAGTTTTGAAAGAAGAGCCCAGTTCCGGACCCCCCCACTCAGTCCTTCCCTCCTTGCAGTCTGGCTTCTGCCCTTGTCACTCCACCAAGATTCAACAGACCCAAAGGTCACCAATGACTTCCTCATAGCCAAATTCAATGGTGTTTGCTCCTTTGTGCCCCTCAACCTCTCCTTAGATCTAACTGTTGATTCTGCATTTCTTTTTCATAAATATTTATTTGGCAGCTACCGTATGCCAACCACAGGGAGGCATCAAGGGCTCAGACTTGGGATGATCTTTCAAGATTCTGTATTTTCCTGCTTCTTCTCTTAGTTCTCCTGTATCTTCCTAAACCTCATTAATTCCTATCATTCCTAAACATATGCTTCCCTAAGGATCTATCCTGGGTGTTCTTCTCTTCTCTGTATTCCTCAGTCACAATCTCACAACTTCAGCTTCTAAAGCCAATTCTGGATCGCTTCCTATTCCAGCCCTTCAGTTCTGCATTTGCAATGCTTGATGGAAGTCTCTCAAGCCTGATGATCATATACTGAATTCTTATTTTCACATTAACCTGCTCTTCCTTTGTTTCTTTTAGTGATTATAGGTATTTTCACTGAGTCAGGCTCCAAGTTTGCTCAGCATCTTGGATTTTTCTCCTTCTTTTCCTTGCTTACCATACCCAACTCACCAAAATCTGCACATTCCTCCTCCAGACTATTTCTCCTATGTATCTCCTCATTTTCATTCCCATCACTCTAATGTAGGAATTCACTAACTTTTTTACTCAGATTAGGGTTTTCCAACATTTAGTCACTCCCCTGTGACAGTCAGGATTTGGGCAATATGGGCAGATCACAACACTAGACCTACTTTTCTTTCCCTTTAGACTCCTCCATGGCAATAGTCTATGAAAACAGAGCTTTGCTGTGAAAGTTGTATCTTTTCTTCCTTCCTTCTTTTTTTTTTTAGATAGATCTAAGCAATGATCATTAGGCGACTACTAAGTGAAAAGCTGGTGGGGGACTTTATTATTATTTTTAATTTAATTTCTCTTCTATTTTTACCATTTGATCCCCTTTACCCATTTCTCCTGCTTCCCCAACACCTGCCTCTGGAAATTACCAATCTGTTCTCCAGATCTTTGCGTTTTCTTGTTTTGTTTTTAGGGCTTCCCTGATGGCTCATACTGTAAAGAATCGGTCTTAAATGCAGGAGACACAAGTTCGATCCCTAGGTCAGGAAAATCCAGTGGAGAAGGGAATGCTACTCACTTCAGCATTCTTGCCTTGAGAATTCCATAGACAGGGGAGCCTGGCAGGCTACTGTTGATGAGATCTCAAAGAGTTGGACATGACTGAGCAACTAAGACTAACTTAGGTTCTGCATATAAGAGGGATGATAGAATGCTTGTTTTCTTCTATCTGACTTGTTTTACTTAGCATAGTGCCCTTGAGATCCATCCACTTTGTTGTAAATGGCAAGATTTCATTCTTTTTCGTGGCTGACTAGTATTCCATTTTGCATGTACTACAATTACTTTATCCATTCAGCCATTGATGGACGCTTAGGTTGCCTCTATATCTTGGCTATTTTAAATAATGCCAGCTTGAAAATACAATATATACAATGAAAATATAATGCATGTATCTTTTTGAGTTAGTGTTTTCATTTTCTTCACATAAATACCAAGAAGTGAAACTGCTGAATCATATGGTAGTTACATTTTTAATTTTTTTGATGAACCTCTATACTATTTCTTTTAGTAGCTGCACAAATTTACATTCCCACCAATAATGCCCAAGGGTTTTCTTTTTTCCATATCCTTGCTAACACTTGCTATTTCTTGTCTTTTTATAGCGGTCATGCTAACAAGTATGAGATGATATCTCACTGTGGTTTTAATTTGCATTTCCCTGATGTTTAATGATAAGTTATATGCTTCTAATTGAAGAAGGAAAAGGTAACCCAACAACCAGTATTCTTTTTTTTTTCATCCAGTATTCCTACCTGGAAAATTCCATGGACAGAGGAGCCTGGTGGGCTACAGTCCCTGGGCTCATAAGAGTTGGACATGAGTTAGCAACTAAACAGCGACAACAACAGTACTTCTAATACATATTTAAGCTATTTTATTATTAAAGTACCTGAGAAACCTGTAACAGGTCAGGAAGCAACAGTTAGAACTGGACATGGAACAAAAAACTGGTTCCAAATAGGAAAAGGAGTACGTCAAGGCTGTATATTGTCACCCTGCTTATTTAACTTATATGCAGAGTACATCATGAGAAATGCTGGGCTGTAAGAAACACAAGCTGGAATCAAGATTGCCAGGAGAAATATCAATAACCTCAGATATGCAGATGACACCACCCTTATGGCAGAAAAAGAAGAAGAACTAAAGAGCCTCTTGATGAAAGTGAAAGAGGAGAGTGAAAAAGTTGGCTTAAAGCTCAACATTCAGAAAACTAAGATCATGGCATCTGGTCCCATCACTTCATGGGAAACAGATGGGGAAACAGTGGAAACAGTGTCAGACATTATTTTGGGGGGCTCCAAAATCACTACAGATGGTGACTGCAGCCATGAAATTAAGAGATGCTTACTCCTTGGAAGGAAGGTTATGACCAACCTAGATAGCATATTGAAAAGCAAAGACATTACTTTGCCAACAAAGGTCCATCTAGTCAAGGCTATGGTTTTTCCAGTAGTCATGTATGGATGTGAGAATTGGACTCTACAGAAAGCTGAGTGCTGAAGAATTGATGCTTTTGAACTGTGGTGTTGGAGAAGACTCTTGAGAGTCCCTTGGACTGCAAGAAGATCCAACCAGTCCATCCTAAAGGAGATCAGTCCTGGGTGTTCATTGAAAGGACTGATGTTGAAGCTGAAACTCCAATACTTTGGCCACCTCATGCGAAGAGTTGACTCACTGGAAAAGACCCTAATGCTGGGCGGGATTGGGGGCAGGAGGAGAAGGGGACAACAGAGGATGAGATGGCTGGATGGTATCACCGACTCGATGGACATGGGTTTGGGTAGACTCCGGGAGTTGGTGATGGACAGGGAGGCCTGGCGTGCTGCAATTCATGGGGTCGAAAAGAGTCGGAGACGACTGAGCAACTGAACTGAACGGATTTAAGCTATCTTATTATTAAAATGGTATAATTTAATAACATTTAAATTCACCTTGCACACCACAAATCATACACTCTCCATACTTTGGGCAACTTTTATTTCAATTACAGAAAAGTCTTTTATTTCCGTCTCCAGTTATTTTGGCATTTCAATCCATTTGATTCAATTTCTCCAAACGAATTATTCAGAATTACAATGACTCCCTGTCAACTTCATTCTCCATCCAGTCAGGTCTAAAATCCTTAATCAGCATTGTCTCCAGTCTGAAGGGACTTGCCTTCCCAGCATCATTTCCGGTTGCTGGGGCTGCCTTATCTCAGGCTTTGTGGAACCAATCCCTGCTGACCACTGCTGGCCTCACTTTCCCTGCACTGTGCCTGCTGCTCCCACTCCTCCACCCCCATCCCTCACCTGCCTTCAAAGTTCTCCCTCCTTCTCCCCCCACTGCAGCCTCTTGGAAACATCCACTAATTCCCTCAGCTGGAAGTAATCTTTCCTTCCTCCAACCCCCATACTTTTCTCCTGACACCTTTACCCACACATTTACCCATACCACACTTTTCTTTGAACACGTTCCACTTTTTACTTTTAATTTTTGTTAGATATTCACGTTTTCTCTTTCCTACATGTATTTAAATTCCTTAGGGGCAGGCTCTGCTTCTGATTCATCTTTGCATCCTCCTATCATTTAGTAAAGTACTTGCTTATAGGAAAAAACAATGCCACTAAATATCAGTCACATAACATTTTGGTGTGAGTAAATTTTGATGAAAGTCATTTTTTCATCAAATAGAATTTTTTTCCCACCAATTCATCTGCATTTTGGTGGCAGTGAGAAGGATTAGCAAAGACTGATTAAAGAGTTTCCTATGCATTGTGGTCTACCTTTGCCCACATAGACTGTCATGTAAGCAAGGCAAATGAAAGGGATGTAACCAGTGTCTAGAGCTGCAGAGGAAGAAGGGTGTTTTGGGTGACAATTGGAGCTTTTATTAATTTTCTTTTGTTTTAAATAGACATATTTCTTGGAAAACAGTGATAGGAAGTTTGGATTGGTTTTTTTTAATTAAGTGCATTGGTGTTTTTTACAGAGCCTTCCTCCCAGTATCTAAGTAATAAGACAATTGTCCAAAACCGTGACTCCTAGAAGGCTCATTCACTCTGGAAAGATGTTTCTTTGAATGGCTGACCACAGCTGGAGGAGAGCCCAGAGCTCCCTGGAGTTTAGCGTGACACCCCCAGAGGGAGCCCAGAGCAAACCAAGCTGCAGAGCCACCCAGGGAGGAGCAGTGCCCTCTGGCATGCTGCCCTCTCAGCAGAGACCTTCCTTCCAGCTTCCAGTGAGCCCTGTGTTCTCATCTCACTGGGCCAGTGACTCTGTGTGACATTTCAGAGAACCCTTCTCTGAAAGCCAAAAGCTCTGCAACCGAAACCCTCACTTCTGCTCAAATATAATAGTAGCAATTCTTTCAGGGCGAAAAAAAACCAGACCTTATGCTAAATTTACCTTAGAATTGTTAATAATTTTAGGCTGCACACATTTTTATTTTCTTTCAAATTTATGAGAGATCTAAAATAAACGCAGGAGTTCTATCATTGAGAGACCAAAACATCATCACACATTGGATTCCATAAAACTCCCACTGTAACCAATCTGTATTTCCCTCCATCAATAAGCCCTTTTTTATACTAAAAAGTAGTCTAGACTTTCAGAATCTTCTCCTCCTTTCAAATTCCTTTCTAGAATCTTGTTCCCCATGATAGAATGCAAGTGAGCAATTCTCAAATTGGCCTGTGGATCTCCACAACCAGGGTCTGACTTTAACTGTTAGTCATGCCTAGCAATTCCTACTTACCTTTCCAAAGCTAAAACTGGAGAAAAATACTTTTTACAAAATATACAAAGTGTTCTTTTCTCTATTCAGGAGAAGTGATTACTTACATCGATACTTTAGGGTAACTAAGGGTTCTCTATTCAGAGAACATGTGAACTTGAACATTCTCAGCTAATAAGTGCTGCCATCTTGAACACTGTGCTTATGATCAGAATTCCAGCAATAAATCTCAGTTGCAATAGTCAACTACACAACTCTGAGCAGTCTACACAGCTACACAGTCTGAGCAGGTTAGGGCTTCACTGCTCTAGGCATGTTCAGACAATCCTACAGAAAAATGAAAATAACCTGCTCTGATGTCAGGAAACTTTATAGACTCATAGAATAATAGAGCTGGAAACGGCCTCAACTGTTCATTCCCTTGGACACATTGGCATGTCCCAGCTGGCCCATGTGTGTCGTGTTGAGATGCTTGCTCTTAACACGTGTCCACACCTCTGCCTCAAGGCCTGTCACTAGCACTCTTGACACCACAGACTGAGAATACACGTGGAGATTCAAGAATAAGACTCAGACTGAGTCAGAAAAAGCTCAGCAAGGTCCTTACATATCACTAAGATGACGCCTTGATGGGCTCTGAGCAGCCAACCAAACCTCAGACTGCAGGAATATATCAGTTCAATATTATGAGGCAAAGTAAAGCACCACTGCAGCCACTGGTTGATTTTATTTGGTGTTCTCAGAAATTCCAAGTAAAGAATATGTCAAAATCAGGTGAAACACCTTATATCTAAAGCTCATTTTACTTGCCTTTTCAACACAATTACTACCCAAGCACACTGTTAAAGAAATTGCTGTGAACTAATGTAAGCCATCATCATAATTTTATCCAGCCACTCCTGGGTAAATGGGCTTTAAGTTCCAAATGAAATATAAAGCTGATTGGAAAAGTCAAAGGACATTTAAAGGAGAAAGGGTGGAATGATAAAAGATGAATGTGAGAAAAGTAAATTGTGGGACTTCAACAGGGACTCAATCAACTTGACTGAAAATACAAACGGAACAAACCAGGTCTCCAATGAATGGGATCCTCTAAGAAGCCTGAAGACTTCTAGTGTAACGGTAGCAAAACTTGTTCCTGCTCCAAGGAATGACGTGTCATAATGCCCTTCACTGGTGGCCCAGTGGTAAAGAATCTACCTGCCGGTGCTGGAGATGCGAGTTTGATCCCTGAGTCAGGAATATCCCTTGGAGAAGGAAATGGCAACTCAGTCCAGTATTTTTGCCTGGGAAATCTCATGGACAGAGGAGCCTGGTGGGCTATAGTCCATGGGGTCTCAAAAGGGTGGACACAACTTAGTGACTGAACAACAACAGCAACAGTGCCCTCCTTGCTGGTACTCCACCATTCCAGGCACTATTTACGAACTGCATGCTGCAAGTCAGTTCCATGTGACCTCTACCTATTACCACAGAACTTTTGAAAATGAGTTCCTAATGCTAATTTGATCCCTGCAGGAGAGGAATTTCAAAGGTATGACAAGTTATTTCTATGTGTATAAATGAATGAATCTATCATACATCTCTTGAAGAAAAGAGAGGTTCTGTAAATCACTTAGAGATCCTCTGGGAGATAAAGAGCTACATTATTTTTATTGTTATACAATTACTTATCATCTCCTTCCCTTGCTTTGATATTTTATATGAATTTTAAAAAATAAACTTGCCCGGTCATATACATAGTTTATTCTTTACATGCTTATTTTGACCACTTTTGCCTTCATTTAATTTTTCTGAACACTAACTTTTCTAACAGTGATTCAGCATCACTACTGATTTTCATAGCAAACAACCCAATCATGTCATTAAAATTTTCACAAAAACAAAGATACCTATAAATAAACCTAAGATTAAGCGACGGCCTGGCTGTCTCTTTTACTCTCATGGACACAAAACATTTGGGCACTCTAATCATATAAATGAACTCAACTTTGTGCAAATGGATATAATTTCTATTATTAGAGAAACTTGAGATGTCAACTTATCCAACATTTTTAGGGGTGTAACCTTCTATCTTCTCCATCACAGCCCAATCTGTGGTTTATAAACCACAGTTTAACACAGTTTATAAACTGTGTTAACTTTCAACTTGTGCAAGAAAGAAAGTGAAGTCACACAGTCATGTCCAACTCTTTGTGACCCCACGGACTGTAGCCTGCCAGGTTCCTCCATCCATGGGATTTTCCAGGCAAGAATACTGGAGTGGGTTACCATTTCCTTCTCCAGTAGATCTTCCCGACCCAGGGATGGAACCTGGATCTCCTGCACTGCAGGCAGGCTCTTTGCTGTCTGAGCCACCAGGGAAGCCCTACCTTCAATTTATGCATATCTACCTCAAATCACCCCTTCCTTCATTACTCATCTTGTCCCTTTTCTCTATCACACAGATATTTGATAGGTATACATCTCTCTCAACCTAGTGCCAATGAGATTTTTTTTTCCTCAAAAATGCGCCCTCTTACAACTGCCACAGCTCATGAGAGACACAGCTTTGTTAACTGTTCACCTGAGAGAATCTCAAGTTCACGTCCTCGTGGATAAGCCAATGGCCTTGGTTTGCTGAATGCCTGAATAACAGTAAAAACAAACTCTCACTGGCTAAAGCTTGCTAAAGCCATTCTGTTGCAGCTCTGCAAAAACATGTACTGCTTCATGCACTCTTTCTAAACCAGCTTATATCTTGAACATACTTTTTTTTTTTTAAGGAAGAGGCTGGAGACTGCTAAGTATAAATGAAAAGACTAAATAATCTGTGCGTCTTAAACTGACAGCTGAGACTTCAGGACTCTTTGCCACCTTTTACTGAACAAGTCCAGATAGATATATTTAATCTCTCTGGGCATTATTTGGTTGCTTCATTGTGAAGCTGGAATAGTAATAGTGTAAGTGAAGGTAAGAAATGGAACCTTCTCTAGAGAGTCCTTTCAGCTTTAAGAATGGGTCAATCTGTCTCAGGGCAATCCTGTTTTCTTGCTTGTGTAACTCACTTCTTGCCCATGTGAAAAGGTTTGCTGGAGGTTCCTGGCAAACCTGGCTCTTTTGAGAGAGCCACAGGAAGCCACTTTCAACCAGGGGTTTGAGTGAGACTACACAGAATGCTGGCAGACATTTACCACTAGGGAAAAACCCAACCTGAGGGTGGAGCCGACATGTGAATGGAAGAACAAAGAACTTCAGGCTCTCTGAGGACATCTCTGAGCCCGAGCCCCTGAGTCCATTTCCCCAAGGTCTACTACTTAACACAAGTTGGCACTCGCTCATTATCAGTTAAGCCAGTTCATAAAGTGGTCTTCTGTTATTTGCAGGCAAAAACATTCTAACTCATGCAGCTTCCTAGCACCTTGTTATGAATAGACATACTTGGAAACCACTGATTTAGAAAATTCCCTTTCTTCATTTCAATTCTTCAAAATCTCAATTTATTAAAAAAAATCAAAAATTAATGTCCATAAACCTCTGCTGTGTTAATAAAGATGCAGCTGGTATTTGATAAATATCCTTGCTATTTCATCAGTGTGCTCACACCAAGCATAATGCCATATCTTGGAAATAGCATTGAAAACTACTTTTCGATGAAAAGTACTACTTGAAAACTACTTTTCATTACATAGCAAGCCTTAATGATTTTACAACCTAATCTTCATATAAGAAGCACATGGGTGGACTGAGACATCTGCTATCAATAACTATATCTTCTTCTAAATGTTAAACTGAATATAGAGAATTCAACAATAGAAAAGTATTTGTCTATATGCTACCATTATCCTGATTACAGCAAGTCAATTTAAAGAATACTCAAAGTAAGAACATTTCAATTTTTTCCCCTAGATTATTTCTTGTTTTTATTACCAACTACATAAAGATTATATATAATCTCTAATAATGTAAAAAATATATACATATATAAACTTTAGGACAATTAACTTGGTTTTACAATTTCTACTGCTTTATACACTAGTAGTAAAATCAACCCACTGCAAATTCAATAAACTAAATATTTTTAAATGCACTTCTACATATTTCTCACAAAAGTTCTGCATTCCCTCTAGTGACCTTTGACCCATTTCCATGGGTTTGTAAATGTATGTAGGTGAGTAAAAGCCAGGAAGGTAAAACACAAAATGAAGTATACCATTTGAATTCTTTTACAAAAGAGTCACTTTCCTTTCTGAAAATTTATTCATTTAGGTATGCTTATTTCTATAATAAGTCATCTCCTCAATTTGCCTGTAATATTTTAAGTACATGAAAAGTTGAGTGGGATCTTCAGTTAAAAACTTGCACTCACTTTAATATACTATCAAAAATGATTTTTAAATATTTCAGAAAGTTTTTAGCTACTAAAAGGCAAAAGTTTGCTATTTGCTAGAAAATTATCAAAACTATTTTAGCTTATTTGGAGCAGGCATTAAAGTTATTGATTTAGGAGAAAAAAAAGAAAGAACTAAAGTATTTTTAAGTGAAGCATCACATAAGTGCAAGAATGCATTATAGGAACAAACGTAAGAAAAGACATTTTGTGCTGCACACATTTAGGTATAAAGGAAAATTCTCAGGCTGAAAATTAAGCAGAATGGAGCCTTAAACCAGTAAACATGTCCTCTACCTCTTAAATTATTACTTTTTTTTCCTATTGATTGAATTCCTTAAGATAACTCACGAATGTAGAACACCTGTGACCATAAAAATTAATTTAAAATGAAATGTCAACTTGAGCATAAACCCAACATAAATTTGGCCTCACCTTCACATTAATAAATTTAGAGTTCAGGTTTGTTTTGTTTTAGGTTGAAAATATTTATTTCATCAACAAACAATTCCAGAGTGCAAACATTTGTCCTGTTAAGCTGAAGCCAATGTTTATTTTTGCACTGCTAGGATACCCAAGTGTTGTGTAAATGGGAAAATACTGGCTGGAGAAACATTTACACAAAAGATTGTGTCTATTAAGACAATAAAAGTGTTTTAAAATACGTCCTTTGGGGTGGGTTTATGACAGTGAAAAATTATCCTTCAAATACATAAGAACACGCAGTTTGGGAAGAAAAAGTATTTCAGAAAGTTGCTTCCTAATCATTTTGATGCTTCACAAAGTTATCCTTGAAAAACTCAAAGATTTCCTTACTTTCCTTAGTTTTCTGTTGACAAGGGTCTGGAGAAAGAGAATAAAGGTGTAAAAAATAATGTTTTAGATATAGAAATATATACAAATGCATGCAGTCCTTACGTGTGTATACATATGCATAGATACAGTGCGACTATGGGCACTGAAAAATAACTGAATCAGTTAAACTAAGCTCCTAACATATGTAGCAGCTTTTCAATAAAAGCAGAATAAAAGAACGACCTATTAGAAATGGGGAAAGAGATGAACAAACTGCATTTGGTATGTCCTAAACCATGTTTTTCAGGGCCTAGAATATCCTGAAAAGCACTGATTTGAAGAGAATCTACAGTGTTCTTGCCTGGAGAATCCCTTGGACAGAAGAGCCTGGAGGGGTATACTCCATAGGGTCTCAAAGAGTTGGACACAACTGAAGCGACTTAGCACACAAGCACACACAAAACTGTTTAGATCAGTTGTTTAAAATAAACAAACAAACAAACAAAAAAACTTTCCTAATTAAACAGGGGGATTTATGGTTGATCTGGCTTTATCTCTTACTCTGTCCAAACCCACACATCTCAACTTCCCCTTCTCTAGAAGAACATCAAATTCCCAATATTAGGTGTATCCAAATGATTTAGGAAACACAGGATAAACCTGATCTGAGTTCACAAATACTACCATTCCTATCATACCTTTCTCTCCTACCTCTATTTATCTTTAGGTTTAGTCACTATTCTGCAAATGAAACAAAACCACAGTCTACTGCTCTTTAAGAAGACATGTCAGGAAAATAGGTTTTTTGGGTTGAAATGTTTCTGAAATGTCATCCAGTCTATAGACCATTCTCCAGATGAAAATGCCTATAAATAGCTGAACGTGTGCAAATTATGTATATATATTTGGAGGTGGCGGTATTTGCTGTGCCACACAGATACTAATAATTAACTTACTAAATTTAGAGATATCACTTTTAAAAGTTGTAATTACTCATCTCTACACATAATCCAATCATGCAAACATCGCAGATTTCCAGGTTTGTCACCACCAACAACCAATTTTGGATGCAGCTGAATTGTATTGGAGTTATTTGGGTATAAGTCCATCATTTGCAATTTTTCAGAGAAGTTCAACTATCCATAGGAGATTTCAAATAAAAAAGAAAATTCTTTATTAAGATAGAAATTTTTATGAACACAGAGTCCAAAAGAATTATTTTTCTTGATTAATGAAAGTATTTGTTACTGAAACCATGATAGAGGTTGAAAAGAGTCATGTTCATTTTCAAGAACTGTATTTCACTTAAATTCTGTGAGCAATAGGAAAGAGGAATATGTACAGGTCAGCATCTATCAGTGGTTTTACAGTCTATAGATCCCTATGTGAATAAAGATAGTTGTGGTTTGATTCATTGCCATGGGTTTATTAATACCAGGTTTCACCTTAGGTGATTGGTTACAAGCCTATTTAGCAGTTTTTATTCAAGGCAGATTAATACTCCTGACAGAGGGCTCTACTCACTGATGCAGTTTTGTGGCATCTACACAATTAACTTTCCTTCACTGCACATCAGTGGCATGTTAAGTTTTTCCTAACAACCTCTATGGATGCATATAATCTCATCACAATATATGAAGCATGTCCAATAAAAGGAACACTGATGGGTACTTTGGCTCAACATAGCAGCAAGATTTTATTCAGGCTGGACCAAAGAAAGGTGGAATTCAATCATTAAAATATGTCCCTGTTCCTCGGTCCTTTCCCAATGGTATGGCCATGATAGAAACTACAGATTGCTAAAAAAAAAAAAAAAAAAAAAAAAAGATGTAAATAGAGAGCCACAATTTGTTTGCACAGAAAGCATGTTTACATTTTTATCACTAACTGAACGTTAGAATCTAGATCCTCTTCACAGAGCAGTTACAAAGTACCCCACAGGTGATGTATGCTCACCAAAATGTCCCATGAATTTCTGTAAAAAAATGCTATGAACTTACTTTGCATGGGTTTTACCTTCCCACAATTTACTTGTTTGTGTGTGTCCATGTACACGCTTGTATGTGCATCTATATGCTGTCTGTTCTACATGTATTTGTCTGTCAATATGCTGCACGAGTTACTATCATGTGGCTATTTCTATCAGTATGCTAACTAAAAACTGCCCTGGTGTACACAAATTCAATTACATTTAACTCTTTGTTAAGTTACATTAAACTTCGTTAAAAATTGCATTAAACTATCTGTTAAGGCTATTTTAAAGTAATTTATTTACAAATCTTATTTGGACTTGCAGACGCTTGATGACATTTTTCAGATAGACATATGAAAGCTTAGAATGATCTTTCTTCAGCTTAACTTTCTGAACATTTCTGCGGTACGTTACAGCGTATAAATCTGTCTACCAATCTTTTTCTTCTGTAAACGGGTATTTCAATCTCAATGACCCTAAAAACCTGGCAGTATTCACATTTTAAAAGGCAGGAAATCACAAAAATAGAAAAAAAGGCAGATTCTTTCTGGAGGAGGAGGAGGACAGACAAGAGGACATAGGCCAAAATGTTAATGATGCTTCACTAGGGCACTAGAGCTGTGGGTGGGAGAATGAAAACTGGGCTGGAAGATTTCATGGAGTCCAGAAGAATTCTTCCACTCCAAAAACCAGATGGCATCTTACAGCAAACCTCAGCCAGAATGTGAGAATAAGGCTTGAAGAAATGAGGGTGAAATAATCTAGCTTCTGAGAAAGAAAGAGTAGCAGGAGAGAGGAGAATAATAAAGATAACTTAAGGAGGAACTCAAGCAGCTTGATGAGTTCAGAACTTTGGCCATCAAATAAAAATAACAAGAACTACCATTCCTTACCACAGCTTATGTGTTAGGAGAGAAACGGAAGTGACGTGCCTTGCCTGTTTAACCTGGCTAATACAGGGTGGTTTAACTAGATTCTAATTTACCCTTCTTCCCAGTATAAACACATTGCCTTACAGTATATCTGTTAACTTCACTTAGTGAAGATTTTTAGAGAGGAGAATACATAAATGAACCCAGGGAAAACAAATTTTCCAGAGGTTGGGGTGCAAGGTGAAACTCCTGACGTCTTTGCATGGTGGGGGTGGAGAGGCCCCTCCAGCAGGGCCCAGGAAGCCCGTTTGAGGATGACCTGGATCCATTTTGTCACATCACTTCAAAAACCACTGTGATCTGCTTCAAAGAACTTTTTAAACCACACTGCTTTGATATAAGTGTAGTGTAGACCCAACTACAAGAGACAAAACCACAAGACCATTATCTGCACTTCAAAGCCAGCACAAAAATATAAGTGTAGGTAATCTCTAAAATTGCCAACCTAATTCTCAAATCCCAAACACTTCAAATCCTAAGTGTGGATGCAGCTCAATATCTGCGAAAAGAGGAAGAGATAGTGTGCGTGTATGTGTGTGTATGTGTGACATAATACCAAGATGATTCAGCCACAAGTGGAAAGATAAGTTCTCTCCAAAACAGGGAAAACAAGTGACAACTGAGGATGAGACTTTGCCTAAAGAACGAGAGAGAACATCCAACTACGTCTAAAAAGTGGAAACAGAAAGCTACAAATATTATTGTGTCGTCTTTCATTATTATCCTGAAACTAATGCATTTTCACTTGAACTCAATTCTGGAATTTTTATTATTTAGACCCAAGAGATTTCAAAGGCTGATGACAGTTCTCAAGCAGGTTTCCTGAACTATCCAATTGGAAACCCTCTAAAGTTTGGTAACATAAAGCCCAGCTTCAAGGAACTGGTTTCTTCAATGATGGACCTCCACCATCATTAGGTAACACCCAACTCCAGCCAGGAAAGGACCTTGCGGGGTGGTGGTGGGGATATTTCTCAATGCCTTTAGGATGGGGAACAGATTACCCCTTAAGCCTGCTTAGGTCTGGGATTCAAGGGTCTTTGCTTCCTTATCAGGATCACAATTTTAACCACAGACCTAAACAGACTGGGATAAAAGGAAACAAAACTGATCCAAAACTCTGGTTCCTTTGAACCATGAAAGTACCTAATTCAGAAACTTTAAGGAAAGAATTTCTTTTCAAGAATGAGAATTTTACTTGCATCATGGCCAACCTGTTATTTGAACACAAGTCCACACTAAAGTAACTATTGTCAACATGTAGTGGAATGCTCTGCCAAGTATGAAGTCGAAGCAGCTTCCTAACACCAAAAAAAAAAAAAAAATCACATACCACGGGACTACCGAGATGAAGTAAGTGCAGCCCCAGCGGGCACAGATTTCTGCTTTATGTAAATCAGAGCCTGTCACGGCATGCATGATTCACTGCTCAGGGGGTACTCTCCTGTGACGAATGAGTCCCGCTTAATTTGGCAGTGATTATGCGGGTTGCTGGCCCTCTAAACCCCTTTGAACTTGTAATTGCTGCTGGTTTAAATAATGAACATTAAGGAGAGTTGGCTTCGTAAAACTGTGGATAATTACATTTTTCTCCCCTCCCTCCTTTGTTTTGATGCAAGGGTATATTCACACACACACACACACACACACACACACACACACACACACTTCTAAGGCCACTGATCATTGTATCATGCCAGGCTGTGATAGAAATAAACTGCAGTCTTGTTCAAGGTTTGGTCAGGGAGGGCAGATGTGAGGTGGGGGAAGAGGAGGAAGTAGCAGGGGGAGCATCTGTGAGCTGTGCAGGATGAGATCAGAAAGGCCTGGATGCTGTAGAAGAGGAGGAGCACTGGTCCTCATGAATATTCATAGCTAGTCACATCTGTAGCAGGCTTGCTTTCTACCTTTTTTTCCCCCTGTGCAGTGCAACATAGAACACTCGTGCAAACAAAAGGAAAGGATTTTGCAGCTTCATCAGGCTCCAGATTTGCTCATAGCAGTGAACTTTCTTTCTCTGTTATCTTCCAATTTTACTCATGGATTTAAATTTGTTAAAGTATATAGCAGGAAATGCATATACTCTTTCCTTCTTCCATGAAAGAAAAGCACCCCAGCCCCACATTCAGGGGTTGCAAGCAATCTCAGTTACATAACACATGGATGAATCCAAGCCAGTCTTCCTTTCCTCCTTCTTCGCCCTATAATTGGTCAAATCCTCCAGTATCTTTTGATCCAGCAAAAGACTGATTTTAATTTTATTTTGAGAAAAATGAAATGTTATTGGTAGGGGACAGGGGCCAAAGTTAGCCCAGTCATCGAGCTGCTACCCTCCCAGAAACAACAAAGAATGAATGATAAATTTAGCAGCCTCGTGTTCAGTTTTCAAACAACGCTACTGAGATTTATAGCTTTGCCGCTCCCGTGGCAAACGAAGCTGCTCACAGAAAGCTATCTGTTTTTGATTTCACTCTTGTTTTCTCCAGTTTTTGTTCTTTTTTCTATTGGCAGTTTTTTTTAACTCTACATTTTCTTTTTCCTGGTGTGAGTCGAATATCAAAGGCCAATGCTGGGTTGGTAAGCCTCCAGCTTGCAAAAGCCACTCAATGGGATGTTATTAGAACCTACGTCACAACATGGCAGATAGTGATTAATAGCAACTGTATCAAAGGTAGCAACTTAAAAAACAAAACAATGCCCCTCCAGCAGCTGAAAATAGGGTCAGTGAAGTAAAAAGAAGACACATCTGTAAGAACCTAGGGCCCAAAAATGTTCCTGAAGAATACAGTATCCTCGGATTGTGTTTGACAGAAAGAAAAAAGAAATTCCTACTATTACGCATATAATAGAAACTTTTACCTTTAACTAAGTCAGTTATACTTAAAACAGATACACATTAATTTAAAATGAAGTCTGTGTACAACTTTGGAATCATTTTATTGATGTAATGGTGTCCCCCAAAATAACCAGCAGATGGATTTCCACCCCCTCAATGAAACACTGAAACAAGTTGCAGAATTGTCAAAATTTTATCGTGAAGGCACACACTCTATAAAAAGGTTGATTTTAAATGAATTGTAAATTTGCTTCATTGCACAATATTTTTCTAAAATTATAACCGGAAAGTATTCTCTGTTTAATTTTTTAGCATATCCTTTCACAAAACACATCTGTTGTGAAGTATTTCTAATTTGTGCTAACTGCTTTTTAACAAACACACAGTTGTCACTATGCCATCTAATGTTATCAGGGCGAAAAAGTACCTTTTCCTTTATTGTCTTCATAATATGAATTTTGAGCTCTTTTCAATGATGCAGACTAATAGATAATAATACAGTTATCTGAACTCGGATATAAGTGACACATAGGAGAATAAAGTAATGAAGAAGGATAGAAATGCAGTCAAACCAATCAAACAGAGCATGGTACAAGTGTTGGAGGTGGCCAAAACCAGAGAGAATTAACATATACAGAAAGCTCGCCAGACTAGATCTAATTATTAGGAAGGGAGTAAGCAGACTAAACCCTGGAGAAGGAAATGGCAACCCAGTCCAGTATTCTTGCCTGAAAAATCCCAAGGACAGAGGAGCCTGGCGGGCTACAGTCCATGGGGTCACAAGTGTCAGACACGGAAGCGACTCAGCACAGCACAAGTAGACTAAAAGAGAAAAATACCACTAACTAGGTTATTTCACAAGGCTGGCCAGCCATAGCATGGATGAAGGTAAGATGTCCTCCTAACCCTGAAGAGTGAAAACGGAGATTGCCTAGTTACAGTCTAACATTATTCCCCATTTATTTTTATCCCACACCCATCTTACATGTTTGCAGTCAGCTCTTTCTGGGGAAATGGGATTCTACAGGGTTGAGGACAGAGGTGAACCAACAACACTGAGAATTTTGAAATTATTTCACCTTCAAAATAATTATGAAAATTAAAAAAATATGTTTCCCCCTTAAAGGGCCAACATAATGATAAGAACTCACCTTCCCCAGTATTTAATGCAGACCATGTGGTAAATGCTTTGCCCATGCATTACCTTCTTGCTGAATCCTGACAATCCAAGGAGGAGGAATTATTATCCCCGTTTGACAAAGGAAGAAACTGAGGCTACTGAAAGGTTAAATAACTTGTCCAAGGCAATTCAGCTAATAATAAACATTGAAGCCCTACCCAACTTTCGATCTCTCTATGATAACTGAGTATTTTCTTTATATTTGGAGTAGAAAATCTACACACTCAAAATATCTTGCAGGGTAATATTCATGGACTCATAGAGAGCAATGAAAAACAATTACTGGATCTAGCCTATATCTGAATGAATCAAACAATATTTTTCTTCACTTCTTCACAGCATAGTATCTTGTATGTGCACTTTAGACGAGAGAAAAATGTGCTTATTTAGCCAGTAAGACACATCACCTAAACAGTATTTTAGCCATATTGCTGTTGTTGTTTAGCAGCTAAGTTGTCCCCAACTCTGTGACCCCATAGGCTGCAGCAAACCAGGCTTCTCTGTCCTTCATATCTCCTGGAGTTTGTTCAGATTTGCATCCATTGAGTCGCTGATGCTATCTAACCATTATTATTGTATGTGATTTCAATAAAACAGGCTTATAATCTAAATTTTTCAAAGTATTGTTGGTTTTTACGGAAAACATAAATAATAACCATATGCACAAAAATATCTTATTTCATTAATACAATCAAATTATGAAAATAACATTATACTTATCCAGGCTAATTTTAGTCTGAATATAAAAGGCAATACATTATACAACTAGAATTTAGACTTCTTGAAATACCCCAGAATCCACAGGCTTTTCATCCATCTATCCATTAACCAATAAATCTATCCAAAAAGTTTCCTCACCAGTACCAGTACAACAGAAGAAATGTACGTCATCAAGATGGAAAGATGATTATAATTTGCTTTTAGATATTATTTAGATATTGAGATACTCCTCCACCAATGGCAGGGAGTAAGACACACATTGTACAGAACCTGAGATCATTCCACACTTCTTTCCTTAAAAACAGGTCAGAGAATGGAGAAGGAAGTCTGGAGTGCTGTGGCCCCATCTCCGATGGTTAAGCAGCTTCAGGATAATGACTATTCCAAGCATCACCCAGCAGGCCAGATCAGACACTTAGGATCCCACATTAACTGCAGGTTTACACCAAGGGGACAATACCCAGACCACTCTCAGCTATAATTCATATCCTGGTGTAAGGGGTGAAGGAAGAAGAGAAAGACTAAATATTGAGTACCAGTACTCAGTTTGGGGCACTGAGATAAACTATTTCACATAGTCTATTTCATCTGTTCCCCCCTACCCAGACAATTCTACCCATTTTACAGATGAAGAACTTGGAGATGTTGAATAATTCAATCCAAAGAAGGAGCACTAGTAAGTGGCCTCTTGTGAGTCCACCCGAAATCCTGCCTACAAGTCTTGTTTGTGCTAAGACACTGGCCCTCCCTACTTCACTCCTGTATGCAGTGGAGGCAGGACCCAAGAGCACTGGGTAAGTCACTGTCCAAACTTTACATCTACTTTGTCCACTGCCCCCCTTTTCATTCATCTTGTCCCAGCTGTGTCAATGGAATAAGCACTCTATCTACAGCACACAGATGATTTTACATGAATATTTGGGAGCAGTATTTTGTTACAGAATCATCACAAGTACCACTTATTCAGTTAAACTGGTCAGCATCCAAGAACTTAAAGTAAAGGACTTCTAGATGACTCATGGGGATAAACTGAGCACCCCAGGGAGAAAACATTATGGCACTACAGAGTAGGGAGGGTGTATGTGTGCTGGGGAGGCGAGGCGGCTGCACAGAGTGAGAGGCAGGGCCCGACAACAGGTCCTGTCTTAGGTGCTGCCAGGTTCATTCCAATCGCTCACAGCAGGGATTTCAGATATAATCCAAACAGAAGTGACAAAACCTAAAACCGCAGGAGCAAACACTGGCTTTCAAGTGCTGTGGGAACAGAGACATTTGTTTAAGTAACCACTGTTTTAAAATTGCATACATAGTAACACCAAAATAAACAGCTTGCGACGCTGTTTATTTTAAGATACACAATAGTAATGTAAAGTGTGGTGTGCCCCAGATCCGGGGAGCTGGAACATAATTTACAGTTGTAGAGAGCCCTAGGAGGACACAACCACACGCCAGGACAGTCTACTTCCTGATTAGATAACAGTGAAGGTCAGAATGCACTGCTTTCTGTGTGGCAGAGAGCAAACAAGCCACCACAAAGACTCCGCTCCTCCTGCTCACTGTGAATTATGAATCGAGTCCTGGGGAGCGTGGGGTTTGCCAAGTCTCCGCTACAAAGCGCGTATTAATCACAGGTCCCCGGGAAGGGTCAGGAGCACAGCCTGACCAGCCAGGGAGGGAACCTGCTCGCCGACCTTGGTTCCCCCCCACCCCAGGTCCCCCACCCCCCTATCCCTCCCCTCCCTGACCGAAACACCGAAGGAGAGAAAGCTGGGGGGTGGGGGGATGGAAATCCTGAAAATACACAAGCTGGTTGGGTGCTGAACCATATGTAAAAACTGAACTCTAAGGAAAAACAGCTAGATCAAACAAACCTTGAGGCTGATCAAAATAGGCACCCAGTCTGTGGCTTCCTTTAGCTGACTGAGCAGCCTTCCCCACACCTTCCTTGCTTGCTCTTTTCCTCCTCCGTCCAGGTGCTTCGGGGAAACATTTCAGGAATCACTGTTTTGGTTTCTCTACTTCAAGCTTTGTGAGCCAAGGCCTGCCACTCCTCAAGGCACCACTCCTGGCCATCTGGTCCTTTGTTTTGTCTCGCCACATCCTAAGTTAACCACCGGCTCCTTTGCCCTTGCCCTCACCTGCTGTGTCAGGGACTAAAAATAACTTCAATCTTTCCCACAAATGTAACTTCCATATCCTTGACTTTATAAAACTTGGGTCTGTCCTGAAACACTGTTTCCCTAAAAACTCTCAGCCGTGGACTGAACTGTGTTCCCACAAAATTCATATGCTGAAGCACTCGCTGCCATTGTGATTGCATTTGAAGACTGGGATTTGAGGAGGTAATTTAGATTAAATGAGGTCATAAGGGTGGGGTCCTAACCTCATAGGACTGGTGGCCTTACAAGAAGAGGAAGAGCTCTCACTCCACACAAAACTATGAAAGGCCATGTGAGGAGGAAATAAGAAGGCAGCCATTTGCAACCCAAAGAGAGAGCTCTCACCAGACACCCATGCTGCCAGCATCCAATCTTGTGCTTCAAGGCTGCAGAACTGTGAGAAAATAAATTTCTGGTGTTTAAGCCCCCTCGTCTGTGGTATTAGTTTCGGCAGCCTGAACTAAGACACTCTCTCACAAAAGTCCCCTGTTTTCCCTCTTTACAGTCCCTCTGGAGTCTGGGAAGAGAGGCCAGACTGTTAACTTTTCCCTTTTGCGCTCTCGATTCCTGCTCTCCGCCCCGACCTGAGACTTTCTATCCACTTTTCTCATGGTGTTCACAGCCATCTGCCACTATTCCTCTCCCATGCTGTGGACAATGCTCCTCTAAGCCACCTCCACCTTCCCCAATGGTTTCTGTACACACTAGAATATTCCTCTTTCCCCCTGACCCCACTTCTTGCTTCTACTTTTGAAGGTGTTAATATAATGACCAAGACTTTTCTAATATTTTGCCTCTCTTAATTCCAGTGTCATCCATCTTTACTTTCCCAGCCCTAGATTCTGTCAAGCAGAGATGCTGCCTTTCCAAGATCACAGACCTGCAAATGCTCTTTCCCTGCTTCTCTCTTCTCCCTCTTAATCTTCATTTGGACTTGCAGCTTCTCAGTGGGCTTCCTATGTTCCCAGTGTACCAGCACACTTTATTAGCCCTCTACCTGGCATGTCTCTTTATTAAAATAAAATTTACTGTCTTGTATTATAAATACAATACATATTTTATAGACAGTTTAGACCATATGGATAAGTATAAATAAAAAAGTAAAAAAAGTCAGCCAGATCTCACTACTCAAAGATAATCACTGTTCACATCTTTATTTGTTCTTCAAAGACTATGATCCCAAATATTTTCTTTTCCAAAACTATAACGATATCATGCATATTGCTTTATCTGTTTTATTTCACCTGGAAAAATATTTTTGAGAATATAATTTTTAATGATTATATAATATTCCACAATACTTCATAATGGAATATTATGGACTCTTCAATGTTTTATTTTCACAAATAATGTCTTTATATACAGTTCTCCTTAATTTTTGTATTATTTCTTATTACTTCTTTGTCATAAACTTCTAAAAACTAAATTATTGAATCAAAGGATAAGAACACAATTAGTAATACACATTACCAGTTTAAATATCAGAGAGAATAAGCCAATATTTATAGTCATTATTAAGGCAAATATTTCCTTCCACTCTGAAAAGGGCTAAACACTAATTTTTTAAAGATTTTTTTTTAATTTTATAGAAAAAAATAATATTTTCTTGCTGATTTAAAAATTGATTTGGTCCTAATTATTCTAATGCCTATTGGCCACCTGTATTTCTTCTTTTGTGAATGAACCTACTCATCTATGCCTTTTTATGTACTGCACTTTTTTCTTATTTATTTGTACACAATATCTATTAAGGACACTCTGTCTATTATATGATGTACATATTTTTGCCAGTTTAATGTTTGCCTTTATTTTGTGGTTTTTTCTTGAAATTCAAAAGCTATTAATTTTTATTTTTGTTTAATTAAATAATTCACACTTTTCTTTATAATTTCTTTGCTTTTATTCTCTGTAAGCATTTCACTAAATAAAGGAAAGAAAGATAGTTAAACCTACTTCAAAGAATTCTTAAATGGGGAACTTATTTTGATGGAAAGTACTGATTATTTTTTCAATAACAGTTACAGCATTAACCAAAAATCATTTACTGAATTGTCCTTTTTTTCTCAATTGATTTAAAGTGATGCTCTTAAAATTAATAAATATCTCCATATGTTTGGATTAAACTGTGTATGCTTATTTTGTTCAAATGATCATTCTGCCTATTGTGTTAGCCAGTGCAACACCTTGTAGCTTTATAATCTACTTTAATAACTCAGTGTTATTAAATTTTTAAATGACCTTCCTCATTTTTCTTTTCCAAAAATATTTTGACTTTCCTTGTTTCATTACGCAGATGAACCACAAAATCCTTTTTTCAATCACGATCCAAAGAAAGAATATCTCGTAGGAATTTTGAATTATTAGTCCTTTAGAGAATTCTCTAAGTAAAACCGTCCCTTTCACTCATGCTGGCTATCCCAAGTTAGGTTTTTCCTACTGTCTCATTTTGCCCTCATGCTCCTGGTTCCTGAGCTCTGCCTGGAAAAGGCTGCCCTGAGGTGGAGCAGGTCTACGCCAGCGTGTTTCTATTTGCTCTGAGGCCGCACTGCTCTCTCTTCCTAATTCTCTCTGGATCACACTTTTCACAATTTCTACTCATCCAGTCAGAGAAGCTCTTTTCTGAACTCACTTAGCTTTCTTCCTACACTTGACAAAATGTGTCTGCCTCCATACCTGTGTTTCGACTCCAACTTCATTGGCTTCCTCTTCTTGAACCCTGGATTATCCATCGTCATTCTCTTCACACGCAACCCCCTTCCCCAACACCTACACCTCAGTGTCTCTCCCTGGGATCCCCTCCCACTGCTGACTCAACATCTGATTCACCTGATTCACCTCTGCTGATAAACAGACACCTCCATGCACTGTCTGTCCCCTGTTCCTCCTCTGTTCCCTTCCAATTTTGCCAGCTCCCCCCTCAGTCGGTGGAATTCAAAGATAGACCATGACTCCCAAGTGACAAATCCAAAGGCTTATTTTTAGTTAATATTGTCCTTGATCTTTCTACAGAATCTACTTCCTCTACTTTGAAACTCCTTTCCTCACATGATCTGATTATGCTCATATACCAGCCTGACTTCTTTATCTTTGTTCATTACTTTCTCTCTTCCTCCCTTTAAATGTAGTTTTTAAAAAAGATTCTATCCTCAAATCCCCCCCTGCACTCTTTTTCCTCACTTGTGTGACTGTGCTCTGTCACTTCAGTTGTGTCTGACCCTTTGTGACCCTGTGGACTGTAGCTCATCAGGCTTCTCAGTCCATGAGATTCTCCAGGCAAGAATACTGGAGTGGGTTGCTATGCCCTCCTCCAGGGAATCTCCCCAACCCAGGGGGCAAACCTATGTCTCCTGTGTCTCCTGCATTTCAGGTGGATTCTATACTGCTGAGTCACCAAGGAAGCCCCTCTTCCTCCCTTTAAACAATGCCATGGTTTTGATGCAGTCCCATCATTTCTAACCCTCAAAGAGGTCCCCTATCCAGGTATCTGGCTTCCCTCAGGCCTCGGTATATCTTTCTAAACTCCTCTCACCTTCTCCCCTACATACTCTATGCTTCAGCCAAAGGATTCTGTCTTAAGAGCTGTTGCATCCACAAATCTCTGGATGTGCCATCAAATGTAGCCTGATTTTAGCACCCAGATTGAAACAATATTCAAAAAATAATAATCCCACTATTCTCTGGCTGCAATGAGATAATTCTGTGTCTCTCACAGGATTCTGCCTCCTTAGAGAGGGCCTATGAGATTGTCATTTTAGAGATGTAAAACTGCTCACCCTCACCAGCTTGACCTAGATGAAAAGTGGCAAGATGGTGAACCCATTAATTCTCAGGATGAAAAGTTTATGAATAAAGAACAAGATGTCCAAACCTCCAAGAAGCTGGTCCCAAAGCTAACAACTCAAGTAGGAATAAGTTTATTGTGAAGTGTTTGCTGTCATCTTGTTCTTTCTCTTAAGTTTGAGTTTATGCCATTTCAAAAGTTACTTTGACTCATGGTGTCACTAACACTGTGCCACAGTACAAATGGTGCATGAGATCTTGTGCCCTTTTCCTTGTACATATCCTGCTAACTGTAGGATTTGATCCTCATTCCAAAACAGACAGGTTTTGAAATGAGTAGAGTATTATTCTTTGAAGAGTGTTTCACTTGTATTCAAGTTCAGGTTTCATGGAGCTAGGAGGGAGAAATTATTTCAATGGGTTATATGAAAACATTCATGAAGAACATTTTCTACTTGCAGAGCATCCTGCTTTTTTCAAAGAGCTATTTCTAACTTCAGCTAACCTGCAAAACAAGATGAGAAAACCAGCACTCAGAAAATTAACTGACTTGCCCAAGATAACTCAGAGAGCAAAAGGTTAAGTTGAAACAAGGATGCTGGCTAAATAACTTCCAATCGTCCTGAAATCTACCACCTCCTGGTCTTCCCTGGTGGCTTAGATGGTAAAGAATCCACCCACAGTGGGGGAGACCTGGTTTGATCCCTGGGTTGCGAAGATCCCCTGGAGGAGGGCATGGCAACCCATTCCAGTATTCTTGCCTGGACAATCCCCACGGACAGAAGATCTTGGTGGGCTACAGTTCATGGGGTCACAAAGAGTCAGACATGACTGAGTGACTAAGCACACACACCGGTATATTTATATAGCCTTCTAAACAGGAGGAATTTCTTTCTCCCTGACCTCAAATGTTTGTTTGTTTTTGTAGAACACAAAGAATTAACAGATCATCCTCACTATCTAAAGGCAGGAAAAACACAGATTTGGTGATGGATTCAAAACATTTCCATTATCTGCTCCAATTATGCCCAAAAATAAATTCAGGAGACTTCAGGAAAGCAGCCCCTTTCTATTTAATAGATTATATGTATTTCAAATAAGCAAGGGGATGTTTCTTTTAATTCACTTGGGTTTAAAACAAGTTTCATGTTGGGTATTATGACAGGGTGTAACACCAGGTGTCCCAGGGTAAGAAATAAGCCATTTTACAACTGTCGGATGACCAGAGTTGCAGGATCACTCTTTTCTAAATTATTAGTAATGGAATTACCAGATAGTCCCAAGTCAAAATTAATTCTGGGATACTTGTGAATATAGAGGAATGAATGATGCAAGAAGTAAATATGTCTAGAGAGTTATAATCTGATAAGTCAAATATTACAATTAACAGTAGCAACAAGATTTGGCACTGGAATTAACAAGGGTAGATCTCCAGCCATTATCTAGCTGTGTTAGGCAAATCAGGTATCAGTAAATTGAGGGGCAGGGTGGTTAAAGAGGGTTGATTAGTGGCTCATGTTAATTTCCTATAATGCTCAGAATAATATTCTCTTTATTTCTCGTCATCACAGAATTCCACAATAATAATCTCTTGAGTTGTAATTTTTCTTTTTGTGGACAATCAAGTCAGAGTCAACAAGTATTCATGTTATCTATTATAACCAAAAAGTAAAACTATAGTTTAAGAAAAATTAACTGCCATTATATTGTGACTCGACAACTTATCCACTATTAGATAAAAACAATTTAAATTAGTTCTGGCAGATTTGGGACTTGGCAGTTCAAAATATGAATAGCAAATGTAAAAGCATGAAAATGGCATTACTATTATGTTTTAAGAGGATAATACACCTTTAAAGGGTGCCCGTGATTACATACTGTAAATAACTGCTGCCAATCAATTTAGAAAGTGGCAGGCGGCATGTCAGTGTAACATGGCAAATTCCATCCAACCAACCTAATGCTTCCTACTCAGGTCACTATTTCTTAACGGGAGCAGTGGGGCTGGATATCATCTTTGCACTTCATAATCTGTTTCAAATTGCAAAAACAGACTACAGCACGGAGAAGGCAGGGCATTTCCAGGAGTCCTCTGAAATCTGTGCAGTAACAGTCTCTAAAATCAAAATGAATCCTGAATGTTAAGGTCACTTTCTGACCCTATCCTGCAGCAAAGCTGAGGGAGACTGAGTGCTCTCACAACCTAGTCAAACTGGACTTTAATTCCTAACTGCTCCACCTCTCCACAGAATACACTTGCAAACTGTGGTCATGTGGAATAAAGAAATGGAAATTTTCTCTATGATCTGAATGAATATTCACGGGTTTCACTAAACAGCATTTAATAGCACTCTATTCTTGGAGTTTTTAAATAGCTGAATATTCAGATATGCACATGCCTATCTTCTTTTATTCAAGGGTCCTCAATTCTCCATTTCCTTGAATTCTTTAACGTATTTTTAAACAGTTATATTTAAGAGTGATATTTTATGAAATTAGAGCTAAACTTTGAGCTAATCATTATTTTAGTTTCTTTTTGATGGCAATTTAATAAGCATTTCATTCTTCAATCTCTCTCAGTTACTTATTTTTTTTTAATGTGTCTGTCAGCTCATAACTCATAACCTGGGACTTAATTTTCTAAGTGTATCTCAGCTGAGATAAATGGAATGGTCTGATATACTTTTTTTTGGTTTTTTATTATTGGAGTATATTGCTGCTGAATCCCAAACACATCAGGCTTTCACATGCAGAACCCCTCATAATCCAATTCTAAATACCAAACTGGGACTACAAGTAAAAGGTTATGACACAACCGCAGGCGTTGTTTCTTTTCCCCTCAAGAGAGACAAAGTAAATTTAGTTGCAATTTCATTTCTTCTAGAGGAGTTTCTAGGATTCAACATAACATTAAATTTTTAGCCTGTCTCTTTAATTCGAGAAATTGTAAAAACGACGACAGATGGCACACAGAACTGACTTATGTCCTCTATTCTTTACTGAAGAAGGGAGTGCATGGAAACTTTGATAAAGGCAGAAGCTACAGTATGCAGGTCACTATTAAAATCATCCAGTGACTCTTTGGACAGTTAGGAGCAGAACATTCAGGCTTTCTTTTTTAGACATTCTTGAAAACCAGCGTTATGGTAGGTTGCCAGTGGCGATCACAGCCCTGATGTTCAGTACCCTCCTATCCCAATAAGAACATGATGGATGTGCCATTAGCTCTGAACCTCTGCAACCTCTGAAATTACCTCTCTTCCCACCCCAATCTCCCACCCCCCACCCCTCAAAATCATTATGAAATAGGAAGAACACTCAAGCTTACAGTTAATTGGAAACATTGCAAGAGAAGAGGAATGCTTAGGACAGCATGTCCACGGGAAAATAAATCACCCAGTATTGTTATTTAATGCATTGTGACATCATTTCCTGAAATTAAACAGAGATGACACCAATTCAGACGATCTCCAGTATAAGGTTCCAGTCAAATAATTCACAGATGTTTTCTCCCGGCAAGCAGGAAAACAATGCAAAGGCTGAGGCCATGGGCGGCCTCCCTCGGCTGCATGTTTGCGGGAGGCTCTTTCTGCTGGTGTTTTTCAGCTGTGTGTTCTGCACAGGCGTCTCCTCACAGGCGTCTCAGCCCATGAGTCTCACTCATATTCCGTGCACATCTGTACCCCTGAACACGAGAAAGGCCGTCTTTCACTGCATAAGTAAGGCCAACATTTTCTATTTGGTATTATGTTAGCCGATAGCAATTAGTATTAAAGTAGATGGATCTCAGAATCACGAGGGCACTAATTTCCAAGTAGAAATAGCTAATGTCCCTGAAATACTGATTCAATTAACCATTCGAGGACCTTAAAAAGACATCTAACGATGGACATTTTCACAGTGTCTCCATGGATACGCTTGTGGAAATGGACAAGTGGAGAAACTGGGGTGGAGAAGAAGGCAACACCACATCTATCACCCGTGGTGATTTCATGAGGTACCAGAGACCTCGAGCTGCAGGAGTCCCAAGCACACAACCAAAAGCCAAAGCACTTGACGGCCGTGCCACACATTACAGTTTACAAACTGGCCACATCATCTGAGCCTCACAGCCCCTCAACCAGCTAAGTAGAGCACATGTCTCCTCTTCATTTCATAGGTCTGGAAATAGGTTCAGAGGTTGAATCATTCACCCAGGATTACAGAGCACAAACCTAAGCCTAAAATTTCACATTCAGTGACCCTTTTTACAAACCCACACTGTACTGTCTCTCCGACAGCCTAGACTTGAATGCTCCAAGGAAGCAGAGACTAGATTCTGTTCATGTACTGGGACCCTTATGGGAAGGGGTGGTTCTCTACAAAAAGGAGGCCCCGATGGAGGTATTATGAGCTACTCCACAGCCATTTTCTTCTCTACCTCCCACTCCATCCTGGAAGACTCACCAGGATGCTCAGGCTTTCCACGGGCACCTGGACTCTCTGACGAGAGTGCCTAGAATCACTGAACAGCCATCTGAGGTTTGCATGCCTGTGTGCTAAGTCACTTCAGTCATTTCTGACTCTTTTGTGACCCCACGGACTGTAAACCCATCAGGCACCTCTGTCCATAAGATTCTCCAGGCAAGAATACTGGAATGGGTTGCCATACCCTCCTCCAGGGGATCTTCCTGACCCAGGGATCGAACCTGCATCTCCTGCATTGGCCAGCGGTTTCTTTATCACTAGCACTACCTGGAAAGCCCCATCTGACATTTACATGACTCTAGAAGGCAGAAATTAGACTGTGTTATCTCCTGCTGACTTGTTTGGCAAAGCCAGTCCCTCCATCTCACAGAGTCCCAGGAAGGTATGTGATCATTTTGGTTGCGCAGTTCTACTGGTCAAAATCTCCTGGTAGCTATTCAACCAAATTAAAAGATGTAATTATAGTTGCTTTCCATTATATACCTATTGCTTTCCATTATACACCCAGGCATGGAGCTGAATAGTTTACATTGTCTCATTTAATGCCTGCAACAACCCTACTGGGTTGGTTCTAAAATTATCACCATTCTACAGATATGGAAAGTGAAGTCCAGAGAGCTCAGTGCTCAAGATCAAAAATCTACCGTGCTGCAGATTTCAGACCCTGTGCTCTTAACCTTCGGAGAAGGCAATGGCTCCCCACTCCAGTACTCTTGCCTGGAAAATCCCATGGATGGAGGAGCCTGGTAGGCTGCAGTCCATGGGGTTGCGAAGAGTCGGACACGACTGAAGCGACTTAGCAGCAGCAGCAGCAGCAGCTCTTAACCTTGACACTGTATCACCTCCTTGAGAAAAGAAACTATCTGGATCTATATAAGATGAAGAGAAACAGTTAAAGGGCAAAATAGTCTTGCCTCTCCTCTCTCTCTCATTCTCTCTTCTGTGTGTGTGTGTGTATACACACATAAAATAAAAAATTTGCTATGACATTTGGGTTCACTGTCTCTGCGAAATAATATACTTTAAGTCACATTTTCATTACTCAAAACAGACCTTCACAAAATCCCATGAAACAAACTAAAATAGGCAGGGAGTGAAACCAGTGAACACCTGAGAGACAGGCTTCATTCCGCTTCCTTTACCAGCAGAGATATGGCAAGAGGCTAAGCATTTTGCCATGAACAAAGGGCAGGGTTTTTAGAACCTGCAGTTTCCAGGAGGCTGCAGGATATTGTATCACTTTGAAATAAATTTGCTTCTGATTCTGTACACATAGCTTTGAAAGAAGTCCCACATCCGCTAAGGGTGAGCTTTATCCCTATGTTTTCAAATAAGAAAAACTGTAGTCAGAAACAGGTATGAGCAAGTGGTGTCTTTGTGTGTGAGCACTTCCTGTTTTCATTCCATGATCAAATATATTCTTTGCAGCACAACTAGGGGAGCTCTTGAAGGAGGCAAGTGGAGGTGCCTGAGAGCCTAATTGAGTACACTAAGGGCTTCTTGGTGTGGAGGAGTTTTTCATGGTTAAGAATAAACCGTCAGCCCGGGTATTATTTCTTGCTGTTTCTTTCTCTAACTATCTTTGAAGTCAAATAAAAACAGTTGTAATGGCAGGCTTACTTTTATGATATCATAATCTCCATGTGTTAGGGAAAAGAATATACTTCCCTAGGATTTCCCTACGATTTTTTGCCATTGGGTACTTTCCAGGAAAAGCATATACATTCCAACAGATTCTTTCCTCCATCTTCACTAGATTTCTTAGTCTGAGAAGGCAGGCAGAGGCGTCCACCAATAGAAGAGAGGGTAAGAGTAACATAGGACACATTTCACTGGTTGAATTTCTAAAAAGTATTTACTTAGATTTATTTCCTTAAAACTACTGTGAGGATTTAAATATGTGGATTTATTTCCTTAAAATCATTGTGATGTTTAAAGGACATTCTGGAAACTGGTAGTTAGAAACTAGAAACTAATTATTTAGCTTCAGACTAAGCAAGTTTAAAGTGCTTAACTCAATATGGAAATTCCTCAATTCATCAAAGAGTTTGGTTTTTTACAGCCACCTTGGATTTAGTTTAAATATTTTCCTCAATATCATCGATTAGCTGTGAGTTTATTACCTCCTCCCCTAAAGCTGGTGGTGCACAGGAATTTGAGAGAGTGTTTTAACTGTTACAGTTGTAGTGGAACTTGTTCTTCCAAGAAAACTGAAGGTTAATGATTTTTGTCATATTGAGACTAAGACTTAACAATTGCTACAGTTGGCCTTTGTTGAGGTGGGGTTCTTTTTTCTCTGGGCCTTTTGAGGTATTCAGAATAGGTGACAATAGCTTGCAGTTGAGAACATATGTAGAGAGACCCCTGTGGCTTATTGGGAAAAGTTGCTCCATGCTGGTTGGGTGTTTGGAAAAAAAAAAAATACAACTAGAGTTCTTTTATGTTCTGCTAGTTAATGAATGCATGAATGTCAAAATGGGCCAATGGCCCATTCAGGGGGCAAAGCCTCAGCAACCCCCTTCTTTAAGAACACATCCTGAGATCCAAAATACATTTGCTTAACAAATTAAAATAATGAGATAATTCAATTAGCTTCTTTTTTAAAAAAGAAAGAAAAAAGGGTACATCGGGGATTAATACAAGAGCAGGTCATACTGCACAAAGGGGAACAAACCAGTTTGAAATAATGTTAAAGAGACTAATAATGAAGGAATGCACATTGAATCATGCACTTGTAAAGAAATTTACATGAAATAATAATTTAGACTACATCTATTTTCAGTGAGCTAGAGCCAACATTTCACTTTGAAAGTTGAAATTAATTAAATGACAGAAAAATATAGTGGGGCATCTCTATTTCCAAGGACTTCCTCATGCCTGTTAGTGCATAAGAAAAGGGGTCTAAATTAACATGTCGCTAGTTAGGGGGCTCTATTCTTGGTTTCTGCGCTCAGAATTATAGCTGAGTAAATCTTTCAGCTCATTAAAGATTGGAAAGTAAAAGTTTTACAGGACCATCCTCATCAAAGTTACTGAACCTCTTCTCTGCAGCTGAGGTGATGCTGGGATAAAGAGGGAAGATGTTGTCAAAGGGAAAGCTGAGGAGAATTTCCTTACATACAAGGGAGGTGCAGGAAAGGCTGGGGAGAAGAGCAGAGAGAGAGAGATGGACAGACAAAGCCAGTGGAGAAAGTAATAAAGGGGCATGGTGTAAAAGAAGGTGGTGGGGAGGAGAAAAAGCAAGCCCTTAATGGAAAAGAAAATGGAAGCAGGGTACAGAGAAGAGGATGACCATGGAGCCTGGGGCAGAGCCATGCTCTGCCAGCTCTGAGTGTAGCCAACACACGAGTGCAGGAAAGCAGCCTGCAACGCGCAGATCCGTTTGACAAATGGAGAAATGGCAGGTCCAGAGAACTTACTGGGCTTAACTGAGGTTCAGCCAGGACTCAGGAAAACTGAACTCAAAACGTCAGTTTCCCAACTCTCCGGCTCAGGTTCTTTGAGTCTTCTCTCCCCACTGTAAGGACAGGCATTAATTAAAATTTTCAGCTGGACAGAGAATTCTGCACAAAGCCTCGTGCATATTTATCTAGCTGAAAGCACCCTGGGGGTGGGGAGAAGGTACACAGTACACAGTACTGAGCGAACAGTACAGCCACAAGGAGCACCCAGGAATCAATGGTCCTGCACAATTCCTCGCCTGCAGTCAGGGCACACAGTAGGTTCAACCCAGGAAGGGGTTGTGGGAGGTAAGACACCAACTGGGCAAGCAAGAGGTCCAACAAGCTCTGGATACTTGGAAGAAGATTCAAGGCACAGACCCAGGTGGTGAAGGAGAGAATTGGCTTTAAGAGAGAGGTGTAGAGTAAGTCTTCTCTATTCGGAAAGGTTGCGGGAGCAGGGAACTTTTAAAAATAAGTAAAGCAAACAGCACTTTGCTTCTCCTATTTCCTCCCTTTGAAGCTGAGCACTTTGATGGCAGAGGTTGTAAGGCTGATCTGTAACTGTTCGTGGTGATCATGATTCTAGCAAAGTCATCATAATGTGTAGAAAGGGCACTGAGCTGTGGGGTCAAGGAAGGCTTGGGTCCTGATCGCAGCTGGACCTTGAGCCAATCACTTCCCTTTGTGGGTCTGAGCTTCCTGGTTTGTAAACAAAGCAGCTGCATTCTCTAAGATTCTGCTGTTCTATGATGCTGGGTTGTTTTAACTGAGGGGCTGAAAACACATGGGGATGTTTGCTTGAAAAGTAATTGCTGAACTCTTTACTTTTAACCAAGGAATGCTGAGCACGCAGGGAGACAGAGGGAGGAAATCAGACAGGTGAGCTGGTGGGAGAAGGCAGTTGCCTGCCATCTACTCGCCCCACCCTGCCTTTCTTACTTGTTACTCTAACCAAACAAACCTTCAGTTAAAAATGAGAAACCCCTCCCCTCGCACTCATTCGACTTCCAAATTAAAAACATTTTACAGGTTAGTAAATCTCCAGCTGAGGTGATGTAGCAAAGAACAGCTGTGAAGTAATTTTGATAATGATGAGAATAATAACCACATGGCAAGGTTCAGGGCTTTGCTGTTGCAGCTTCAGTGCTCTTGAATAGATAAAAGTGATTAAATACTCCTGATTATCCCTGACCAATATGTAATGGATTTACAGCCCTTTCAATTAGTCAGTATTTGCTTAGGACTCATTATTTTGTCTTTGGTTAAGTAATCAGCCCAGAGATGGCATGTTCGGTCTAATTCCTCTGAGCCCAGTCAGTGCAGGGCCCTGACCTTTGAAATGGCCATAGCTGCAAGGCAAGAATAACCACTGCCACGGCAGCCTTGTTGGTACTCCCAGCTAATCCTGACACCACTGGCCAGATCGATACACCTTAGTTTGCTACTAATGTCCTTACATCAAAATGGCCGATTTAGGAATGTGAATCTATCATGTTGCCCTCCCTGCTGCCGCCCCACCCCTCGCCCTTTGGAGCCCTGCTGGAAGAGTTGCTCAGCAGCCACCGCCATAAATAAACGTGGAACCTTGTCCTGGACTCATGACACTGTAACTAATGTCATTCAGCATGGCAACCTACAAGTTGGATAATCAAAGACCTTCAGCTTTCAATGTGCTACTCTATTTTTAAGCTGCAGCCTAAAAAGAATGGCCTGAAAACAATCTTATAGCAAGAACAGCCTCTGACATCTTTACTATTTTCCCAGAATTTTCAAATGAAGAGTAAAATGCAAGCACGTAGTTCCTGTGCAAAAATATATTGTAATTTTTTGGTCTTGAGGGTCTCAGTCAATGGTATATACATAATGACAGATGAAACCGATTGCAAACAGGAAGATAAACTGTTACTTGGAAAATGCTGCACATTGTTGATCATTCCCCATAAGTGAACAGGATCAGCTTATAAGATAATGGACTTGAACCGCTAAAAAAGCATCTTTGATCTCTGCCTTAGAAACAAAGGCATTACAGCACCTATAACGCTTCTGTGGTTGTCATACAAACACGTGACATGTTGCAAGCTGCTTCAGCGATTAGAGCTGCCCCTGATACCAGGCACTTGGACATACATGTGGCAAGGTGCTTTTTTTTTGCCTCCTAAGAAGATGGCTTTCGTTAAGAGCATAATCGGCAACATTTATGGATTCATGAGCTTCTCACAGCCATTTCCCTTGGTAGCAGTTGCATTATCTGAAGTTGCTCTCACACCTTTTTGCATAAACAACACATTTACTTATATAGACTTTTTAGAGCCCTTTTTGAATAAGGTCCATTCCTGACCTATGGAAATAAAAACTTCTTTCTATAGGGTGCTCTTTGGGTGGTGAGAATTGGTAAAAACCTCAACTGCCCTGTTAGCCATCAGATTTCAAGAAAGGGAAAATAGGCACCTTATTTTCAAAAAATCTGTATGAGCCCATCTAATGTGCTAGGAGAAGGCAAAACAACAAAACTTATTTTTCTCTTTCATCTTGACTTACTGTGAGATGCTGGAAGAGCCATGCTCTCATGATATTTGTTGCTACTTTGGGGAAAATGCCTCTTTTCTTCTGACGTTTTTTGTCCTTGTCTGGATCATCATCGTCACCTGTGCCAGGTGAAGCTACACTGTTGTCTAAACCATCCCCTAGTAGAAAGAAATGAAAATACATTAGAGAAAACACAGAAAGGGTGCCAACAACAATGAGCAGCTAATGATGAGCTCAGCTAAGCTTGTTGAAAGAAATCCATTAAGCGGGTATATTCTCTTTCATTAAAGTATAATTGGAGACACAAATATGTAAAAGACAAAATTAAACCAGGCCTCTTCAAATGTTAATTTTGTGTGTCTCACACTCTCCCATATCATTAATTCAATTATAATTGTGCTCTTGACACAGTGCAGTAGCTCTTCGTCAATTATGGAATCCAATGTGGGAAAACCGCCATCAGAAAACCCATTCGATGAAAATGCATCCCCATGCCCAGAGTGAACACATACTGTAGGGTAATCAAGTTAAATGTTCTGTAGTCTATATATTCTAGGTTGCCTGCATAGGTGACAGTAACTGTGTCACTGTTCATTGCACATAACACACTGCCTGCTCAGCCCCTCCTAGAACTGTCACCTCCCAAGCACGCACATTCACATACTCCTCAGATGACCCTGGACTCAGCATCCGCGTGACATGAAAACTTTTAGTTCTCTGCACCACTGATCATTATCATTAAAAAACAAAAAAGATGCACATCAAGGTAGGGTGCTCACTTAATCAGAAGTTTCTATCAACATCTTTCTCTTCTGTGCTTTTTCTCTGGCATTAATTGTGCATTAGCAAAAATCATTTACTTTTAACAGTCATAGTTATTTTTTCTTGCCCTCCGGCAAAAATGCCTTGAAAGCCTGCCTGGAGGGCATCTAAATTATGTATCTGAAAAACTCTTCTGGCAAGGCATTGCAGGACCCCTACTTTCTTAAAATTCATACGAGCACGTCTTCCTGTTTTTGGGAAGGCATCAATCAAGAGGAGCAATATATGCCATATCCCTACATTAATATTTGAACTAATAACTTTAAAAAAAGGAAAGAAACAAGATCCGACTTGTGGCATAATCAAATGCAAAATAAATGAAGAATACAGGGACAGCACTGGGGCTTTATAGATGGCTGTGTTTTCCTTGCACATCATTAGCCTGGAGCCACGCGAAAGAGGAAAACAGAGAAGTGGAGAGTTTATGCTCCCTGCTGGTGTTTAAGAAGCCAGGGTCCTGGAAGAACATCTGGGAATTGCGCTGAGATGGGGGTTTTTGTAATTTAAGAATAGACATTCATTAGCAGTAAATGCCATAAATCCCATGCTAAGTAAAAACCTTGTCCAAGAAAGCCTAAAACAATAAACTCTGTGCTCAATGTAGCCTGAGCTAGACGCTCCGCAGCTTCCCCGGGAATGCTATAGATCCACCAGCTCCTTCCCAGACCAGCTCCCTCCTCCTGGACTGGGCCACACTGGGGACATCCTGCCATGGGCCCCTTGCCTCCTAACCTGTCCCGACTGTCTGCTCTGTGGGCTTCCCTATACCTGTTCTTTTCCCTTCTCGCCGCAAAAACCCTCAACCTTCTTTGACCAGAGAAGCAGAAAAGCCACAGCAAAGAGCTGGCAGATTAATTTTATTGACATTTCCATTTTCACTGCAATGTGATACCCTCCATCACATGGAAGAGATGACCCTCACTATTTACAGACTGACAGGCCACTTCATTACAACCACCCTGCCCCAAGGCAAAGCAGATCCCTTCCATCTGCCCAAACACTAGAGCATGACCCCGAAGTTGCTGTTCTCTTTTTCTCTGCCGTCTGTTGTGATAAAAAAAAAAAAAGGAGTGAATCGAAAGGACCCCAAGTAGTCAAAGAACTAATCAGGAGTACAGGGGAACAAAAGGCATTTGACTTATGCATCCTGGCTGGATGGAATCTAGTCGTCATCTGTCTACCCTCCCTGCACACTCATGTACACCAGGGAGTCACTTGCACAAGGACACACACACACACACGCACACACACGAGCTCGAGGAGAGACACGCGTACACACTTTCCACCATGCCAAGGAACTGCTGCAAGGCAAATTCTCACCCACACTAATGGCTTCTGACTGCTCCTTGGCAACCCTAGCATTTTAACCTGGGTGGATGTGCTCTCCAAAATACAGACACTGGAGCGATCTCATCAGCTGTTCATGTGACACAGATGGAGAGTGGCTATTAGGAGCCAGGCAGTGGGCCTTGGGGATCTGAGGTACTGTTCTGTAGCCTGAGGCGGTTTTGAAAAGCAGTACCCGAAGATGAGGGGGAAAAAAAAATATCCACACTGCAAGTGCAAGTTTGAAGTCAGTCTGTCTGTCTGTCGACCTACCACGGATAAAGATATCTTTGTCTCTGGATGGAAAAATCTATGCGGGCTATCTGGATGTACATTTTGGATAATGTATGTATGGAATGGCTCTTCCTTCAATGTCTTCCAAATATAAAAACACACACTGTAAACAATGCCTGTGTGTATATATTTCTTCCTAAGCACATATGGTTTCTGTGTATATGTTTAAGCTGAAATTGTCAGGATTTTGTTAAAATCTCATTTTAGCTGTTTTTGATAGATTTTTTGGATATACTTATTTTAAAAGGTTAATGGCTTTAATTAAAGTAAGTTCAACAAAAAAAAGGCACTTGCCTTTTTTAACCCAATCAATGACCTTAAAAAATGAGAGACAGCATTTCCATGGTGTATTTTCTTTTGCTAAAAAGCAGAGAGGGTTTCTAACACCTTCAAACTATATGATTCACTACATTTAGCTCAAGAAAAAAATATAGCTGGATAGAGCATCCTTTGATGACTGATCTAAACTGGAGAAGACAGGAGCATTACCTGCATTTTATACAGTCCATTTTATACAAGTGTTGTTAAATATTTGAATTTGAATCCACTGTAACAAATAATTGTAAAGAAAAATGAGTCTATTTTTATAATAACCAGATACTAGGCATTAGATTTTTAAAATTAATGTTATTGTTTATACCTCTATAAAGACGGGAATTTCCTTTTCCAAACACACAATAAATTTGTTTTTCCAATGGATTGTGAACCAACTCCAGCACAGAGGACTAACAACAGCTATTTTTCTTTTAAAAGGCAACCGTGTGATCTGCACCCTAAAACAAAATCGTGCAAATGATACTAAAGAAACCCTTAAAATGCATACTGTCTCCTTGTTTTAGGGCTGTATGTGTATTGGGATAGTTGGCAATCCTTGACATAGATGCCAAATGAGTTTCTGTGCCGAAAAGGGTGGGTATATGGGCACAGATGCATGTGTCAAAGGAGGCAGAGGAGGTAACAGCATATGTCTCAGCATCTGAAGTTAGGGTTCGAGAGTGTGGAGTCCTTGGCAGGGGCAGGAGTGTGTCTTGTTTATCATTTTATCCTGAGAGCACACCTCCAGGTCTGAGCCAGAGCAGACACCCAGTGATTGTCTGCTGTGTGAGTGAAGGGCTGAACTTCTCAATGAGTTTATTCATGGGTCCTCCTCTGTCTTCGATAATCCCAAACTGGACGATTGCACTCTTCATAGTACTGAAAGGGCTGAGTGGACTGCCTCAGTGCACGTGTTTGCATGCATGCTCAGTCGCTCAGTTTTGTCTGACTCTTTGTGATCCTGTTGACTGTAGCCCACCACGCTCCTCTGTCCATGGAATTCTTCAGGCAAGAATACTGGAGTGGGTTGCCATTTCCATCTCCAGGGGATCTTCCCAGCCCAGGGATTGAACCTGTGTCTTCTGCACTGGCAGGCAGATTTTTTTTTCACCACTGAGCCACCTGGGAAGCCTGCCCAAATGCACACAGTCACTTCCAAACACGCCAGGAACAACGCTTCTTTGTAGAACTCAGTCCCCATTAGAGCTGTTTTGAAGGGCTGACCCAAGGCCATTCCACCAGCGTTGCCACCTCTGACGGGAAAAAACTAAAGAACTACTGGGTGTGCTTCCTTTAAAAGGTTCCTAATCCCTTGACTAAAGGCATAATCTAAGTTTGGGGCAAAGATACTCAAAATAGCTGCATGCCTCTGAATGTACTGCATGTGACCATGGAAAGAAATACTCAAGCCTGTGGATAGATACCTTTGAAGTGGGCTAAATTATCAAGGGAGATTGTTAAAAACATGGGTCCTCAGGCCTTATCCCAGACTTACTAAATCAAAATATCCTGAGGCAGAGACAAGGAATTTGTATTCTTAACAAGTTCCTTGGGTTTGGTTATGCAATCAGCCTAGCACAGATTCTTCCACTGGCTTTTAGAAGCCTCTGAACTAGGTGACCTTCTAATTTGAGTTAAGATGAAACCTCAGGAGCAAGTACATGGTTAAAATTCTATGCTACTGCCATAAACGGGGTTAGTGGTCATAGTGAACAACTATAACCTGTAGGTTTGCCCACCCAGCTTCTCTGTCCATGGGATTTTCTCAGCAAGAATACAGGAATGAATTGCCATTTCCTCTGACAGAGGAAAGAAAGAATCTCCAGGAGATTCTTGTGTCTCCTGCTCTGCAGGTGGAGTATTTTACTGCTGAGCCACTGGGGAGGCCCCAACTACAACCTGACCTGGGCCTTATTCACTGTGGGAAAGACCTGGTGCTCTCCATCACAGGTACTGGTCAACACAAGGTGGTCCCACCCTATCTTCTGGTGGTGAAGGTTAAACAGAAAGACGCTGTAGAACACTGGCCCTCAAAATACAGACCAGCACCCTTTAGCACTGGCAAAGAAATTGCAAGAAATGCAAATTCTTGAACCCATCCCAGACCCACTGTATCCAACTCGCCAGGGTTGGGGCCTGAAAATCTGAGGGTTACTAAGTATCCTGGGTGATTCTGATGATGCTCAAGCTTGAGAAGCACTGCTGGAGGGCACAGAGAAGAACTCTATAGCCTGCTACCCCTGGTGGTAGTTGTATGAAGGCCTGACTCTAAGCTCCGGGTCCTCCTCCTGTTTTCAGACTCTGAGAGTGGGTTGCCATTTCCATCTCCAGGGGATCTTCCCAGCCCAGGGATTGAACCTGTGTCAAACATGTATTTTGAGAGCATCTGCAGGGTTGGATTTACATCCGTGCTCTGGAGGGGGTCACACATCCTTTCCAAAGCTGAGCACACTATGCTCAAGGCAGGGCAATACCTGGGAAAGCAGCCCCGTTCTACACTTATCTTAAAGAGTAACACTAAGGGAGTCTAGTTACAAGGAAGTCAAGCCTGGGATACCACGGGTATCCAGGTGTGGGCAAAATCTGTATCTGTAGCTGTTTAGCCAATGAATCAGGAAAGACATGGGGACATGGTGAGAAGATCCTCAGATGACTCTAAAGCAGAAATTCCCAATCCACACAATTCTTGGCCATATCAACTACCCAGGCAAAAGGACACCACTTCCTTTTATTGGCATACTGTCATATTCCATTTTGCTGGCTTGAAATAAAGAAATGATACAAACCTTGATGCTGTGCTATCCTGAGTCCAGGATATTAGCCTTCTTGCCCTGTCAGAAATATAGTGCAACATCCAAGAGAACTGGAGAAGGAAATGGCAACCCACTCCAGTATTCTTGCTTGGGAAATCCCATGGACAGAGGAGCCTGACTGGCTATGGTGCAGAGGGTCACAAAGAGTCGGACACAACTTAGCGACTAAACCATTACCACCAATGACAACCGAGAGGGTCCTAGTCCATCTTTTTCTTCCTAGTCCATCTCTCTACCTCCCTTGAAAAATTGCCATTTACCAGTCAAGAAACTGAGGTCAAGAAGTTAAATTCTCACCTATGATTCCATAGTTACACGTGATCAGTGACTAACCAGAGTCCAGGTAACTCCAAGTCCAGTGTTACTACCACTGGTATTCTCACATATTGTAAGTTATCTTTCACTTTTTGAAGCATTACCTCATTTGACCTTTATTATCAAACCAGGCTTTATCCTACAGGTAAAGGTCTAAAGTGCAGAGGAGAGATTAGATCTAGGGCTCAGGGATTGGAATTGGGTTAGAATTGGTCAAGGCTGGTCCAGGTTCAAACAGAAATGTGCAAACTTTTCTCCCCCCAAGTAAACCAGTGCTTATAAGGGCTTTATATATATTCAGTGCAGCAAAGGTCCTTTGAGACTCAGGATTTTTATAACGGGTTTATTGTGGTCCATGTGGAGGCCCTTATATGGACAGCACCAGATTGATCTTCAGAGCCCAGAGATGCTACAAATATTTGAGCATCTACTGTCCATACAGCCAGGATCTCATGGGCTATGATGTCAAAACTGTGCAGCACCAAGAACTGCTTCACAGAGCTGTAACTAAAGTGATATATTCACTTGTCTCAAAGTCACTCTATTAAAGATAGAATAAGGCTTCTATAACATCCGGCAGCCTGTCTACTAACAATCAGAAACTGACCTCTCAATATCGCATATTCAGAGAAATAGTAGTACAAATGAATACAGATTTTGGTCAATAGCATTTGTACTTTTAAGTTCATGGCACATTGTTTAATCCTTAATTCTCCCAGTTTTGAACCAATTTTAATAGTCAAATATATTCATATAAAATACATGCTGTAAAAAAGAATGATATCTCACCTGATAGAACATAGCTTTTTTTTTTCCTCCTCTTTTTTGATAAATAGAAATTCACTAGAGTTATTATCATTTTTATTTTGGGCAATGTACATTCAGTAATTTCAGACACACACATACATATACAAACATGTATCTTCCAAACTACTTCCAGAAACTGGGTATAGTCATGAATTTATAAATATTTTATATCTGATTATAAACATTAAGTATATAAATTATATCATTAACCTTTTTCAAAGAATTCACTAATTTATACATAAGTATGCAAATATATTTGTAGATTAACTGCATATTTTTGCCTATAGTCATATATACATACATGTACATACACATATACAAGTTTATAGAATTTTAAATGTTAGTATTTAATGTTCAATAAGGTAGTCCCTTTTCTACACCATTTCTCTTCCTCTAGAAAACAGGCTCCTCCTCTTCCTTACCAATACCATCATCACATTCATTATCCTCATTATCACAAGTAACTTTCACTGGACACTTGCAATGTTACAATCCTCAATCTTCACAACAAATGAATGAAATAGCTACTATTATCAATTCCACTTTACAGATAAGAAAACTGAGACTCAGAAGAATCAAGTAACTTGTGAAAGGTCACATAGTCAGGAAGTGGCAGAGTGGTGCTTGCCCTGTAAAGCCTGTGCTCACATCCTCTATCCTCTCCCTTAACTGCTGGGAAACAAGAAGAGGTGAACGGTGAGGCAAGATTCTGGATTAGTCCTCATTTCTCAGGAAATAAACCCCCAGAGTGAGACCTCATATATCCATATTTATGAACAAAAAAAATTGCGGTTGACAGCACATTTAAAAGTAATCTAAAAGAAAAAAAAATAACTATGAATCAAGAAACAAACAGATGCGTATTTTTACAGTTACATCCATTATCTACAGGACTATTAGTGATCCCCGTAGACCTAAAGTTCAAATTAAATATGATTTTGAAATAGGAGTATCTGTTTAATTTTTAAGACTTTTCTGAGCCAAGGGATCTTCCAAGACTCCATGCCTGTAGTGCTGTGCCCTTGGCCAAAAATGCTCTTTGTCTTCATTTTTTTTTTTTTAAACTCTTTTCTATTCAACTTTGCCCAGGCAAACTCCTATTCAAACTTCAAAATCCAGTGAAAAAGGAACCTCTTTTGTAAGGATTTCCCTAGTTCCTATGAACAGAACTGGTATACTAGGCTTTCGATTTCTTCATCAGTTTGTTCTTGCTTCTGCTATATTTATGCTTCTGTTTTGCAATTTATCTATCTACTAAGTTGTCTGTCCTGCTTGACCATGAGATTCTTCAAGGCAGGGGCCATGTCTTAGTCACTTCTGATTCGCAAGCCCTGACATAATGTAAACAGTCAAATGTTTAGTGGGATGAACAAATTGGCAGCAAGAGCCTTAATATTTGGCCCCTGGGCGAATGTAACCTGCTTTGAAGAAAGTGTCCATGAAGGAGTCCCTGGCCCTGGTAACCTGTTCTAGCAGCCACCTAGCCTCAGGCTCCCTCCCCCACTCTCCCTGCTCTTGGGGCACTGGGTGTGTCATGCCCAGGGTTTTCCTGCTCAGGAGTGCATGGCCTCCTCAGAGATGATCCTTACATGTCTGCTACACTGTCAAATACTGTTTTCAAAAACGGGGTTGCTTCATCTCTCAAACCTGCCTTAATCCAATGGTGAAGAGAATGCCCAGGGGTAGGGCGGCTGCCCCTTGCCCAGGCTGCTCAGATGACTGGGAACATTACAGTTAAAAAGGAAGTATCTTTTATCAGGGCAACAATGGAGAAACAGAGAACAGACCTATGGACATGGTGGGAGGAGAGGAGGGAGGGGGTGAAATGTATGGATAGAGTAACATGGAAACTTACAATATCGTATGTATAATAGATTGCCAATGGGAACTTGCTGTATGATTCAGGGAACTCAAACAGGGGCTCTGTGACAATCTAGAAGGGTGGGATGGGGGGGGAGGTTTGGGAAGGAGGGGACATGGGTGTACCTATGGCTGATTCTTGTTGATGTATGACAGGAAAATCACAAAATTCTGTAAAGCAATTATCCTTCAATTAAAAAAATAGAATGGGGGTGGGGGGAAGGAAGTATCCTGTAGCCAGGGAATTGCAACGCATAGCTCTTTGGGAACCCAGTTTCTGTCATCATTTTTTAATGATTTTTCCTTCTTAATATAGTACTCTGAAAACAGGATTAAAATGTACTAAGAATCAAAAGATATTTTCTTTCAGGGACTACCTTCCAGGAGTTTAATTTAGGACATCCCACTGAGAAATCTGAATCAGGGTTTCCAATACGATGCAAAAAAAAGAAGCAGCAGCAGCAGGAGAAGCAGCAGCAGTAGCAGCCACAGTTGCCTTTGCCCAGTTCTGTGTTAGACTCTAGCCTTACAAAACTTGCTTCCCAAGAACCATCCTCAAAGTAAATCTTTTTTTCACGTGCAATTCACCTTTATTCACATCAGAAGAGGTTGGGGGGAGGGGGAAGTTACAGACCCAGAAAGGTGGGAGGGTGAGGGGCGAGAGGTGGGGTGAGGGGCCAGCAGTGAGACCTGCTAATTACTGATCTCTTTTACTCTCCTGCTGTGCTTAACTGTCTGGACACGTTAAAGTGAAATTTTTCTGTGATTTTTCAAGTGACTAGTTCATGGCCCACTAGCATGGAGGGAAGCAGGAGAGGTGAAATGCTTTCGCTTACATGCAACATTTACTAACTGTGTGGGTTTTCCGACATTAAAGAGAGGACAGTGACCCAGGCCACCTTTTTCACACTCAAAAGAGCACTGAAAAAACAACTCTTCATCGGCTTACCTCAGGCTTCCCTGGTCCTGAACACCCTCCCCCCGGGGTATGAGCAGAAAGGGAAAAAAAGAGGGGATTTTTATGCTCCTTTCTCTTCAACTTTTCAGGCGGTATAAGCAGCATTTAGCAAATTCAGCCCCAAATGGCTCCAAATGCTCAGAGCTGTAGGGGCTCATTCTTTGTTCTCCTCCCTCTATTTACACAGGATTTACGCAGGCTCTCCACTGAAGAGACCGAAAGCACTTCCATTCTCACCGGCTTGGCTGGGCTGGACCTGGGCCCCGCCGCTGGCCCAGGCCAGCACTGGGGAATTTCTGCCACCTGGAGAAGGCAACACGCTGTGCCCTGACTCTGATCCCCAGACAACCTGGCCTGTGCAGGCCACTGCAAAGCTCAGGCCGGAGAAGATGAGCTAACCTTCCAGGAGAGACAGGAAAACCCAGCCAAGGCTGTGCAAGTAAATGTGTGTCCAGAGACAAATAACATGCACTTTAAAATATGCAGCTATATGATAGAATGGAAAGTGGTGGGTGAAAAAAAAAATCAGACTGCAGCTTGGATGAAAACCACTTCACCCACTGGTTGGAAAAATAAAGTGTAAAAACAGACAGATGGACACATATGTAAATGTGGCAGTGTTTTAGGCTTTAGCTGGCAACGTGAGCGTCGTAGTATAGTTTTGCACGCCTGTATTTTCCATATCATGTTGAATCCTGTTAACTGTTGAACAGAAACATCCTCATACTGGTCCTTGACCAAATCAGTCCCCTCAATTTACCCGTCAGGAGCCATAAAATGGCTTTGTTTATTGACTGGAACCCTCTAATCCTTTATAGCAGAAGTGAACGAAAGCTTCCAAACTCAGCCTATGCTTTCCTGAAGCCGGTTACTCTCATCTGCAATGTATATGTATTTCTAGTTTACGCTTCACTTAACTTGATTACTCTCATTGAAATACATATGTATTTCATAATTTATATAGAGATAAACTTTCATTTGACATTTTTTTAATCAAAGAATAGTCAGTTTACAAGGTTGTGTTAATTTCTGCTGTACAGCAAAATGATTCAGGTATACATGTATATACATTCTTTTTCATACTCTTTTCTGTTATGGTTTGTCACAGGACATGAAATATAGTTTCCTGTGCTCTGCAGTAGGACCCTGTTCTTTATCTGTCCTGTGTATAGAGAGAAAACTTTTAAAGATTTTTCAATAAAGGATATCTACTCCCCTAGCCTCCCACAGAATTCTCTAAAGGATATTGACTGAATCCAGAAGAAAAGTAAATTCCTTTTCCCATATAATTCAGCAGATCACCTAATCTCTGTAGTAGAGGATAATAGAATGTACTTGTTCCTCAGTTACCTGATAAGCACATATAAAAGTACAGGGTAGGTTCTGAAGTTATTCACAGTACATCATAATAAAGCTCTTCTGGGCACTCTAATGATTCATTTATAGTGATCTCTCAAATGCCCTTTTCCACAGTTAACACTCAGATTTTATTAAGGTGGAACGAAGGGACAAATGTCCACTCAAGTCCCAGCTCTCAAATTTGACTCTCCTTGCACTACACTACCTTCAGCTAAAGCTTTCTTAATGTTCTATTTGCCTCCCCAGAGTGGCATTTCAGCTAACAGAGTTCACAATCTTTCAGCCTTAAACACAGAAGGCTGCTATCTTCAAGTCATCCTAGGAATGTGCCAGATACCATCATCTCCCTCCTGCGATACAAAGAACCAGAAAGAGAGAGAGACCAAGAGAAGACCAAGCTGATCAAGTTACCAAGAGCCCAGAATGCCCCTCTCAGAGGTTAATCTTTGAACCAGTAAATGTTATAATTAGGAGCCTTGAAGTTGGGCTGAGGCTGGTCATTGAAAGAAAGACTCTAAAAGAGAAAGTATGAATGGAACACATCTCTTTCACCTAGTGGTTTGACACAAGGGTCTTGATTTTTATGGGAAATTATACAAAAATGAGTTGTTATGATGCATGAGTCTCTTTTCCACATCTCCTACAAAACAAAAAAGGTGGTTGGGGAGAGTTGTCTTCCCAATTTCACTTAGCTATGTTTCAGTACAAATTGTGAAAATTATGCAAATAACAATTTTGGCACCTTTGCTAGAGGAAAACATTATTAAATTATGCTCTAAGTATTTTGTCTGCTTTAGTAATTACTCTCATGTAACTGTAAATATAAATAGCTGTTATTCTGTTTAAATTTTTAATCATGTAAAATATTGTCACACAAAATGTCCTTCTGTTGCAGTCTAACTGGGATTTTCTTTTTTAAAATATCCATATTTAACTGAAGTGGACTATTTTTAGCATTGTAAAGTGTTTTAGTAAAGATAGCTGGCTAACATCTCCAAATCAACAGGTCTTTCAAGAAAAGATGTGGCCTTTATACTTGCAAAAAGAATTTTTTACAAAAGACCATTTATAAAATTATTTTTAACATTTTATACTAAACCAGAATATAGTCTTCTTCCAAGAATGCGTTAACTATATCAAATCTATATGTTCAGTATGTAACAATAATAATGTTCTCATTTTATCATTAACTATAGGATTTTATATCTTACTATCTCTCTTAGCATGTTTTAATACTAGATGAAACTAAGTATAAACTAATAATAAAATTTATTAGGAGCAATAACAAAAAGCCAAAGTTCTATCTGCAGCAGATATTTTTTGATACAATTTTTAGGATCCCTACTTTGTTATCATATTTGCTATCTAAAACAAAAATAGTGATAATAAATTTTTATAATATCAGTTGATCAATTTGAATTCTTAACATGGCAATTATATGTGGATTTGTATCAACAGATACCATTACAAATAAAAGAATGACAAAAAGACTCTGAGTATTTCTTCCACCCTCTAATTATTGTAAAATACAAACAATACAATATTTTAATAAAAGTGCAGCTTCACAAAACTAACGTTAAATAATACAAAAAGAAATCCTTTCTCTTTAAAGAAAAGCTAGCCATCTCTATAATAATAATAATGCCTTCTAAGACAACAGATTGGAATATCTATCAACAATCCCTTTGGAAACTTTTCTTTTTTCACATAGAAAAAAGAACAATAGTGTCTTGAAGTTGATAATTGGTTTTAGGTGAATATTTTTAAACCATTAACATATCATAATTGGAACATGTATGTTATTTATTAGAAACTATTTTGTACATTTTTCAAAAAACATTTTCACACAACAGAGCTTCCTAATAAAACTTTGGATTTTTGTTTAACAAGTTTATAAACTAAATTGCTAGCATTTACAAAGTAACTACTGTGCATTGAAGGATTTAACTTATTATGATTATTTTAAATAAATTTACTATAATTTGAGAGCAAGCAGATGTATTTTTATAACATAATGTAAATAGATATCCACAACATACATGTGACAGTCCTAAGGGAAAAAATAAGGTGACTGCTTAATAAAAATAATCTAAAAGTAAATTGATTATTCTTTGTATAGACTATGCACTAAAAAACTACAGACACAAAGCCCTTAAATTAAATGGAGAATGACTGCTAACAAGTATGTATCTTTTGGAATGATGAAAATATTCTAAGATTGATCATGGTGATGGATGCACAACTCTGTGAACATACCAAAAATTAAAAAATTGTACACTTTAAATGGGTCAACCATACAGTATGTGAATTACATCTCAATAAAGCGATTATATTTTTTAAATGAATACATTTTGGTTTCCTTATTCAAAGAAAGCATACTGGGCAAAGGAGAAAAGTCTAGTAGCTAAGTTTGAAGTATCCATAATCTTTTCTGAATTGTTTCCAAACAATGTGATTTCAAGGCCACTTAATATCATCTCAGCACCTTGCATATGGACAGACATATGTACTCAAAAACATTTGGGATGGATTTTATATGGTTTAGGTTACAAAGATATGATTGAAAGTAGATTGACCTTAATACTGAATGTAAGTATTAACCACTTTCAATCCCATTTGATTACAGCAGAATCCTAGTCCAAATTATTTACCTCTTTCAAGGATTACTTTAGCTACCCGAATAACCCGTGACTTCCACAAACACACATACGCACAACATTTCTTATACATAAATTTCTTTAAGTCAGGCACCATATCTTTTATTTTTTTCATAACATTCTTAGAATTTTGGATAATGTCAGGATAAGGAGGTGACAGAGGATGAGATGATTGGATGGCATCATTGACTCAATGGACATGAGTTTGAGCAAATTCTGGGAGACAGTGAAGGACAGAGAAGCCTGGAGTGCTGCAGTCCATGGAGTTGCAAAGAGTCAGACATGACTGAGCAACTGAATAACAACAATGGGTAAATATACACCTAACCTTTAACTGAATGAATGGATGGATAACTCTCATATTCCTTGGAATATGTTTTATTCTTTGTGCATTTGTATCTAAAATTTGGAAACAGAAGCTACGAATGTTGGTCTCTAAGAGTTGAAAACTGGTCATAGGTTGATGTTTTATCAGTTTTGAAGGCATTTTCCTGTAAGACATACTGCCTAGAAGAAGCAACTTTACTGAAAGAGATAATGAGTAATAGAGATGCCTATATTTGGAAGAGTACCCTATATCCATGGTTCACCCTTTTTCTAAATTTCTGACTTTATTCTACTTTAAGGGGCAACCATACTACCCTGTCTGCACTTTGGAGGCTCACTTCTGACATACTCCTTGACCCTCTATTCTCATTCCTCAGCCCCATCCACAGGTAATCACAGAGGAAAATACCCTTGGGGGAAAATGATGCAATGGAAGAAGCATGAGCTGGGTAATAAAAGAGACCTTGTATTGAATTTCCAGATCTATTCTTTACTGGCTGAATATGACCTTGGTCAAAGGATTAATCCTCTAGGGCTTCTCTGGTGGCTCAATGGTAAAGAAACCGCCTGGCAATGCAGGAGACACTGGTTTGATCTATGATCTGGAAAGATCTCATATGCCACAGAACAGCTAAGCTCATGCAGCCACAACTACCGAGCTTGTGCTCTAGAGCCCAGGAGCTGCAACTACTGAAGCCCACATGACCTAGGGTCCATGCTCTGCTACAAGAGAAGTCACCGCAACTAGAGAGTAGCCCCGACTCGCTGCAACAGAGAAAAGCCCAAGCAGCAACAAAGACCCAGCACAGCCATAAATAAATAAATAAGTAAATAAATAAATTAAAAAAAACTAATTGATTAATTTAAAATTTTTAAAAAATAAATTAATCCTCTACACCTCAGTTTCTTCATCTATGAAATGGGAAGAATTACACATACTGAGTAGGTTAATTATGAAAATTAAATGAAGCAATAAGGGTAGTAGCTAGTATTTACTAAATCCCTATCTTGTACCATGTGCTTTACACTTATTAATAAGCCAGGAACTTCATACATGGTACCTAACACATGAAAGGTGGATCAATAAATGCTAGTTATAGATGGAAATGAAATCAACTATGAAAGGATAAACAAAAGTGGTATATCTATACACTGAAATACTACTCAGCAACAAGAAAGCACAAAGTACTGACACATGTTACATCTCCAAGTCATCATGCTAAACAGCGGGAGCCAAACAAAAAACTATATACTCCACATATATATTCCAAATATATTAAATTCTACAACACGTAAACATACAGATGGAAAGCAGATCAGCAGTTGACTGAAGACAAAGAGGGAGGGATTGGCTAAAGAGCAGTACAAGAAAACTTCTGGGTGATGATAGAAATGTGCAGTATCTTGATCATGGTGCTGGTCTTATGAGTATACACACTGTCAAAATTCATTAAATTGTATTTTTTAAATGAATAAATTTTTGTATGAAACTTATACTTCAATAAAGTTGATCAAAATAATGTTAAGTAGATTCTAGATAAATCCCCATAATCCTGTTATTTGGCATAAAATAGATGTTAGTGGAAATAACAGCTTACAATACAGAGGAGCAGGAGTAGGGGATTCTCCCAGTAATTGCAGTGAAGTTTTGAAAGAATTAAATGATTTAGGGCAGCATTTAAAAGATGCTGTGGAGAAAGTCCAACATGATATTTATAAGCCTGTTGTTTTATACCATTTCCTTTAACTTCATGAAGATGTAAAGTAGATGATCACTTGGCAGATTTTACTCAAAAATATTTTTCCTCCATTGGTCAAATCCCATTATGAGAAATACTGTTACAAAGAACTATTTGGGTTACCAAAAGAATTACTAATAATAATCAAGAAGGTAATAGAAATAATTCTAAAACCATTTTTAAAAACTCTTCCAAGAAATTCAGTGTTAACTCATTCCTTCTAATCAAAAGAAGGTCTAACACTGGAGATCTCAGTTTCAGAGGAGAATGACATTGCTATGAAAGACTCTGGGCACCATTAAGATAAAAAATGAATGGGAATATATAGAATTAATATTAACCCTTGCCAGTCAGCCTTCAGATAATCCCTGAATCCTTCATATGAATACAAAACTAACAATTGTGGAGACCTCCTAAGTGTCAGGTACCAATAGTATCCCCTCTTCCATGGGGCAGTTCGGAGTTTGGTATATCAATCTCTTTAATATCTTTGGAAAGTGAAGCCAGACAGGTTAAGAAACTTGTCTAAAGTCATGTGGCTATTTATTAACGGAGCTGGGTCTTCATCTCAACTCTATGAACTGTATTTCACAACACAGCCACTATTCCCATATGGAATGGAATTCATATTTTTGAAAAGTAGACTGTGGGGGAAACAGGGTTTTATGGCTTTGAACCTGGGTGACTGGTACTTACTAATGCCTGATCACAGCCAAATGAGTCATCTGAATTTGGAAGTATGTGACATCTGGCTCACATCAGATAACCAATAAGAGTTAGTTTCATGTCACTGTTACTTTTTCCTTCCTTCTTTCATTTTTTTTTTACTGACTTATTTGACAAAATTTCAAAAAAAAAAATTATGAAAACAGAGTCACAACTGGCTGAAAACATGTTTCCTTAAAAAAAAAAAAAAAATCTTTCCCTCATTCTTCCAGAACTCATACTTCAAAATTGCACCAAAGCACAGGCTACGTTTGCCACTAGTGGCTCAGCTGGTAAAGAATCCGCCTGCAATGCAGGAGACCTGAGTTCGATCCGTAGATTTGGAAGATCCCCTGGAGAAGGGAATGGCTACCCACTCCAGTATTCTGGCCTGGAGAATTCCACGGACTCTATAGTCCATGGGGTGCACAGAGTCGGACAGAACTGAGCAACTTCACTTAAACTCACTTAAAGGAAATATTACCACCCCTGATTGCCATCCATCTAATTGTGGAAAGACCAGGAGCTGAAAGCCAGGTAGCTATTAGTTTGCTCTAGCACATCCCGGTACTTCATCATGAAGACAGACAGCTCAACTTGAGGGCACCAATGTGAATTTTATTCAGGCCCTGTTGGCTGATAAAACAGAAGCTGCCCAAGTCTTTGAGAGAAAACTTTGTTCAACCATTTCCCAGGAGGAAAAGGAAAGGGTCTGTCTCTCAGTAGCTTTATTCCTATACCTGTGGCAAACCAACCCAACAGAGAACTGACATCTTTGCTGTAAGATCAGATCTCAGAGCCACCAATCAAATAGCAGTCCAACCTTAATATGCTGATGCAGCGAATTTCCGGATCTTGATCACGCTAGGCTAGGGAGTCATTCTTCTCAGTGATAAAGTCGGTGAATGCACTCTTGAGAAGATAACAAATTAAAAACCAGCTGACTCGACACCATTCAAGTGAGGAATTCACTGCTGATCCAGTACAACACAATTTCTACCACCAGTCAGTAATCATCAAAGAGGTGGCCAACTTCATTTCATAATTTTAAAACTATTCCTAACACGGTAGTCTCAGCACAGCTAAATAATAACTGTCCAATTCATATCTGCAGATCTACTGAAACTGATCATGATTTCCTCAAGTATTTACATCCTGAGTCTTACTTTATGTTAACATTCAAAGATTTTAAAGCAAATTAGAAATTCTCAAAAGTGGTATCTTATTTTAATGGCCAGAAACATGACAAGAATTATGTAACTTAGAAGATTACTCCATTTTGAAATTATATTTTTTGAATCTATAGAATTCTCACTAAAATACCTAATTTTCTACAGTTGATGTATTATACTGGTGGAAAGCAGAGTTGACATTCTCTGCTTTCAACTGCAAAATATTAGGAAAACAATTACCTGACTAATTGCTGTGAGATTTGTGTCCCGGATTTAGAAATATGTGTTCTTGGAAACAAATACTTTATATTTACATGGTGATTTTTCAGCTTTCATATGACTTTTCCAACTCTTGATCACTACAACAAGTGTAAGCGGCATATCCTATTTATTCCCATTTAACAGATAAACCAAGCATGGTTAACATTTTTGGTAACTCCATGCCTTTGCTTGGCGCACTTTCCATTATGTACAGTCTACAACTATCATTAGGTAGAACCATCTGAAATTGCTAATATTTGACCAGTTCTAACCTACCAAAATGGCAAGTTCATAAAAGCAACATTTCCAGTTTTACTATCAACCGTAATCTTGGTTGTTACTTTTGCTTTTTCTACTTTCAATGTGCTTGTTTTTACCAAGATGCCGTGCCTCACTCTTACAAATCCCTTCATTTTCTCTTTTCGAAGCGAGTAGATAGAAAGGCAAAATGAAAATAAACACTAATAAATGAAACCCTAGCCTATAAGAAGCCAATGAAGTTACACACAAAAAACTTAGCAACGAACAAGCAGGTGAAGGGAGACACTGCCGTGTTTTTAACTAGGCTTGAAGAGAGGAGCCGCTCCATAGTATTCAGAAAAAGGAACTATTCTTGTCAATTCTAATTTCAAACTTCAACAGTAATCAGCATTGAGAAATGATTAGAATATATTCTGTCTCTGAGGAAACTTTCACTCTAAATATTTCCTATAAGAACAACAGCAACATTAATAAAAAAATATTTATTGAGTATTTACTCTGTTTCAGACACACTGTTAAACACTTTACACGAATTACTTCATTTAATTCTCACCATCCTATCAAGATTAATTTTCCTTTTGCACATGAAGAAACTGAGGCTTGGAGAGGTTAAGCAATTAGGTCATACGAATAATAAGGGACAGAGACTGGGTTCACACCTGTGCCCCTAAGAGACTGCTGCCTATGATGACTGATCCCTGCGACTCCTGAGCCCATCCAGCTGAAGTTTTCCAGCCTCGTGGAACTTCATAACATTACTATACTCTACTGAATCATTCAGTCCATTCACAGGTTGTGGTCCACCAATTTAACAGGAAACTTACATTTCATCATGGCCTGTAAGTGTCTTAAGGACAAGTACTAGGTCCACGGTGTCCTCCTGTACTCTCAACATAGAAACAGTGCCCAGCTTACAGAAGGCACCAAAGAAGTGTTCCTTAAAAAGGAAACAATGATTCTTCCCTATGTGTTTTTTCCCTCCATTCTTAGGGTCTCACCTTCAGCTGTCTTCCTTGTGACAAAGTAAAGACCTCTCAGGCAATCATTCCATTCTAGCCGTTACTTGACTTTGCAACCCTTCCACACCTGTCACTGCCACCACCATCGTCAGTCTTGCTAGAAGCTCTAAAATTAATTCATCTCACTGACAAAAAGAACCTCAACCACAGAGGTGGAGAAACCACTCCTTCTCCTTGAACAAATGCTGCTTTCTGATGCCCAGGACTGCCTTTCTTCTCTCGCTAAGGTTCACTAAGTACTGAAAGCTCAAGCCCAGTGAATATGGGTCAGGTTTGCAAGGCAACGACTCCACCCCTTTCATTACCATGGAATCAGTTAACAATACCACTAGTTCTACCCAAAAAACAAAAATAAAAAATAAAGTAATTGGTCTCAGGAGTTATTTAGGTGCTGAGGAAGTCTTAAAAACACACTATTATCTCCCCTAGTGACTGGCCAGCCTTTCCATGCTCAAACCAGCACATTGGGACTTCTAAATTACATACCATAATTGACATAAAGTATCTGTCCCATCAGTGAATATCTTTATTAGCATCAAAATCACTCACAACTAGTGTTCCTCAATGTTATTAAACATAACTTGTTCTAGGTGTTGCTTTACTAATTAGTCAGGATGAGCCCGAGGAAGAAAATCTGGGTCATGTTAAATTAATTGGAATGAGCATGAAAATTAGCAGAGCAAACTGCATCAATTTTCTATAGAGAGTCTTTCTTCATGTTGAGAATAAAAATGGATATTATGAGGCATTAACCACACTGCCTTCTGTGACTGCCAAGAGGTGTGTTACAGTAGCCCAAAATATCATGCTCACAGATTTTCAGAAGTTAATGAGACATTTCCAGGAATGGTAAATACATGGTGTTAAAATGGGTGTGCCTCTGATGGGAAAATGCCAAGTCATTTCATGTTTATTCAGGCATAACAAGCTCTTCAAAATGAGCATAATTTAAGAGGTGAATAGTGCAAAGAGGGCTAACATTCAACTAATTTTCCTTCAGAAAGAAAAGATTAAATTGGACCCCAAAAAAATGAATTAAGAGGTTTACAAATCAACAAGTCAGCCACCAGGATGGCAGCCTCTGCTCAGCACCAGCGAGGCTGCCCCCACCACGAAGTTTTCGAGAGATGTCCCGAAGGCAAGGAACAAAGCGAGCAGAACTGATTACAGCCCCGCTCACCGCCTTGCCGTCTCAACTCTGTTTGGCTTCCTAATGAGCTCACTAAAAACCTAATTCATCTCCCATAACCCTCTTCAGCCCTCCTTGAAATCCACCATTATGGAAATTACAGATGAAACATTTCCAGGCTGGGTTCAATTCAGTGCATCTTCAACAGGCAGGGCCCTGACCCCCACCTGGGACACTGTGCAGCGGGCGGGCTCAGAACCTTCCAGAAAAATAGAGGCCGGACAAGGTGAAGACTCTCTGGGTGACAGTGATTCCCACCTTCACGCATTCCCTCCCCTGAATGTGGGTCTGTCGTGGGTTCCACAGGACATGGAATACAAATTGTAATTCAGGAGACGAGAAATGAGTTGTACTAATGACAAATAGCTGGAAATAGGCTAATGTGAATTCCCAGCCTGTTCATGAGGAAACTCCCCGGGTTCCTCATTACATAGAGTCAAATCCTCACGGCAGCTAGCCTGTAACTGGAAGATTACGGAATTGATGGATCCTTAGTTTAAAATGCAGCTGTTTTATTCTGCTTTAGTAATTAATTCTTTTTCCAATACTCTATTGATTAAGCGTAGACCCTGATAAAGTTCAAACTGAGGAGAATCTCTCGTGGCGTCCTTAGTCGCTCAGGAGAGTCAATGAAAACTTCCTACAATTCCACCTGCCTCCTCAGAGTGCTGATCCAATGAACAGAACAGTTTTTTTCTCATAAATTAGTCAGGCCATGTGGAGCTGTATTAGCTGATCGTTGCTTTTGTCTCTCTACTTGCTGACTTGCTTTTCAGTTTTGCTGGCCTTTGTGCTGTCACACACAAAGTCGGAGTGCAGCTGCCATTCTGAACCCAAACCAAGGTAAAGAACAATTCGTACAAACTACATTTTTGCCCCATTTTATACAGCTGCAACTCCCTGAGTAGTACAGGGCTCTGTGGGGCCTCCTGGGACCCAACTAGCTGAGAATTCAGTGCTAAAGCATGCAGACATTTTGTGGAACTGAAAAAAATTAAATTAAATTAAATAACCTATCTTCCTCAAGACTTTGCCAGGCTTTTGTGTCCTGACACCCTCCGCCACACCTCCCACCCTCTCCTCCAAGAATTTGTGCTACCCTATTTCCAGCCATGCTAAGCTCCCTATTTCATTCTCATAGAGGACATCAAGGAACAACAGAGGACAGGGTAAAGAGAGTGATCAGGAGGCCGAGGTCTGTATCCTATGCTGGTCAAGTAGCATCAGTGAGTTTGGGAACGCCTATTAACCAAACGGGCGTGCAGTGTAACCATATATAAATGGCCATTATAAACACAATGTTATTTAGTAATAAGAGGAATCACCAACGTGGTGCTCCTTTTCAAAGGGTCACATGTACCGGGGATCAATGCTGGTGAGTCGAACAAGCACGGTAACAGAAAGTTTCTCAGATTACAGTCCTGCACAATGGATTTTTGTTCCTACAAAGATCATCGCTACTGGGAATGCTTTTAGAGCAATGGACTTACTCTCTGTGTCACCTCCCCCTTGCACCCTCACCCCCATCTACGACCCGTGCGCACAGGCCTCACGCTCTGTATGAAAACAGGTCAAAGATGTGAGTTTTAGTCCATAAACTGGTGGAAAGAATCCGTTTATAGAATTCATATTGTCTTTTGTTTTTAACTCTGTTTCAGATGGTAGGAGTAATAGTGAAGGTCTGGAATAACTTGAGGAGAATCCTTTAAGTTTTTGTCATCTAATACCAAATTCAAAGCTCAAACCAAGCTCTACTCCTGTTAGCAGAGGGGCTGGGACTGTTTTCCATGGTCTCCCAGGCTGGGGCTGAGAGAACATTCCCCACCTTCACAGCATTCCTTCCTAGGTCAAAAGGTCATCTCTCACAGACGTCTCCAGCAGACACTCAGTTGTCAAAAGGTTGCATCATGTGATCTGGGCAGTCACTGCTAACAAAGCATTTTCCTCATTGGGAAACAAACTTTGCATGTCTAAATAACTTCTGAGTTAAAAATGTGTTTTCCTCCCTCCTTCCTACTCTCTTCAGTATCAAAACAATGAGGACAGCAGTGGGCACCAGATTCATCAGAGAAGCTACCATGGATCACTTGCATCAAGACCCCACCACTTTTACTGGGCTATATTATGAGGAAAGATTCCTGCCAGAGGTGATGGTGATTTCCTGTATTTAAAAAGAAAACAGAGGTGTCCCTTTTCCAGGGGATTTCTTTTAAAAGGAAAAATACCAGTTTTAAAGCAAACATATGCATTTTGAATAAGTATAAAATTGCAAACAGAAAAAGTAACCTAAAAGGAAACATCAGAATTATTTGTAAAATCATTTCTAAAAATTAAGATTGATTTTTGATTCATGTATATCCTATTATATTTAAATGACCAACGATGTACATAGGGCATAAGAAGCCCCCCTCCCCCGCAAAATGAGGGGGTAAGAAGTATACTCATTTGCTCAACGTTCAGAACTTAGCAAGCATAAAGTTTGCCATCAGTGATGTTATAATAAAAAAAAAAAGTCCCAGTTACTAGGGAAGCAGGCTCTGCCTTTTTTTTTAAATTCCCTGCTGCCTAGATGAATAATATAATGATTTTCTCATTGTCGCGAATTGTTACTTAGAGCAGCTTGAAGCTCTCAGATGCAATCCAAAATGAGTCATTTATTTCGAGAAGGGAGTCAAACAAGTCTATCAACATTGCTTCTATTTATAAATTATATATTTGAGAGTGAAATAAAATAGTCATGGCTAAAATGCTACATATGGGAGATACAGAATTAGAGATACTTTCAAATTATTTAGCCTAGACCTAAGCATCAGAATCTGAGTGCACTGAGAATTTTTCTATGAACTAAGCAATTTGTACATTTGTTTATTCAAAAAAGCTTAATTAATATCCTCAGACATAGGATCCAAGTTCTGACAAGTCTTTAGGATATTAAGGTTTGCAGACAGCAATATTTTCCTAAATATACTATCTTCATTTTAGTTTCTAATTATCAAACTTTCCAGCATGCATTTTTCAAAACTCATCTTGGAGACTTTCACTTGTCCTTTTTTAGCTGCCTTGGGATTAACAGGAACTGACAAAGATGCATATTATTAACAATGTGTAGTTTCAATTGGTATAATCTGCTAATTTGAAAGAGCCCAGTTTTATAAGCTTTCCTTTGGGTAGGTATTTTAGTGTTCTAAAAACAGTGTTAGGGGGCTGTTAAATTAAGCACATGTTCCACATTGACATTTTAGTTCCAGGAAGTTATTGTGAGCCAAATTTGCCAGTTTAGTATCTGTAACCTTGGAACATGTGCTCCCTGCCTTTTGCACAGGGTGTTTGGAAGGTAACTGAAAATAAATTAAACAACAGTGACACAGACTTGAACAGAAAAAAAGTATATACTACATGGGAGGAGCAATGGGTATCTGAACTTTTTAAAGAAGTTTAGGTGGGATCCAAGGAAATAAGGTGAATACAATGAATGCCTTTATGATCTTATAATGGCTTATAAGCTATCACCATTTCTGGTATTGCAAATCTCATACTGAGCACTTGGCATTAGCCATAGAGTGCAACAATTCTGTACGATTCTAACGATTGTAGAGAATGGCTCTAAAAATAGAAACTTTGGGGCCAGAATCATGTTTTGTTTTGTTTTTTTCCCTGCCAAAAGAATCTGGGGAAAAAATAGGTACCTAACAAAGAAATGGCATGAATTTAATTATTCTCTATTTTGAGGGTATAACATAGTTTGTTCCCCTATCAAGAAAGAAAATTAAGTACAAAGTTAAGAATTCCCTGCAGAGAACACAGGATGCAGTTAAGAAATTTAAATAGGGATGGTAAGCCCCCTGCCCAGAGGGACATCTGATCTTCATTGGTGGTATGACTCCCCACATCCACACTCTTCATCACAATTACTACCTTGCCTGAACAAAGGACTCCAGCTCCAGGTCCGCCATCTCTAAAGTCAAAACAGACCTTTCCACTGGGTTATCCTGAGTGTACTATGGAGCAAAGGGTCAAATGGAGGGGAGAGGGTAGGATGGAAGCCAACGGACTGGGGTGCCTTCTTAGAGAATACTGTGTTAGATAGCTCCACATATCCAGACACCATAAGGAAAGAGCACACAAGCCCACGGTGGAAGTGTCCAAGGGCTGAGAGAGAGCTAATTTACATTTCACCCAGGACGCCCACTAGTCTCTGCAATCCATGAAATTCTACCTGAAACAATGACTGCATCTGTAAAATATCTTTGACATTTATAAGTCTTCAGGTAAAACCACCAAACTACTCCATAGCAGGGTTCTTGGTTGCAAAGGTACCTACACTCAAAATATGTTACTATTTCAGTAATAGCTGGTTACCGTGCCCACCTTGTCAAGTCACTCATTAGGGACTTGTTGCTGCTAAGTCGCTTCAGTCGTGTCCGACTCTGTGTGACCCCATAGACGGCAGCCCACCAGGCTCCCCCGTCCCTGGGACTCTCCAGGCAAGAACACTGGAGTGGGTTGCCATTTCCTTCTCCAATGCGTGAAAGTGAAAAGTGAAGGTGAAGTCGCTCAGTCGTGTCCGACTCTTAGCGACCCCATGGACTGCAGCCCACCAGGCTCCTCTGTCCATGGGATTCTCCAGGCAAGAGTACTGGAGTGGGGTGCCGTTGCCTTCTCCGATTAGGGACTTGAGCTAGCATCAAACCTTTTGATACTGGCAGTTAACATTTTAAAAAACCCTTAAATGACCAAATTACTTCTTTAAAGTGAATCATACAAGAAAGCAGAAATTCTGGGTCTTTTGGAAGACGGTTGAAAAAAACTATGATTTGCAGTCACCCCATCAGTTTTCCTGAAACCCTTTTCAAAAGTGTAGCATTTCCTCTTAACTTTTGAAAATTGTCTCCACTCTAAATACAATAGTAGCCATGCAACACCTTCAAATAGCTTTTTTAAAACTTTAAAATTACTTAAAAGAAGAAGGCAGAATATAAAGAAATCAATACAGTTTTGTAAATTCAAAATAAGGCATTTTATTTCTCCAAGTGAATTGCTTAAGGTTATAGGGGAAATTGCAGCTGAGATTAGAACTTTCAGCTCCTGACACTCCAGTGCCAGTGATCTGCTCAGAAGCCAATAAAATGTTCTTACTCTGCCTCAACAGCAACAAGTTGTAATAAAAGGCACAAGAAACTCCCACAGACCCAGGTGCCCAGGATAAGCCAGTGTGACCCATGACTCAGACTTCTATGATTCAACACACTTTGCGTGTGGCACTAACTTGACAACTCAGTTTTTCCTCTTACTGATACCCTTGGGATCATTCTGATGCCCACCCCACATAAGAATGGCAGGGACCTAAGCATCATTATGGTACGACATATTCTAACTTGTCTTCTTAGAGAGAAAGTAGGATTGCTCAAATGGAAAGTTATTTGAGAATGTTCACCCCTCAAAGTCAAAAGCTGTAATAAGAAGCAGCAGAAATCAATAAAGAGTTCTAGTTGCAAAAATATAAGGCCATGGAAGAGGGAGGGTAGACCCCAAAAATGTGATCAAAGATGCAGAGGGGAAGAAGATATTTCATGTGGAAGGCTGGACATACAACTTTAGGGCTTTCTTACTTTGTCTATTATCTTGCCCTATGATCATGGAGATTGGACAAGTCAACATTTAAGATAAAAATGTGCTGTGCTATTGATTAAAAAAGAAAACTGCCATGCAAAGGTAATTATTTCTTATAAAAAAAAGGGGGGGGGTGCTGTGCTCAATCGATCAGTCATGTCTGAGTCTTTGAGAACTCCATGGACTGCAGCCTTTCAGGTTCCTCTATCCATGGAATTTTCCACGTATGAATACTGGAGCCAGTTGCCATTTCCTACTCCAGGGGATCTTCCCTACCCAGGGATTGAACCCACATCTTTTGTATCTCCTGCATTGGCAGGCAGATTCTTTGCCACTGTGGCCTTCAAGGAATGTGGTAAAATGCCAATTCTATATACTATCAAAAATTCTCAAGATTATATGTGGCATTAGAAACTTGCCACCAAATCAAAGTTATAGGGTAGATTTCTAGAAATGAGTTTGATTTTCAATGCTGCTATGCCCTATAATAAATCAACTTTAGAGAAATGTCTAGATGTAGGACAGAAAATACCAAAATCTCCTTGAAATTTTCAGAATAGGAAAAACACCTCCAGCCCCAAGTCCTGGACTGACGACAGGTATCTAATATCATTAACACCTCTTGTAGACAGTGTGATCAAGTAAAGTCTCTGGGTTTGGGGGTCAGAGAGAGCTAAGTTAGAATATAAGCCTGGTTCCAGATATTTAAGGAAAGGAGAGCTACTTAGCCTCTTTAATTCTCAATTTTTTTCAACTGAAAAACCTACACAAAGCTATGAAGATTAAATTATACTATATATACATAGCACAATATCTGACATAAAGTTGTCAAATATTAGCTGTGATAAGGATGACAATTCTGCTACTGCTGCCAAGTTTGGGCATATATATCATAAGTTCTTTTCCTTCATCTAGCTCTTTTTGCCCCAAAATGGTAATAATTAAACAAAAGAACTGGGTCTCAGGCTATGATAAAGATGTAATACTAAACAAAGCTGGCATCTGGAAAGATAATGATCAGATATCAGACAGTGCTCTTTAAAATTCTTAAACAAGAAATTAACTCACATATCACATTAGTTTTTCTCCTCTTCATTAACATATAACACATTATAAGGAAGTCATTAAAAATGAACCACTATAAAGAGAAGATGGGCTTCCCTGGTGGCTTAGTGGTAAAGAATCCCCCTGCAATGCAGGAAACCCGGGTTTGATTCCTGAGTCGGGAAGATCCCCTAGAGAAGGAAATGGCAAAGTGTATCATGCTGATAAGGAATCTTTGTGTAATTATTTGAAAATATAACATACAGTGTTAATATTGTAAATCTCCACAGTTGTAAATAAACAAAACCTATTATTGTTTTCAAAAATTTAGAAGCAACACTATGAACATTTGAGGAATCCTTATAGTAAATAATATAGTAAAACACATTTACACAGGCAAAGTGAATTGAGACATTTAAACAAATTTAGGTTAATTTCCTATTGATATGGCAAGTAAATATTAAATTTTATTTTCATTAGTCAAAATAATTGAATAATTAGTCAACTCTCAACTTAATTTTCACTCTGTAAACAGCATCGGCATTGTCCCAGCACTTAAGCAAAAGAGGGTATAGTTAGTTACTTACGCATGGGAAATTTTTATTGGATTGGTGTATCAAAGGCCAGTGTCTTTAAGAAATCCTGAAACTCCATAGGTTTTAAGAAAGTCAGGATTAACTTCTCTTTAAACCACAAACCCAATCCAGTGAATAAAAATCAACAAACAAGTACAAATTTCTAAAGAGGGAATAAATTATCTATTGTCTGCTATCATTTCTTAAGCACCTAATTCCCAAAGAAATGTTGAACGCAAAGATAACTAGGTATCTACACAAGTACTTTTCAGACTTTACAAAAGCGTAGAAAATTATAAAGATAGGACACTACATGATTTTGAAATGATGCCTAAATATTCTCATTCCTAAAATCACTCATGACCTAATATTGCCCAGAAGTTTTCAAGATTGGGCCAACTAGAGGGTAGAACTACTAGGGTGTTCCCCAATTTAAAATACATTCTTTCAAAAAAACATATAATGTAAATTCTGGAAGCCCCAAGGTAGGCTGCAGCTAAAGCCCTTTATCGAGTACACTGTAAGCAATCAAACGTGAGGTCACAGTACCTGGGCATGTGGCCTCATGCTCTTGGGCTGCTATAGACACTGAATTCATCTCTGGAGATTGGTCAGGAACAGCCTTTGAAGTCAAGAACTAAAGAAGAGTGTCAAGAAATCCTTTAGAGAAGAAATATTGCCAAAGAGAAGAGGAAGTCCGATTGATTCTTTTTTATTCTGTAGGGGGGTAGAAAATAACTTCCTCAGAATACTGTGAATATCTTTCAGTATTTCAGGAGCTCTAAAGAATGTGAACAATATAGTGACTTGACATTATGGTTCGAATATTGCAGAAGTACCTTTCAATTAAAGAGTGTGGTTTTATTTTATTGCTTCAATGTTTTCAAGCCAGATAAAAAATAAGATGCCAAACCCATTTATTGCTAAAAAGAACACATTATGACTTAATTTTCTAAGCCCATCTAGTGAATGCTTCTACTAGGTTGCATAGGTAATTAAGTGGTCTTGGTGAGCAAGTTAAAAAGAAAATTGAAATGAGTTATTTTCAAGAAAGTATTTTTTATGCACACAAAAGTATCTTTAAAAAACCTACAATATGAAATATTCACCAACTTTCCAGGTTATTTATCCTGTTTGCTATGTTACTAATGGAATTGGTAGATTTTCTTTGGGTGGTAGAATTCTTGTTATCTCAAAGCCAATGGATGCTTAATGCAAAGAGCAAATAGTAAAATGCAAACAAGTATTATTTACTTGTATAGGAAGTTGATGATTATGAAATAAGAGTTCTGGCAAGTCTTAGAAGAAAAGTAGTCTCATTAGTTGATGGTTCAGCACCTCTTGTATTCTTTGACATTTCTAAGTCCAAGGAGCAGAGAACTAAGCCTTTAGAATAGACCAATTCAATATCTGACCTCTTCTTTTCCTACTCCAAGACTGATCCTATGGATCATACATCATACATGGGAGGAAAAGAAGATGGAAAAGAAATTACTTTTTGAAAGCATAAGTCACTGATTTAAAATCTTTAACAAGTGGCATACAAGTGCTCAAGTTCCATTTGATTTTTATTTATTTATTTGTTCATGCTGCACAGCTTGCAGGATCTTAGTTCCCCGACCAGGGATTGAACCCTGGCCTACAGCAGTGAAACCATCAAGCCCTAACCCACTGCATCGGCAGGGAATTTCCTCAGGCTCCAGTTTAAATTGATGAAATAAAAATAAAAGGTTGTAATAAAGAAATAATAGAAGGGTGGCAGCCTTTTGATTAGAACGATGACATGGGGGTTTTAATGACATCCTCAGGATAGTCAGTTGCCTTCATTAAATTTTACACCATTTGTGAACCTAGTGCCTTTTTATGTAAAGCTCACTTTGCAGGTAAAGAATAGGGGAAAAAAATTAAATGGCCTTGTTTTAATTCTTCTACATCCTTTCTCTATGGTGATAGGCAAGTAATTGACACTCTTCAATTGACCTTCTGCCAAGCTGCCTTATCCGGAAAATGGGGATAAACCCAAGAGATACTAGGAGAAATCAAATGAAAATTTATGTAAAAATGTGTTAAGAAACAGAAATGTAAAACCAAATGTAAGGTATCACTTGGCAGATGTAATTTGGAATTTGAATGATATTATTTAAAAATTAATAAGATCTAGCATGATAGAGTTGGAAAAAACCTGGAATCCCCTAATATCCGTGCCTAACACACAGAGATGTAAGGCAAGTCTGTGAAAGTTTAAAGAGATGATGATGATATTAGTAACAACTGTCATTTAATGGACGGTGAGTATATGCCAGGCATACATTATTACCTTACGCTCTCCACTAAACTCCCTTACAGGACGTGAACCTAGGTTACAGGTAGCCGAGATGGAGCCCTGCCCAGGTTCTCCTATTCTGGAGTCTGAGCCATAATCTCGGGGCCTCCCAAACCCGCCCCATACTCTACCGTCCATGGGTTAATTGGAAGAGCCATATTCAGATTCTGATCAGCCAAGTTCACTCCATTCTAGCCTTCAGGTAGATAATAAACATTAAATAGTACAAAAAGAGAGAGAGTGGAACAGCATGACATAGCACCAAAGCCTAGTACACAGAAACTGAGAATTCTGCTCACATACTTCTCCCAGAATTTTTCCCCTTTTCTGAGCCTCCTCTTCCTACAAACCCTGTCTTCTGTGTGTCTGCGAGGACAAGGACCAGGGGAAAATAGAGAAGCAATTATTCTTGAGCTACTATTCTCACATTTTTAGAAATCATACTATACTGTATCCTGAAAGAAGAATCCACAGAAAGTATTATGAGCTTTAAGCTCATGTTGTGGATTCAAAACTAATAAAGAGTCAGTAAGCATATGCATATTATTATGGGAATGTTGTGTCACATATGCCTGGTCCACCATTTAGAGCCTCAAATACATTATCTAGTTTAATTCTCACAACATCTCTATATAGCTGTGGCAATCTTCATTCTTTATCTGAGGAAATTTAGACTTTTAAATAAGTCACCTAAGATCACACTTAGACTCACTCCATGCTCTTAAGAACTACACACTTTCAAATTTCTCCATAGAGCATAGAAGCACTCCCCTTAAATTTGTAGGAGTTGGTGAAATCTCTAGCCATGACCTTGTCCTGGCTTCCGTGTACCTCACACAGTACTCAATTCCACCTAATAACCCCATCACAGATTTGATGACTGACATTCTGAAAAACTCAGCTTTGGTGTGCTGACATTTCTGCGTGCTAAGTCGCTTCAGTCGTGTCTGACTCTTTGTGACAGTTTTGGAAGAAGCAATTAATTCTCAGCTTTTGACCCATGTTTGTTTTCCTTACCTCCTGCTGTCCAGGGTACCACAAAAACTCAGCAAACGTTATCAGATACCATGCCTAAAAAGAGGCTAGCATGCTTCAGTAAGTTAAAAAAAAAAAAAAGGTACATCTGTGTAGATGAAAAAGTTAAAATGTCACAGCTTCAGAGATGACTATCTCTGGAGTGATGTTGTATGAGACCAGAAGACATCTATGAACTCAGGGCTTTCTTTCACTCTCACAAAGCAGCCACATTTCAAGTTCCCTGACAACATTCACAGGGAAGCTTCCCTGATGTTTCTGCCTTAAATGCCCAACATATGCAATGGCACAGCAAAGTGTAAGAGCACCATTTTTTTCCTCTAATTTTCAAAACTCTGACACATTACTTTTTGGTGTAATTTTATTTCAGCTAAGGTCTAATTTTTGTTTTCATCTTTGCCAGTTGAAAGCAACTCATGCTTTATACTGGCAGAAAATGAGCAACTAAGATTCCATTTAGAATAAGAAACATGGTGAAAAGTTTCATCCATTAAGTGGCTGATAATGAGGCTGAAATGTGTAGAAGCATCAAAATCTGGATGGATAAAGAACAGTAAACCCCGTGTTTCTACTTTGGGGTTTAAAAGTTGATTAATGATATTAAAAACCAATGGCTCTCTGAATACAAGCATGTTCCTACTTACAAAATAAGGAAAACTTCCTTTAAAAATGTTGCAATTTTCTAAGCTAATTGTTATAAAGAATTCAAAAGCTTGCAGAAAAACTTCCTGACAAACAAGACAAAATCAGCCTTTTTCTCAGCATACTGCAAAGAGCATCTAAGTTGTACTACTAACCTGTTCTTGCTCATTTCAAAGCTGGAGAGGTAAGTGTGCTCAGCCTAATTCTCCCTCTTGCAGATAAAAGGGGGTGAACACTTTTGTGGGTAATTCCACCATAATGCTCAGGAGTAGAGTGTATGAACAAACAGGTCTTCCCCCTCACTTAGTAACCAAGTGCTTAGTCACTCAGTCATGTTTGACTCTTTGCTACCCCATGGACCATAGCCTGCCAGGCTCCTCTGTACATGGGATTCTCCAGGCAAGAAGAGCGGAGTGGGTTGCCATTCCCTTCTCCAGGGGATCTTCCTGACCCAGGGATCAAACCCGGGCCTTCTGCATTGCAAGCCACCAGGGAAGCCTCTTCATGATTAAGAGGGATTGCAATTCTGGCCCTCCTGAATGCCCTGGAGCATGATGCCTGCCTCCTGGCATTCTCTAACAATAAGAGAACAAAGGAAAATTTTTTTTGCCAATAGAGGTAACACTCGCCTGGTGCAACCAGTTCTAACATTCTATTAAACTGGACATCCCAGGACAGCTAGACACGCAGGCAGATTGGGGTTTTGCAGCTCTGTGTCCCAGAAAATTTCCACTGGGCAGATGGTATACCCAGTCCATCACTCATTACCAGGAGCAAACAGGGCCCATGGCATCCACTCCCAAATGGGGGAAGATGGTTTTCCCTCCTCCACCCTCGTTCCTGCCTCCATGGATTTACCATCTAGCCTCCAACTCAGCAGCCACTTTAAGAAATGAAAAGAGTTTGCTTTTGAGGAAGGAAAGTACCTAGTATGCTATGCATCAAACTAAGTGTTAATACGCTTCTCCTAGCAGTATTCTGCTGGGATCCTCATTTATACATTTTTGAGGGTGTAACCAAATGTACTGGCATTAAATCAAACACTCAACAGATACATAGGAAACATTGCTTGATTAATACAATCAAGGATAACTACAAGGATCGCTAAGTTAACGGAACATTCTGTACAAGTACAGCTGAAGTCCACAAGACTTCAGACCTTAGAGGAAATTGCTTTTTACACTACTGAAAATTGATCCTGAGCCTGTGCTGACCTACCTTTTAAATACAAGATGCAAGAAGACTCCCTAGGATATTAAACCCTATCCGAGAGTACTTCAATGAAAGAAGCAGTCGAGGACAGTGTTTTCCACAGTGTGTTGTGAGGAAGATTGGTCCCCAGAGATAATGCAAAAAAGGGTTTCAATGGTTAAGTGAGTCTAAGAAGCCTTCTTACAGACTTAAAATGCACATTAGCAAATTAGAGGATCTGCACATTCCTATACTACAGGAAACCCTGCACTGTTTCAGCTTTCAATCTATTTAACCACAAAGTCCTTTTATTTTTTTTTTAAGTGATGTCTATTTAAATATTCGTGGAACCATAGTTTTCCAAATACTGCAGAAGATATATTTACTCAGTCCTGTTGAGTCATATCTAGTTGTTAATAATTATAACAACACTATAAAATTTTACCAAAATGTGTCCTCATAAATATTCCTAGAATGAAGTTACATACTTGGGACCTTTGTGAATCACAATAATTTTAGTGCTTAAATTACTTTAGAGAGAATGTCAAGCTTTTTTTTTTCTTTTTTTAAAGCGATTTGAAATTTGCTTCTTCATTCAAAAGACTATCCATTCTTTCAAACAGACAGTATTTCAGGCAAGCATATGGGTCTGCTATTTTGACCATGGAAGACACAGTGGAGAATTTGTCATTGACATTCAAAAGGAAGGCGATTATGTCACTACCCCCATTCAAAAATCTTCAATAGGTCCCCATTACCTACCAAATCAAGCACAAACTCCTCAGCTTGCTATTCAATGTCCTTCACAATATGGACCCAATCCTCTTTTTTTAAAAAAATATTATCATCATCAACGATCTCCTGTGTTATCATAGCACAATGAGGGGCTGAGAAGGAAGATGCTGAAGACATGGAAAGTGTCCTCAAGAATCTTACAGTCAAATAGGATAATAAATAAGACATGTAACCAATTACTATAACACAGCAACAACCCAATTGTCAGAAGAGAGAATCAGAAAAATGTGCAATGGGACTTCAGAGGAGAGGAATTACTTTCTACTAGATGAGTCTGAGGCTAGTGGCATCTTGCATTTAAAAGGTGACAGGGCTTAGGGCTGGGCTAAGGGCAGGTATCTCCAGCTGTACAACCCATTCATTAACTCTGTTTTCCCAAGGATAAATGCAGGATTGCATTTTTAGGTTCCTCATCCTGATGATAGCTGTACAGGGTCAGCTGTTAACTCTTTTTAAAGCAACATTTAAGCAAAAAAAAAAAAGAAATTAAAATGTTTTATTTACTATGAACCAAACATAAAATTATTGTCATTTTAGATAAATTGCATCATTCTTCTTTTACTAAATCTATTAAATTAGATATCTATTACTCCTGTTTTACAAATACAAAGTGGAGGATTACCCGAGACAAATGACAGATCTGAAAATATCAAGGCAAGCAGAAAAATGTCAAAGGCTACCTCCTCAACCACTGTGCTACCCTGCCCCTAACTACCTTATGACCTGGAAAAAAAAATCATTATCCATCCAACATGCATCATGCATTTCTACTTCAACAGCCTTGTGTGTGTAAGTGGAATATTATTCCCTGTCTTCTCCTCTGACTGATAGACGTCCATACTTCGAAAATTCATGGCAGGAAAAAAGAAAACTATCTACACTATGGTACCTCCACCAAGAGAATGGCCTGCATGTGATATTGGACTCTGTCCTCTTCCCTTCTTCCTGCGTGTAATCTATCAGTCCTCTCCCCTACATCTCCACTGCCACTGTCTTCATTTAGCCCTCACCAGCCCTTGGGACTATTAACCTTTACTCTATATAGAAGTCCCCTACCTAGGAACCTTCATGTTGCAAGCTTTCAAAGATGCAAACGTGCGTTCACATGTCCAATCACATGTTAGTCCATGCGTCTGATGTACCCTGTCACGTGCCTGCATCCTCTACAAGTGTACTTCCATGTGCTTTACAGTCCTGTATAGAGTAGGGCTTCCCAGGTGGCACAGCGGTAAGGCATCTGCCTGCCAATGCAGGAGGTTCAATAGATGCGAGTTTGATCCGTGGGTCAGGAAGATCCCCTGGAGTAGGAAATGGCAATGCACTCCAGTATTCTTACCTGGCAAATCCCATGGACAGAAGAGCCTGGTGCGGTACAGTCCATGGGGTCATAAGAGGCAGATACAACTGAGCACCCCCACACACACACACTGCACGGAGTACAGTAGTACATTATATTTATTTCAAGTTTTTTTTTAATGTATTATTTGTATTAAAAGAACTATAAACCTATTACAGTACAGTATTATATAGTTGATTGTGTTAGTCGGGTACCTAGGCTAACTTTGTTGGACTTACAAACATGCTCTTGGAACAGAACTCATTCACATGTAGAGGACTTACTGTACTTACTCTTGCCTCCCTCAAATGTATTCTCCACAGTCTCAAAGAGCTTTTCCCAAAATACAAAATCTCATCATAAACTCCTTTTGCTTAATTTTCTTTAATGGTCAGTCCACATCCCTGGGGCTTGGATTGAAAATTCAGAGGCCTGGGACCTCCCATGGAGATGCTGACTCTGTGTGGCTGTGGTCTGCCTGGGAATCTGTATGGACAAGCCCCTTAGGAGCTACTTATCTCCAGGCAAGTTTAGTAAACAGTGCTCTACAGGATTAAGTATAAGCTTCTTAGCCTGGTAAACAAGGATCTTCACAGACAGCCCTTACTTGCCTCACCAGCCACCCTCTTCCCAAGAAGCCTCTCTCACAAACTGCAGTTATCAATCTGGTTGTTGCCCTGAACATACCATGCTGTTTCACACTTCCAGGCCTCTGCACTGGCTCCTCCATCTGCTCCCCAAACACCCCCTACCTTGTTGACCTGTAAACACCCACTGAAGGCCATTAAAGCCTTTTAAAGCCTCCCCAATTTTGTGGCGCCTTCCACAGATATTTCAGATATTTCACTCCCTCATCTGCTCCCTCATCTGAAATACCTTACAACTTGAGTGTTGCACGTGATATTAGAAGCATGTACATTTATCTGTTTACATTTCTGAGTTACTTAAGAAAGAATATAAAGAAGAATGATATCACATCTTAGGAGTTATGTACCTCTAGCATGTAGGATAGTGATTCCCATCAATTACATGGTCAATAAATGTTGAATGAAGAGAATATTTGGGCAGTTCCACATTAGTTACCAGGTGATAATTAAAATAAAAAAAAATAACAACTAATATTTATTTAATCCTAGCAATTACCCTATGAGATGGTTGTGCTGTGCTTAGTCACTCAGTCATGTTCGACTCTTTGCAATCCTATCGACTGCATCCTGCCAGGCACCTCTGTCCATGGGGATTCTCCAGGCAAGAATACTGGAGTGGGTTGCCATGCCCTCCTCCAGGGGATCTTCCCAATCCAGGGATCAAACCCAGGGCCTCCTGCTTTGCTGGCGGGTCTCCTGCATCGCAGGTGGATTCTTTACCATCTGAGTCATTAGGGAAGCCCAATGAGATGGTTACTGTTCCCATTTCACAGGTGAAGAAACTAACATTCAGAAAGATCACTGCTTAGAAGTGGCGGGGCAAGGATGAGTGTTCAGAGCCGTCTGCTTCCAAAGCTCCATCCTTCGTACACTCCACTCTCTCTGGGTCAACAAGCCTTCCTCCATCCATTCCCTAGCACTGAATATCTGCCTCACATAAGAGTTACCAGCATACTCGCCACAGTGCCTCCTACCTCACAAAAGATGGTAAGTTATTGAAGGCAGGGACCCTTGTAATTTTTATATTTTTATTTCCAGAGTGTCTTGTTCAATGGATATCTCTGTGTACTGAATTTAAGCAACATAGACTCAGAACAGGTCTTGAGAGATCGAGAGCTTCCTGCCTCCAGAAAAGTTTATGTACATGTCAGCTCTGGTGTGTGTCACTGAAGGACACTCAAGAAGCAGATTCCATAAGCTTTCAATAATCCATGAGTTATCAACTTTTCTCCATCATTCACATTTAGTACATGGAAATTTTGGAGGTTTTATTTCAGCAGGTGGCATTTGCTACAAATGTTAACTCAAAGAAGAAATATGAAATTTTACACTCCTAGTCTGCTTTTGTACATCTCCAAATTAAAAAAAAAAAGAAAAAGAATGCTTAGTTTTGAGGCCACAGTGACATCCCTAGCTGGCAGCAAGAGTTAAGGAATAAGCGTTTTGATTAAGCACAAATTCTACTGACTAAAGGGTAACAGCTTCATCTGGTATGAATTATGAGTCTAAAAATAATTAGATACAGTAAAATATTCTTTTTTTTTTTTTTTAAAAAATATTCTTAACTGTATAATTCTCCTGAAAATTCTTTAGACTTTTGTAATTCATCTTAGGTGAGGACAGGGTCTCAGCCTCTGTAATGATTATCCTTTATTATTCTACTTGTGATGTACAGAAATTCCAACAGAGATTCTAATTGATTAGATAATGGATAATGGAAGTTACTCTGTATTTACAAAATATATCTCACACTTCTGATAGTCATACACCACCTTCAGTGTCCTATACCTGGATTGTGACAATCTCCCATCCTCAGAATATCAGCTCTAAGGCCTGGTTATTCTCTTGCCAAACCAGAAAGAATAGTCTTTCCTGGTAAACAAAAGCAAGGAACAAAAAACATGATCTCACTACATAATAATCCTGTAAAATGAAGGAAATAAAAATGTTTCTGTTACACCTCTGATTTAAACCAAAAAAAAACCAAAAAAAGCAAAAACTAAAAAACTTGCAGTCTTTCTCTATGTTAAAATGCACAAAATAAAAAAGAAGACTCATGAATGTAAACATTAGATTCTTGGCGCTTGAATGTAAAAGATCATCTAATTTTGTTCTATTTTATAGGTGAGCAAAAGTCTGAAGAGATTAAGGGAGTCATCGAAGGCCACAGAGCTAATTAGAGTCAGTCAAGGACAGCAGAACAGGGGAATAAAGGAACTAATAGTTACTGGTTCCAGGCAATGTTATGTGTTTAACACATAGATCTCACATAATATCATCTACAGGACAACCTTGATGGTAAGCAGCTTCCCCTACTTTGCAGATGGAGAAACTGAATCTAGCAGACGTGGAGTAAAACTGGGATTTGAACCCATGTCTCTCTGCCTCCTGAGTCTGTGTTCTTTTCAGTGCAACCCTAACCCCAGAGCACAGGCATCTTGACTCACGGTCCAAGACTCTGGACAGAACCTCAAGCAGATGAAAAGGGGGCTCAATACAGGGTTTGCTTACATTGCCTAAAGTAAATTAAACCTGCTCAAAAGCAAACTACAAGAAAACTGGAATGAACATGTAGGAAATCAACAAAAGCATGTACAGCCTAAAAATTCAAGAATTACTTGCAGTTTCTTTACCTGTATGTGAAGACCCCCAACTTCCCTCAAGGTCAACCTCATCCTAAACAAGAAGTGCAAGCAAAATGGATCCTGAGTTCATCAGGGGAAACTGTTTGCCACATTGAAGTTTCCCTATTACATTACATTACAAGACTTATATCCACACAGTTACTTTTGTATAGATAATATAGTGAAAAGAAATCCCATGTCCAAATTCTGACCATATGTATATAATTTAAGATACCATTAAGTAACAAATAAGACAAATCCTATTTTAAGTATCATCTTAAAATACCATTTAAAATAAGAATCTAAAATTTAAGATCCTACCTATAATAGTCCATTGACTTATTTAAGATAGTGTTGCATACAATAAAATTTTAGTAAAATAAAATAGGTTTATTATCTCTTAAGGATATAAGATGATTTTTTCAAACGTTTCAATATGTTAAATATCCAGCTGATGAGCACAAAGTTTTGATTAAACTGTTTCTACCTTACAAAAACTGAAATCTGTGGATTTTGGTTATTGATTCAGAAAAGAACATTCTATTGCCAGACAGCTGAATAAGTAATCATTTCTGCCTTGGAAAAGCAAGGTGACAGACCAGGAACCAAATAATTATAACACAAAATGTGAATGATGCTATAATAGTGGTAGAAGGTGCCACTGGGGTGCAAAGAAGAGAACACTGGCTTATGCCCCAGGCAGATCAGGAAGGCTTCCTGGAGGAGATGACATTAGAATCAGAATTCCCTAGACAGAAGAGAGAGGGACACACTTCCCTTAGGTCTCTTCCCAGTATTGTGCTTTTCAAGATCTGGCTTCCTATCTGGCTAACGGACCTTATTGCTACAGTAGAAGGGACATTAAAGTGGTCAACTTTCATTTTAATGAGGAATTAGATTTTAGCGAAATCACGTAGTTGTTTTCTTGCCAGTCATTAGAAAGGGGGTGAATAGCTCAAGACTACTAAGGGATAAAGTTGGTAGATAAAAATGGTTTATATTATTGTCTGCTGTGACATCAAAATATTTTCAAAGGCCAAATTAAAAACAAATGTCAACATAGGAAGATGAAAAAAAAAAGCTATTCTCTTACTACCCTACCCCACCCCAGATTTAAAACAAGAAGAATGTCAAGGAACTTTCTGAGGGTAGAAATAAGAAGAACAGAGAAAGGAGAGAAAAATAACATGGCGTCGTTATAGACTATTCTTCCGAAGTAAAGGCAAGACAATGAAGGGAAAAAACAGAACACATGTATTACAACATATAGCACCATAAGGCTGTGTCTGATGCTCTGGAGGGCTTCAACAAGTACTGTTCAGCCAAAAATCAATTGAAAAATCAGCATGATAACAGAGCATGAGTTGCCCTATAATAGCCTTAAGACCCCCAAGGCTATGCAAGTCCCTTTCATCTGCCACACTGCACTGACTCCAGGGGACCCTCACTTCCCCTCCCTGAGTACTGTGCCTGGCTGTATTTCTAACCTACTGCCTTACCCTCCCTTAGAAATGGGAGCTGACAGGACTGAAGATGTTTTAAAGTGGTTCTAAAGAATTTTTTTCTTTCTGATTTATTCTTTATGTTTTCTGGACATTTGCACTCAAATTCATCCTAGAATATCCACTATTTCCACAATATTAGGTGGTCAGGCATAATCTCTTGAATAATCTAATAACAGTCTTGTGTTTTGAATGCCTTAACTAACCTACATGAAACTGCCCCTTAATAAAAATCAGAGTTCAGGCTTATGCAAATGTGGCATGTAAGCAATTCACAGCATTGTTATAAATATACATATACAGTTCATTCCAAGATTTCATCTCAATATTTCTTCAATCACTTCCTCACAATGTCTGGTTTGTTCAATTTATATTTCTACTTGGCATTTGGTGCAAACCCCCAAAGATAAGATACATCTGTCCCTTAGTCACAAATCTTGGCATTTTTACCTTAACTCAATTGTGAAATGATTGGTTGAAAAACTACCTTGCTTATTAGCAGGATTTCCTCATAATAAAACATTTTATTTCCAAACTTTTGAATGTGACATGAGATGGACCAACTCAGGAGTGACATATTAAAGCTTAAGGAGGACATATAAACACCCTGATCCGTGTGAGGGAAGGAAAAGCTAATTGGAAGTCAGCTTCCCTGTGATTATCAGCTTGTTTATGGGGAGGGAGGCCGCCTCTGAATGGCACTGTAAATTCATCCCTGATTGTGGCGTTAAAACCAGAGCTCATTTCCACAAGCTCCCCGAAAGCTCCCACCCAATGCATTTTGTTTAGTTACAAAGTGTTGTGCACTGTTTTCAGAGAATGACAGTTTCCCCTGCTTTGATTTTCTCCATTTTCAAGAAAAATTAATCAGTTGCACAAGCCAGTTGTCAGATTTCACTTCCCTCATGGCAGAAAGCACACATATTCATTGTCTGCTATAAGAATAAATTTTAGTAATTTTTCCCCATGTCAATATGAATATTAGACTGACCCAATTAATATGAAACGCTTCTATGCTGCTGGAACAGACAGTGCTCCAGAAAGAGCCATTTGCACAACCTGTTCATGATTATGGGCCATAAGGACACAAAGATGGCACACACATTTGTGGACCATCTGAATTCTTATATGGGAAAGGGAGGGGGGAGAGGGAGCGGCATGACGTGAGCTTGACTGTCGTGGGTCATGTTTTTTAATCCGGAGTATTGGACATGTAACACAGCAACAAGAGCTGATCATTTTGTTTAATCACCTTTTGGATCTTTGCCAGATGGTCTCTATTGAGAGCGCTGCAAACAGAGAGAGATGAACTGCATCTAACACGCCACCAGAGCTTTCCCGTAAATGTCTGAGAACTGATTCCAACAAGAATTTAGTCTCAGAGCAGAAAGGGATACATTTAAAAACTATGTGCATTAACTATACTTTTCCCCATAGAATCCTCACTTGGCATGAATAATTTACCCACTCTTATGCTAATGGGATCATGAAAGTATCCCTCGTCTTTAGTGCAGCTATTCTCAGCTTTCAGTAATTACCCCACCCAGTGAAAATAACATGGCTTCTGCATTGAATGGCCGACTAGTACCTGACAATTAGAAAGATCATGGCTGACAATGGACTGGTCCAGAACCCAGACAGAGAATGCTTGTAGGCCAAAGAAAAGTACAAGCGCAAAGTAACGTTGGTCATGGGCGGGAAGCGGGGTGGGGGGGTGGGGGGAAGTGATGCATGGGGTGGAAAGTAGAAGAAAAGAGGAAAAGGAACATTTTTTATTGTCAAGCTTTTCTTTCTCTGACTTACTATCAAGATTTTACTTAAGCAAAAATCTGTTCTTTACGTTATTAAGTGTAAAGGCATTCACAACAAGATTCATTTTAAAGGAAAAAAAGAGACCATATCTAAGGAAAAGAACTAGAGTTATCTTTAAAGCACGTCTGCATTAAGAATTTACTTAATCAGAATTTTTAAAAATCAAAGTAGTGGAAAATCCCCTACATTTTGATTATTGAACTGAAAAAAGATTACCAAACCAAAAAAAAAAGAAGATAAAAAAGCTAAAAAGAAAACTCTCTTTCGACCTCTGTCCACAAAACTCCATGTTAGGTAGTTCACTGTGTAAAAATTATCAGGCTAAAACATCTGGGAAAGAAAGCTATGAAACAGCAGGGAACGTGGCTGGTTTATTGTTTATCTTTTGTTTATGAGGCAGTATTCAAGTTTAATTACTACTCTAAATTAAACTCTAACTGGCATCAGGAGACATCCCTTTACATGACTAAGTTAAAAAAAAAAAATCCAGAAATCTCAACTCCGGGCTTTTCAAGTAAGTTGATACATACAGGAAGAAATTATTCAAAATTAACAGCAATTATAGAAAGCTTTTAAGCATTTATGGGCACCATTACATGCTCCTAGAGCATTTATTTATCAGAAGAGTTTAATTTTATTTCTAACGGTTGCTATTCTAAAACATCTTAAGAAAATCAACAGAAATTATTTGGATATTTGCTGATGATTAAGGGTAGTATTCCTTTTGATTTTATTTGGGGAGCCAAAAAAGTATGAAAATGCAACATAAATATTCTATAATACAACAGCTTCTTCTGTGCCAATGTTCAATTCTCAATTACATTCTCAGTGAATTTTCTGATACAATTAGGAGGACAGGAAGGAAAAGAAATGTCACCATATTTATCATAACAGTAAGTGACCAGTTTTGGATGAACTTAGCTCTAGGAAAAATAAAAGTTAAAAGCAACTAGCAAAAGATTATGCCAGATGGCATCTGTCATATTGTATTTAGGGTTATTTTAAAGAGATTGCCGCCACTATGAAAACATTCCATTGACAGAGCTTTCCTAGACTGAATAAGAAATCCCAGTAGAACATATTCAGGACCCACTATAAGTGGGCTTGAGGGTTTCCCCCGTCTTTTAACTATGTAACTGGAATACTTGGTGGGGAAGAATACTATTTCATACATTGTATAATAATTCAACAGTGTAAGCCTGTGTTAGACTTTTGCTTACCTATAATCATTTACGTTAAATCTATAGTGGGTATTTTTAGATTTCAAAACCATGATTGCTAAAGAATTACATAATATCTAGTTATGGAATTTTAGTCTCATTGCTTGGATAATAGAGACATCAAAAGAGAGGTTTCATAGGTGGCAGAGTTGAGGGGAACTATGCTGTGTCTTGAAAGATGAGAGACACATAGATGCTTAAATACTAATGGATTTAGGTTAAACTGGGTCTGGCAACAGTATGGTTAACGTGCGTGTGGTGTGCAGTGTGAGCTCAGCAGTTACTGGGCCAACTGTCTCGGTATTTCTGGGAATCCTGCCTATTCACAGTGCAGGGATTGTTCAATTGCTGCAAAATGTACAAAATGAATTTTACAAAAATGAATTGTAAGGAAGGCCCCATTACAACGATTTTACAGCAAAGATGTCAACATCAATTTTTCTTTCATGCCTAGCTAATGATTAAAACAGCATATTCCATTTGCCTAAGACAATTTATTTCATATTGGCACATCAAAATATTGAAATACAAAGTTATCTTTACTCTGCCCTTTTTATTCACTGCTGCTGAACCCATACCATTGTTCAAATCCGGAAAAAATAAAACAAACTTGGCATGAAATACTTAAAACAAAGCCTCATCAATATTCTCCAATTTGTCAACATCTCAATTACAGCACTGGAAAAAATGTAAATTTCATGTGCTCTAAACACTGAGGGGTCTATTCTCCTGCCAATTCACATGCGTAACTCCCATCAGCGTTAATGGGAGTTACACAAACCCATCAATAATAATAATACTTTGTACATATATTGTGCCTTTCATCTAAGGCTCTCAAAGTGCTCCAAGAACAAGGGGGCTGCTTCCTAGTCTTTACTCTAGGCAAAACCCACAATGAAGTACAAAGCAGCTTTTGACTCAGCAGGTACAGAATTAGGGACCCCACGCCTTATTATCAAGCCCCATTTTATTACTGATGGGAAGCCAGACACAAAGAAGGCCAGTTACTTCCCCAGAGACCCAGTCTGCACCCTAATTCTGTCCCTGAAAAATAAAACAGACTTTTTTCTTCATTCTCATGTGACTAACAAGATAAACTCCATTTGGCTGCTTTTAGCCAAAGAAATCAGAGTGAATGAAAGTCTGGTTCATATTTACGTGGTTTACTGCCAGGCATGTGCTGTGTGAAAGAGACAGTAAAGTCAGGTTTCACATTTTATCAAGTTTGTTTCTTACAATACTTTTAAAATTTTATTTCCCCCCCTCCTTTTGGTTTGCTGCACAAACACAGAGGAGGAAAAGATGACCTTTCACCTGTGTAACTGTAGCTCTTTCCCTATCAAGTCATAAAATAATGAGATATTTTTAGGTTCCAAAGTAAAGGTTCATATGAATCATTTTAGTGGAAATATTCCCCAAATCATAAAGCAACATAAATGCATGTATTGTTTTATAGCATATGGCTATTAAAGTTTAATTTAAAATGTGTATGAAAACATTGTCTTTAGTACAATTCATCCCTATTTTTTCTGTTTATCATAATTTGTTTTGAAACTGAATCGTTTTACAGTTTTCCATATGCCTGTTGTGCTAATAAATTCTGAATAAGCAAGAAAACTCTTTTCTAAACTAAAAATCGTGGTTCCCAATGAAACATTTTAATACATTTAATATGAAGAACATAAATTTCCTTCTTAGGCTTTCCATTAAACGTCAACCCTAAGATTTAACCTGGGATAAGCATATGTGATTTCAGTCAATATCTCTGTTGACTTTGCCCTGAAGCAGATAATTAATCTTTCCCATAGAAAGCTACTCTGGACAATTTGGTGGGACAAAATATCTTAAAAACATATTTAAAAGACTAATATGGGCACGAGTATGACAAAATACACTCAAGCCTGACCTTTGAAATTTAGAATCTTTGGTAAAATACAGAATATCTTTCAACCCATGTTTCGGAGCCACTGATGTGGTCAGCCAGGTAGCAAATTCTCCATGCCCAGAGAGTCTCCATTTTCCAGGAATCAAAATGTTTTTTGTCCCTCACACTTCAATACAGTAAAATGACTGACTTCCTAGTAGTCAAACACATAAGCTACCATGTCCATTCTTTAATCCCATGGAGATATGATTAAAGGAACAAAATCCTATGGGGATCAAATTCTCCAACATGGCATCAGTGGGTGTGGCTAACCACAACATAGAGGTTTGTGCGTATGGTTTGTACTCAACTATATCAGTCTCAGTGCTTTTCTCTCTCCTGACAAAAACAAAAGCAAAAACAAGCCAGCAAAATTAACCAAAATGATAAAACTCTATGCCTTGGCTGTGGCCACAACTGTTCAGTGTTTCAAACCCCAGGGTCGTCCTTCTCCGCCTCCCCTTCTCCCTGGTCCTCTCCTGCCATCTCGCTGGCCATAACTCAACCAACCCAACTGAACCAGTCAGTTTTAAATTTCAGTTGGGACCTTGGTGACCTGTTAATGAATCTACAGAGAGGAGAAAAACTCACAGTGTTGAGTTATGCCTGGTGTTGCTAGCTGACATGGAGTCAGAAATGCTTGAAGCGTTAACGTAATTGCAAGAATGTGAAAAATGAAGCGCTGGGCTCCTGAGCAAAGTGAAAGGTCAAAGCGAGCCTCACACACAAGTCTTTGGAAGATAGCCTCATTAGACCATTAAGGCTGCTTCTCCTTTCCCCCTCTCTTGTACCATGTTTAAGGTGTTTTGTTTTTATTAATAGAGACATTTCTCCCTTTGTGGCACAATGATTTGGGGTGGTGGGGGGAGAGGAGTCTTAGAAAGCCTTTCAGATTTAACCACACTGAGAAGTCTTTCTCCATGACATAGAAACACAATTAAAGCCACTGCATTACATATTGACTGAATTTATATACATTTCATCTTCAAAATGCTTTATAGTTTAGTTTTCTTACATACAACCAAAGTGATCTAATAAAAAACAGTACAGAAAGCCTAAATAGATACAGTTCACCAGTTCTTCCACAATTTACCATCTGATAGTATTCATTCCTGTGTTAGCTGCAGCTTGCTTAAACCTAGATTCTAAGTTAGACCCATTCACAACTTAACAACATCCTAGAAGTGACACTTCTCTAAACTATTCTAGAATAGTAGGAATCCAAAATCCATGACCAAGAACTTGGAAATATAATGGCACTCACCCTACATCAACCATCGTTTTTTAAATGGCATATATGACTGCAGCTCAAGCTGTTAAACTGTCCTCCACTTGGAAGACCGTCTAATGCTTAAATATTGTGGCCATAAACACAGTCATAATAGAGATGAAATAGACCTAGGAGATCAGACACCATCTAATGTAAAATATTAAAAAGTAAAATCTATATACTTTCCTGGCCCACATTCAATAATGCATCTTCTTTTAAATAATAATTTTAGCCATAGAAGAGTCAACCCTACCAATATATAATTGCTCTCTGTGCAATAGGTGAGCCTTAAATGGTAAAATTTATTCTAAATGACTAGGCTTCCTTGTCATCTGTAGTTGACGTCCCCCTTGCCTTCTGATTATTTGAATTTTTACGATTTGTGACAAAAGTCTCACCATGACAGCTGAATAGAAATGGGGACAAATAATCTAAGAATTTCAAAATCCGTCTTCCCAAAATACAATTCCATATAAAATTTGCATGGCACTTTGGAACTAATAAGAACAGATTTTTGCATCATGTGTGCTTCACAGGCATCATTGCTTGATTATAGAAAACCCTTATAGTTGATTTACAAATAAAATATCCCATTTATAGTATAATTCAATCTATTGCATCACAGAAGCAAAGATCTGTCATTCTATTTACTTACACCCAGGAGTAAAGAGTAGATAACCAAATTTGTCAAAGAATTGGCAGAACTAATCGATTGTTATTGTAATGCTTACTTAAAGATTAGACAACTCTTTTTGTTTTGTTTTGTTTTGTTTTTGGTGAGTAATGTAAGTTAAGGGAAGGAAATACCGTCTCCCTAAAAAGCAGCCATTTGTACTCCCTAACCTGCCACTCTCCTGTTTACAGTGAGGCTGATGTACCAATATAAAATACTGATGTTATTTTAGTCATGCCCACTTTGCACAAGGAAAATCCTTGACTTTTTACCTTGCTCACTGCTGTTGTCTCCACTCTGGGACGCATGGCCCCCACTGGAGGGCCCCGGGGTGCCTGCTGAATGCGTGGAAGTTGCATCATCGTGGTCTCGCCAAGATGCAGGATTCTGATGTCAGGAGGCCAAGGAATTTTTCCACAGTTACCATTTCAGCCATAAATGACGAACCAAGGGGAAAGGTGCAGAGAGAGGCAAAAAACATGTACATATTAGTATTTGTGGAACTAGGCATATAGAGATGCCATGTTACAGTATGTTGTCTTTTCAGCAATAGGTACCGAAAGGAAGAAAAGATGCACTAGAATCATGATAGAGTGATAGTTATGTCAGTGTATGTATTTGTTAAAACCAATTGAAACAAATGCCTTAAAGTGGATGCGTTTTATGATATTACAAATTATACTTCAATAAAGTGAATTTTTTAAGTTAGAAAAAAAAAGCCTCCTTAAAAATCTAAAAGTTCGCTCTTTAATTAATTATGGCACACTCTTTCAAGAAATAGTCCCCAATGCTCTTGGATACCAAACACTTCAGAATATTAACACATCTACATCTACAAAACTCAACAACTCCCTTAAAAATTCCGACTGGAGAATGTATGGGACAGCCCTTCACATCAAATGCATTGCCCTAAAAGGCCTGAATTAACTCACAAAATTATTGTCAACTGATTATATCATTAACGAATACAATAACATTAATCACTGCATCAATACCTTCCTTGCTGTTTAATGTGCACAAACCACAATCAGAAAATGAAACAACTATGAACTGTGATCCACCTAATAAACTGGAGAGGACTTCCTTTAAAGCTGCATAAAGTCACAGAGCAGTGCTTTTTCCTGAAAGAACTGCTCATTTTAAAGGACATGTAAGGTAAGCCGAGAGTTATAGTTCATGCTACTTTGCTGAGTGTATTCTTCTCCTGTTCCTCCTCCCCTTTCCTGATCAGTCCCAATACCCTGCTGTCGCTTAAAGGAAAACAGGAATTCTAATGTACAGGAAGGACTTTATCAGCACCACATGAAGGCAGGCAAGAGATGGAATTTCCTCTGGCAGAAACAGAGAGTAGGAACAGCATATGAAACAGACCAGCCTTAAGGTCAGAGTTGTACACTTGTCACCTGTATGCGATAACTTCGACTAAGCCCACAGATCTACTGGCAAGCAAATCTGTTGGGGGTGGTGGGGGTGGGGGGTTTTTGAGAGCAAAATAAAAAGCCCCGTCAGTCCCTCAAAGCACACTATTTCTTCTTACAAGAATTGGTAACTAAGGACTCAGACAGACTGACAGGTCTATAGGCAACATGCCAACTTGACCACTTGAAGACAATCTTGCCGTGTTGTCATTATATATAGTTTATCCAGAAAAAAAGGTCAGTCTATCATTTGCTCAACCTCAACCCTATGATGTAATAGAACATAAAACTTCACCAAAATAAAGTCAAGAAACCAAAGAGAGAAAAAATAAGGAACTATTCTCATTTGGAACAGCAACAACAAAAAAAAATCTGTTTGCCTCTATAGATCTGTCTCAAACCACTGTAAGTTAATATTTAGCATTTCTGATAGATGGTGAAATATCCCAAAGTTCTAGAGATTAATAACATCTTATCAAATAATGCTATTGGCACCGCTGTCAGGCAAGCCACTGATTCAAAGGCAAAACCTTAAGCAGAAACTTTGCGACTGTAAGTACTGCACAGGTATATATATCTCTAAAGTAAAGATACATTTTTGAAAGTATTGATAGATTTGGGGACAAAGTTGAACAGAATAAAACGAAAACCAAGGTTCTGCTGCCTGTATGAAGACAAAGTCATGCCTGTGATGTTTTTTATCTAAGTTCGAAAGAAACTCTTCCAATAGTTTCTAGCTAAAAGCAAACAGAATGCAGGGGTTCTTCAAGCTTTGCAGACTCTTCGAGTCAGCTGTTTGCCGGATGGTAATCAGATAAAGAGCTAGAAGCATTACGAAAAAAAAAAAAAGAAAAAAACAATAGCATGGCATGAGTTTAGTCTTGCAACAACACTGGCTACAGCCTTCTTTTAGAAACTGCAATAATAGTCACCTAAGCTAAACTTTTCAGTTAAACTTTACATCACTAAAACAGCAAGTGATGTGAATTTTATGCACTGCACGCTTTTTATTAAGCTGGCAGCTATAAAAGCTCCTTACCCCTCGTGAAAATTACAATAATTAACTACTAACATCTCAACTATGTTTTAAGGCAAACGTCATCTAACAGCTATTATATAATCGTTCAAATGAGGCTCCAGCGAGTTTTTCTGTTTGGACATGAGAGTGATTTCAAGGGATCACTCAGAAGGACTTCTTGCAATGGAAAGCACTGTCTTGTCCCCATCAGTCAAACCTGTACTGAGTTTTAAAGTCAGGCCTCACAAGTTTATAACTCAGTTGATTTCCTTCCCTGGTTTTCTGGAGGAGGCAGTCTCTAAACTAAAGGGGTGAAAAATAAGCCACATAAGCAAATAATACTTTTAGAGCAGCTAGTTCCTCCAAATCAGTTGGGTCTTGGGTTTTCAGCTCAGTCCTGAAGTTTGCTCAAGTTCACTTTCACTGTCTAACCCACCACACCCCTGTCTCTTTCCCCTTACCTTCCCCACATCCTCAAAGACGCTGTCGTACAAGTGTCACAAGGTGTTTATCTCCATAGTGTGTTTCAAGTATTATGATCTACTTTGCAAGACTGACACAAACTACTACCAGAATATTCATCTAACTTGAAAGTAGGAAAAACAGCTGAATCCCTCTGGGGTTTGAAAGTTGCAGAGTTACCCCAAAGCTGTCTGTATTCAGCTACACCACAGTGACGTGATCAAATACAAATATAAATATTGATAATCTGGTCAATAAAAATTGCTACCTCCTTGATCACAAAACATTGGAAGCAACATGGATAGCTACAATACAGTCCTTTACACATAAGATTGGTTTGTTCTTAGACTGAAGTATTTGTTTGTATCACAACTCCTTTCTTATTCTTTTCCCTCCCTAGATAGTTTCCAAGTTTACATCCTTCAAGAATAACTGCTTGGCTTTCTGCCAAATTATATGCAGAAGTTTAGTGAATCTTGAAACCGAAGTGGCATATGAAAGCATGTAAAACACATGATGTACTTAGAAAAACAAAGAGAAACGCTCTCTGTGCGTATGTGTGTGCTTGAGGAGTCAGGTAGGTGCCTTCCGCAATGTATGTCCTGCTCTTCAGCCCCAGGTATCATGAAGCCATTCGAGGGCAAGGAAGAGACATGTTTCTATTCCCAGGGGCTTTCATAATTAGGAGTCAAACACAGTACTCTTCTTGCTCTTACGTAATTGCATTAAAGAGCAGTGTTAGCAGGAGAAAAGCAGTGAATACTGAGTGGAGCACAATGGAAGGAGATGGAAAATAGATACAAGAAGCTAGGTCTCCAGGGGCAGTATTTTCTATTTGCTGGGCTACAGACTCACAGCTGATAGTGCAAGTTGTAATTAATATAAAAGCAGGAGACAAGATGGGGAGAGCTTGTAGTAGCGGGGCCACAAGAGATCACTCTGCAGCTCTCCTCTGTTTCTCATTTACACACAGCTTTCCCTAGAAAACACAATTCTGCCAGTGTTTCCTCCCTTGAACGTTAAAAAAAAAAAAAAAACTGATTTAGCACCATCACTGAATTTTGCTAAATCTAGGAAAGAGCATAGAGCGGACAGGCATCTCTGGGCAGAAAAAGCAAATCCTCCATGCACCTCTTTTGTTGAGGCTGTAGAGATGGTGGACATTATAATGTTTTACACCATTTTGGCACTTCTGGGGAAGACCTGCCGATAGGATACTATTTAATAATTCCCAGCGAATTGGTGGTATTTCCCTGTTGAAATGATTCCACCCAGCTCATGGTTCTTCCCATTGAAAAAGACAATGAAGTAAAATGTGTAAGCGTTTCTGAATAAATACAAAACTGAATGGGGAAGTGAAAAGTATTAGGTTTCCAGGAGTTAAAAAAAGAAGCCACACCACACACAAGTTCGACCTCAGATCATCTGAAACTCATCTTAGACTCCAAATGAAGAGGTGATGCAATGGATGTGGTGTAGGAGAAAGAACCCTAGATTGGAATTAAGACTCGAGGGTGCCACCTCCAACTGTCACATGACCTCAGGTGATGCACTTCATTTCCCTGGAACTTGTTTCCTTTCTCTCTTTAAAATTAAGAAGTCAGACAAAATAATCCCTAAGGTCACTTCCGCTTCTTATTTCTATTATTAAAAAAATATTTAAAGCATTTGATTTTCTAGAACCCACAAAACTAAAACATGATATAGAACACCAAGCCAAAAATAATACAAGAACTTGGAAAATACTGTAAAGTAATTCAGAATATGTGTTTATAGGTAGAAAGAAAGAATAAACATATATAAAGATATTTAATCAGCACATGGAGCATGCAAAACTAATTTGACTCAAGATGTTCAAATGATAAAGTCAAGATATGCTCGCATCAGTACACACAATTAATGTAACTTACAGATTTCCTATAACTTTAAGATGCTTTCACATCTTAACAGTTAACATTGTGCGAAAATCATTTTTAAAAATAAGAGGAAGACTCCTATCATGAGGTAGTCAAACCTACAAAAGTTCAAGACGTTAATTGTGCAATTTGAAAAAAATGTTGGAATTTCAATTTCGTTATTCTAAAGTTGATACAAGAACTCAGGAGAATTGTGCGTGCTTTCAGAAGGTGGACTCACTGTTTAAAAATGTAAATAGAACCGGGGTCTTTCCCTCATCGCCCTGCTTCCACCCTCTATTAAGCTTTGAGAATTAATATGTGAGCAACTCACATGGAAGTGGCAAACACTCTTTGCAAATGATTCCTCCTCTGATGGAGCAACTTTTAGAGAAGATAGAAATTTCTTATACTATTAGTGTACTATCATGTTATAAAATGTCTCCTGTAATTTTGAAATGGGATATTGTATAGAATGTTAAGCCTGAAAAAAAAAAACGAGTTTCTAAAATATCAAACTTTTCATCTGATAGTGAATATCTGTGGTTGTCAAGTGCATCTTTGTTTAATTTCATCTCATTGCAGTTACTCTGAAAGCATACTCCAACTGCACAACCTACATGATTTCACTAATGTAATTATTCTCAATGGGAAATTATCAGAAAAGCCATCAACCACCAGAAACTACACAACAACAGCAGAAAACTCATGCCCCTGGCCAGGTCTCCTTGAGTTGGTGGACAGGGCTCAGAGGTGGAACCTTCCTGAAACAGGTCCCCCAAGATCTTGGATAACATACTGTGAGGTCTAATCTTACACCAGAACATAAGAAATTATCAGATAAAATAAATCATTCATATTATGAATGTTATTTTCACATCCCAATGTCTCCTCTTTTATATTCTATAGACCAATCACTTAAGACTGCTCTCTCTCCTCACTGCCCATTCCCTGCTGATTTTTCAGACACTTGCCTGTATTCTGTCAGGAACAAGGTTCAGGAGATTCTCCCCTTTGACTTAACTCAATTTTTAAAAACTGTGTAGACATAAAGAAATTTGACATATTCAGAGATGTGAAAGAAAACAACAGCATATTTTTACTTAAATTACAGCTTTCAAAATATAAATTTAAATAATTTTTCTTTTATTACTCAGCTTATCAGAGCCAGTCAATTTTTAGGCACCTGCCATTAATTTTTAGTAGATACAATTGTATTTTCTTCCCTATACTTAATTTATCCAAAAAAAAATACAATGCAATTTCTTAAGCACATTATATAAATAACAATATAACTATGCACCTTCAGGCCAATAGAGCTTAGGTCAGAGAATGTATTTCAAAAACAAATATAACTCATTTACCTAAACTCGATCTAAAGATATGTAATATCTTTATATGTAAATGGAAAGATACATTTCATTCGCCTGCAGTTGACCTAAAGACTTGATGTAAAATTATGTAAAGTAGATAATGTGGACATCACCTATTATTCAGAAACACTACAGACTAGGAAAAGCATGATCATGCCACACAGTTTTCAAGTTGAAACTTTTTTTTTAAGAATTGGTTTCTTGACAAGTTTATTTTAAAAAATAAATAAATTTGAATGTCTAGGAAACTTAACAAGAACTGCAGATGGAAAATGGAGTTCTATTTCTTTTCACCATTGTATTTTTCTCCCCAATATTCCAAAGAATACTATAACAGTTACAGGTAGCTGTTTCTTATCTATAACAATTACTCTTATATGATAATAAAAGTATAAGATGAAATCCTTATAATATTAAAAATATTAACAAGCATTCACTATGAATCTCCTAAACATGATAAAATTGTAGTCCATGTTGCAACTTTTATTTTCTATTCAATTTCAAACTTTGTTAGTATGCCCATCATGTAAGTGTCAGTAGGAAACGAACAAATGAATTTAATGTATGGAAGGTAAGACATTATGGCGGTCTTCCATTCATGCATCTACATTACATCAGATTATTTGTAGAATATTATAGAATGTGAAATCAACACGACAACAATCTGGTTCACTAGGCAAGAGTACATAAAACTCATTTTTAAAAGTTGGCCCAAAATACTTGCTTTCGAGATATTTATATCAATTAATTTTATATATTTCTATTTTTAAAAATTTTAATAAGAAAATCAAAAGCTTTTCTGGTGCCTAATCCTTTGCTCTTGACGCTTCTGTCTTTGCTTCCCACTATTCAGAATCACACACTTATTCTTTCTTTTCTCTTTCATTCTCTCTCTCCCTGCTTGCTCCTTCCTTAAACACACACACATACACCCTCACACAAAGTAGCTTGATACTACTTAATAACGAGAGGTGTATGTGTTTTGGGGGTGTCAAACAGCTGTCACAAACTGTCACCTCCAGTAGAGAAACCTTGGCACACAACAAATTAAACTACACTTCTTTTTTAGCTGTCATTATTCATAGCCAATAAGTTGAAATGTTCTCAGCATTTCATGTGCAAATAAAACCATGAGGAAGCCAGTAGATCAGAATAGTGGGCCAGCAGATAAAAAAGAGAAAACAACACGCTGTCTCGGTCCTTCTGAAGTGGCTCATCATCACCCTTGCCCCAGCATGCACCAAATGAGATCCAGCCCGGGGCAATGTATTAAATATGCATATCAAAGCAAATGAAAAAGTAAACCTGGAGATTCAAATTGGATACATTTACATGCTGAAAATTTTCCCACTCATACCACTTTTCAGGTAGTGGGTCTGAGGAGGTATGTTCACTTTTTTGTGGCTGGGGGGAGTTGAGGGAGGAGGAATAGCCTGCAGAAGAGGCTGAACATAAGAGGATCACTCTGTAGGGGGAGACTTGGGAAAGAATACATTCCATACACTTATGGTGCCAAAGTACCAAAAAGGGTAAAAAAAAAAACTCTCCAAGGTTTTCTCTCATCTCCTACATAAAATTCAAATCTGTGGCAAACTTCACCATTTCCCACTCGGATTGCTGGTGGAACAAATTATTGCTTCCTTTGCAAACAAATAGCAGGGGGGCTAAAGTAAAAATGTTATAGTTCAGACTCTAGGAAATAAAAGGCTTTAAATTATGATGCCCAATGAGGTGGTAAGCCCTCATGGGTTCCAAATAAATCAGTTGTCATATTTACTTGATTGGGGGCCTCTAAGAGAGGCAACAAATGTTACAGTTGATTCTTTTATTCAAAGATGATGACTATCGCATTATTAAAGCACTATCTCCTTAGGTATAACTTCTTTCCTGAGTATAATTTAATATTCCAAATAGTACCATAAACTGGCATTGTTGATCAGCCAATTCTATAAACAGCCTAGTTTATCCTATCTCTTCTATATAAACATCAGCATGCTCTAGCTCCATATATCCACTTGAAAAAACAATTCCAAGAAACTATTCTAGAAAACCAAGTAGTCAAGACCCCTAGAAATGACATGAGAAAAGCTTTTGCTGCAGAAAACTGTGAACTTTTCATCCTACAAACCATGTAACTAGATGCCTTCCCAGTCCCCTCAATAGTGCAAAATGCACATGAATTTAGAGACAGGAAGCAATGAGAACAAACAAGTAAATGACAACAACAAATACTTTGAAGGCAGTGTCATGCCCTGCTGACCACAACCACACAGCGTACAGTTACATATCGGCAAATAGACTTTCCATAGCTGCTTGTTGCACTCGTTTGATTTCAGTGAATACACTTAATACACAAAAGAGCTCCCCAACATTTCCCTCCCAGAGTGATGGAAAAAGCCAAGAGTAAAGACAGGCATGGGAGCTTTCAACACCACAGTATTTATTCTGTCTCAGAACTGGACTTCGGGACTGACGTTTTCTTTTTTTTTTTTTAATTAAAACTTTTGTCCTTAGGCTATATGGCTTTCCATAGAGCACAAAGGCTACTCATTAAAATCTGTGACTGTATATTTTCAAAACTTTTGGAGAAGGAGGGGGAGAAACTTATTCTCAAGACATCTCAACTCATTCCTCTTAACACCTAGGAGTAGGGGGTGATGGTGGTGATAAAAACTACCTTCAAGCCTCATGCCCATTTAACTCCATGGAGTGCTAAATTAATATTTCAGCCACCAAGTTAGTAGACTATAGCCTGTATCATTTAGGTTGTGAGTTCAATTGACTGTAATCTATGGACACCCTGTCCCCCACCCCCAGGCTTGAGTTCCTATAAATAAACTGCTGTTCACACCCACTCTTTAACCTCGCCACTCTTGCCTTTCCTACCAGCTGCAATCTTTCTTCTCTTTGCTTCTTTTTCAAAATTTCAGTCTCACTACATATGCTTTTTTTTTTTAAGCATCAGACTCACTAGATCAGTTCCAAAATAGGATTAAAAACAGAGAGAATAGAAAGAAATCTCCATTCCTGGCCTGACACACATGGCTCCCTCCTTACTATACTTTCCGTTCTCATTCACCAACTCTTTAAGTGTTAAAATTCAACCACTAACCTATGTTTACTCAATCACAATTCCCTTCAGCTTTCTGTAATACATTGTTAATATTTGTTTCATCAAGGTTACTGTCTTTTATTACCAAGATGCTTCAGGCACTTGGCAGGAAGTTCATACACTGACAATAAGTTTCTATACAGCACAAGCTCAGAAAACTAGAATGTGTTCACTCCTTTTATTTCAAATGCAACGCAAGATTGACAATACTTCTCAGAATTGCCATCTCTGCGAGAGTCTGAGAAATCAGTCCTTGCTCCCCAATTCTCTCCCATCCTGTCCAGTTAACTTTCCTGCCTCCTTCTCTCCCTGCTGCACTGATTAGAGTTGAGAAAGCAGAAAAGGCAGCGGTCACCGTATCAAGCAGACAATTTGCTAACACTCAAGTTACCAAATCCAGGAAACTTTACACATTAGAAGCACAAATCACTCTATCAACTTGCTGGTTTTTTTTATTCTCAACATAAATAAGGAAGGGATCCAAGAAAAGGGAAATACAGGTGAAAGGTGTGGAAGAAGTAGTGAGAAAGGGAGGAAAAGACTCCCAGAGAGACCAGATTTTTTATTTTAATAAATAAAATTGTCAGTGGAGCTAGAGGTTAAAACAAAATTTTTAAAACTGCTGTGCCCAGTGGTCTTAAAAGAATGCCAAAAGCTCACAGACTTACATGGTCAGCGAGATTTGTGGAGGAGCCTGAAAGTTCTTCGTGATCCGACTTGGAGCTGCCGTCTCTTTCATCAATGACGAGGTCTATAGGCATCTTCCCCTTCAAACAGCTAATGTACCGGTGGCAGAAGTTATCACACAGTTCATGGACCTAGAAGGAGGGTCATGGTAGAGGGTTCAGCTTGTATTGTTGTTGTTGTTGTCATGGTTTTGTTTCATTTTTTTAAGGGGAAAAAATATCAGGTTGCAAGGTTACATTTGGAAAAAGCAACAGTGCTATGTCTTCCAAACTAACTCTAATTAATGGGTGTAATAGTTGAAGGCAAGGAAACAATAGAGCAATTGTTGTAGCAGATATTATTCTCCAGAGACTTCCCTGAGCAACAAGTTACAATAAAGGGAACAGAAACAGGACTGGAAATAACTGGGTTCAGGCTGGGACTCCTTGGGGGGAAAATCCGATTTGATGATAACATCAAAACGTAAGGACGCAGGAACTGGGAACAGTATTAGCATTTGCGATTCAATAAGCTAGGAATTTTGTATGTTTCCAGGAGAAAATGATTGAGCTGCAGAGCAATGTAAAGACACCCTAGCCAGAATGATTCCCTCTGCTAGCACCTAATGCATGCCCTGGGCCTAATAGAGACGCAAGCAGGCTGAATGTCCAGTAACACAAACGGTTTGCTGCATTTCAAAATAATCCTGAATGCCTGGGGAAAAAAGGGGGGGGGGGGGGGAGGCGGCTACTTTAAAAGGCAGGGCTGTCTTAATTCACCCATCCCCGAGCCCCTGGTTTTGAAGAGCAATTTGAGGGAAGGACAAGGTAACAAGTCGCTCAAAATCTCTCCAGGTGCTCAGACAGGAGGTTTGTTAAAAACACTCCCAACGCAACCAGGAGAGGGAAGTGACTAAACCAAAGTGGGGAGTGTCGTTTCCTGCTTACCTTTTCTAACTCCAAAAGGTGAAACCTTAGTACTTGTATTGCTTGTATCATCTGGAAGAAAAGTTTTTAGAGTGTGGAGTTAAGGCTCTGTGACTGCTGCCACTCGGAGATTCCTAGTGGGGGGATGGTGAGGGGATTGGGATGGGGAGAAGACGCAGGCAAGTGGCCAGGCAAAACCCACACATCAAGAAATCGTCAGGAAAACCAAGTGATTACTGATCCTCTCTGCCTCATTGGCTACGGGGTGGGAATCTGACTCAACCTATGCCAAGGCATTTAGTATCTTTGCCCCTCACGTGTACTGAGCTATCTGCAAGGGCTGCCTTCCTAAAGACAGGCCTTCTTTATCCTCCTGAGTCCTCTTTAACCGTCCCCTCTCTCAACCTCAGGCCAACTTAAAAAAAAAAAAGGAGAAGAAGAAGAAAAAGAAGAAGAGAGAAAGAAAGGAAGAAGAAAAAAAGTCGTTTCTCTAGAGAGAAAGCTTTTTAAAACAGCACACCCTGCGAAATCCCTCCTCACTAAAGAAGGAAATACTCCAGATGAATGGCGAGGCAGGGCCTTTGAAAGCGGATTTAAGTACTTTTAATATTGAAATTGTGCAAATTAGCAAAAGAATCGCACCTAAAAGTGGCCTGCGCTGGCCTGCCCCTCGCCCCCCCCCCCCTCCCCGCCCACCTCCCGGCCCGCCCCCTCCGCCGCGCAGGCGGTTACTTCCTTCGGGTTAGCTGCCCCGGGCTCGGCCGCCTGCCCCGGCAAACAGAGGAAATAACTCACTTCTCGTCGCCTAGCTCCCGGGGCCGAGACCTGGGGCGCATCCCCTGCTCTCGCGCTCGGCGCCGCGTCCCCGCTCGCTGCCTCCCCGGGGCTCCGCGCGCCCTGACGTCCAACCCGCCCCTCACTGCCAGCTCCCCGCCGGGGGCTCTAAGCTGTTCCCTTCCTCCCCGTCGCTCTGGAGCTTCGAAAAGAGGGCTCTGCTCAAACTCCCCGGAGCTCCGTGGGGGAAAAGCGGGTGCTTCTGGGCAGGGGAGGGGGCCCAGGCTGGGGACAGGCGAGCCACAGTGAGCCTTACCAAATTGTCCAGCTCTGGATTTGAGGAAAAAAGTGGCTTTTCGGCGCGAACCTATAGGAAGCAGGGGAAAGTCAGCATGAATTATCACTCCATTTTAAAAGAAGAAAAACCCCTGTCACCGACTAAACTGTCGTGTGCGAGTGGGGATGGCGGAGGGGCAATGGCGGAGAAAAGAGGCGCTTTGGTAATATACATGAAAAAAAAACAGTAGGGACGGTTGAAAAGCAATCTGGACCTTCGGATCCTGGCCCCATGAAGGGGTACCTGGAACCACCGAGCTGGAGCAGAGATCTCAGGGCGGTTCTCTGGGCCCGGGTACCCGCTTACCCTGCCGTCCAAGGGGCTGTGTTTTGCAGCCTCCCTACCTCCGCGCCGGCGCCAACAGCCCCGAGAGGCGCCCAGCTTCCTTCCCTCCCGGGCACTCTCGGGGGCCCTCAAAGTCCCAATCCCCAATTCTTGTTCAAGTAGCTGCAGGCGAGGGAAAAGGCCAAGCCCCAGATTAGGAGCAGGTCAACTTTAATTCGAGGGTCGAGCCCCTGTATTCCTGGCTGGGGGAAAAAACAAACACCCATATTTATCTTCTCTTCCAATTCGCCTCCAGGCTCAAGGATGGGGAGGAGGCGCAGAGCGCGGACTGGGCCGGAGGAACAGATCGGGTGTCCCAGCCTCTTCCTCCTCTTTCAAGTAAAGCTCGAGGAAAGGGGAGGGGGAGTGAGGGGCTGCAGGAGGGCTAGTGGGTCAAGAAGGTTGGACCTGCTTGGCGAAGACCGCGATGTCCTCGTTGAAAGAGTCGGAGGAGCAGACGTCTCCGCCGGCCACTCCGGGTTCCCGCGGAGTGCAGGTCGCCAGCTCGCACTTCTCAAAGACCAGAGCTAACAGAGGAAACAACGGGTGCCTAACGGGCAGCGCCACGCAGAGACACACACACGGAGACGGGGTGCAGAGGGGAAGGAGCAAGAACTGTAATCAACAAGTTTGGAGGGTTCGGATTCCTTCCTTACTACCACAGACACGCATCACACTTTACAACTCTTCCTTCAGGCAGCCGAGCCTGGGCCAGAAACAGAAAGGAGAAACGGCCAGGCCCTTTCCCTCAGCTCAGGACTCCCTCAGATGTGGTGGGAGAAGCCCCTGGCCACTTTGGCCCTCCGAGTATAAACAGCCTCGGTTCGAACGTAAGGAAGCACCCAGTAAGCTGAGGCAGTCTGGAGCCCGGAATTGAACCAGACCCACTCCCCACTCTACAGAGGCCGTCCAACCAACCCCGGAGACCCAGCCCTGACCTCCCAAGAGAGGAACAGTCGGTGAAATCCAAGATTGCTTTAACTTCTGCATAGAAGAAGTCAGAGGAGGCCCAAGGCTCACCTACAACCGCCGCCTCCCTCACCGGTGATGTTTCCTCGATCTAACCTCTCCACCCCCTCGCCTTATAAACTTGTTTGGTCCACTTCTAGTAAAAGCCTGGGTGTGGGGGCCAGTTACACGCGGTACACGCGGAAGAGCTTCCTTCCCAAAACCACATTTCTCCAGCAGGCAAAAATAAATAAATCGAGTGTTAAAACTTGGAAGTGTGCGTGCGCGTCTGCCCTTTGTGTTCCTCCGGGCGGTTTAGCTACACTTTGGGATACTGGCGGCCTCTCGCTTCAGGCACAGTTGCTGTTTACTGACTGTCCCCTCCCCTCCGCATCCCACAGCCTTCCCTCACCTACCCTCCGCTGGGACAGCCCGAGTGGTACATGCTGGGGCCGTGCAATCCCAGCCCTCCCCGAGTTCTCTCAGAATTTAAAATAATTTCCAGCCACCTCCCTCACTCCCCTCAAGAGCGGCTCTATGCAAGCAGCAGTCCCTTCCACCCCGCTGCACTTCAAGGTCTGCCCCCTTTATTTACAGAGAATTAAGAAGAGGGTGATTAGGACTTCCTGGCCGACCGAAGCAGCCCTGATCCCAGCTCAAGCTGCATTTAGTGACTCCGGGACTCTCGATAGGAAACAGAAAAGAAAAAAAAAAAAAAAGTTGCTCCTCATGGGCAGGAAACTTTCTCCTTCGTCAGGGCCTCTGTTAGGGGGCCCAGCTCTGCGTCCTTTGGCCAGGAATCCCGTCCTTGGGGAGAAGGCCCTGGCCAGATTGTGAGGACTCAGTCACTCCCGGCTATGGGGTCCAGAGTGGCGGGGCCTTGGGGGTAGAGGAAGCCAAATCTTCCCAGGACTCACAGTCAAGGGGCAGAAGAGCAGCGCCCCCCCCCCACCAGCCCCCCGCACTGTCCTTTCCTATGGCAAGAGGTTCTCGCCCCCTACCCTAAGGAGCAATGACTCCCCACTTAGTCGGCCACCCCCTCATCCCCCACAGAGACAAACACACACTCGCACTCGCACTCACGCCGTACGCTGGGTCGGGAGGGGGTGGGGGCTGGTTTACCCATAGATCGCGTCCTTGTCCCGCTTCAAGGCGTCGTTGACAGCGGATCCCATACTGGCCGGCATGACATTGGGGTGCGGGGCGTGAGCGCCGTAGTGCTGCGTGGCGTGAAGCGGCGGCCCGTGGTTCAGGTGGTGAACCGGAGGGATCGGCCGCGGCGCGTGAGGGTCTCCGTACATGGAAGCAGGCACCCCTACTCCGTCCATCCCGCCGTAATGGGGCAGCTCATCGTACTGTCAGAACCCGGCAGAGGGGCGGGGGGCGCGGGAGGTGAGAGAGCCGGGAGAGCCGAGGGAGGAGAGGAAAAGAAGCAGGGAGAAGAGAGCGAGCAGAGAAGTGGGGAAGGAATAGAGAGACGAGAGGGGGAGAAAGCCAAGGGAAGAAGAGAGAGGAGGAGGGGGCGGGAGGGGGAGGCAGGAGAAAAAGAGAGAGGAAAATACAAATAAAAACAAAGTCAGAAAGAAGGACCCAGCACGAGTTGAACACACAGAAACCAAACCAGCCGAAACAACGGAGTTGAAAGTTGGGAGGGTGGGTGTTTTTAAATTAAAAGCAAAAAAAAAAAGAAAAAGTATGAACCCAGAGCAGCGTTGAGAGCAGGGCGAGGGGGCGGTGAGGCCGGGGACCGAGGGGCGCCGGGAGGTCCCGCTCGGGCCGGAGGCAGCAGAACCGTAGCGAGCCAACCAAGGGAGAAGTGGAGTTAGTGAGAGGAGGAAGCCCCGGTTCCCACCCCTAACCCCCCTTCGTCTCCTCCAGAGGATCCAATAAATCAAAAGGCGAAATGAAACAAAATAAAGAGAAGAAAAACGCTAATAATCAGGACGAGAACGCCGAGGACAAGGGAAGACTGGGGCCAGTGCCTCCCCGGGGGCAGGGAGCGGAGGGTGGGGGTGGGGGGGGGGGGGAATAACGTGAAAGTTACCAGAAACATTATTTAGCAGCGGATTCCCTGCGTCCTTGTCAATTTCAGAGACAAAACAAGCAGCCCAGGCTAGTCTAGGCGGCGGCGCAGCGGCTGCGGCAGCGCGGCCCCAGCGGCGGCCCCGGCGGCGGCGGCGGCTCCTACGCAGCCGGTGCCCGCCCCGAGCCGCGGGAGCAGCGGCAGCAGCGGCGCAGCAGCGGCAGCGGCGGCAGCAGGAGAACCGGGGGAATCGCGCTGCTGGGGTAAAAGCTGGAGCGAGGCGAAAGCGTGTAACAATTGCACTCGCACACACACACACACCACTCACACGCACTCGCCGCCCGCCCGCTCGCACAGCGCTGAAACACGCGCGCCCAGACACGCACACACGCACGCACACACACTCGCACACACGCAGAGGCACGGGGGGGAAAAGAAGCCGATGAATAATTTTGCTGCTATTTTTTTAAATACTGGCCGCCATCATCAAGCAGCGAGCAGCAGCAGCGTTGAAGGGAGAGGAGGCATCGGGACAGGCCCCTCTTAGGAGAGGATTTATATCTAGGTAAGTGTTGGAGATTTAAACCTACCCTTTGCGCCATCAGTCTGCGCTCCAATAAACTCCTGGATGTGTCGTATATTTAATATCCCAGTCCGGATAAGAAAGTGATCTAGGCTGAAGATTCCTGTTTTTTTTTTTTTTTTTCCAAACCAAGGAGACTTCTCCCAATTTTCCAATGTTATTTTTAGGGAAAAAAAAAAAAAAGCCCAGGCAAGACAACGAAGAGTTTTTTTTTTTCCTGTGATATTTCTTCTTTTTCTCTTTTTTCCTCTTCTTCCTCCTCCTCCTGATCTTCCTCCTCCTCCTCCACCTCCTCCTCCTCCCCCCTCCCCTCCTCCTCCTCTTCGGTCCTCCTTTCCCCCTCTTTCTCTTCTCTTCCCCTCAGTTGGAAAAAAAAAAAAAAAAAAAAAAAAAAAAGAAGAAGAAAAAGAAGAAAAAAAAAATTGTCAAGCCCCCGAACTGAAGGTTACGAGCGGCCCGTCAGCAGCCCACATGTAACCGAACTGTCGTGTTTCATGGCTTTTTGCCACTCCAGCTGTCAATCAAAGCCCGGAATGTCAAGGTAGTGAATGAATGATGGTTGATGATGATGAAGAGGAGGAATCTTTCAGACCCGTTTTTTTCTTCCAGTAAAACTCCGCGAGGGGTTTCTGCTTCTTCTATTTTTTCCTCCCCCTCCCCCCTCTTTTAGCTTTGCCCCCGCTGTATCTATAATATGATCCTCTCTCTTTAAAGTATCGTTCAAAGAAAGCAGGAGGGGAAAAATCAAGAAAAAAAACGAATAGTTTGCAAAAATTGGACTTCCTCCCCCCCTTTCCTGGTAGGTATTTTGTCTCTCCCTCTCTCTCTTTCTCGCTCGCTCGCTCGCTCTCACTCGCGCTCGCTCTCTCGCGCTCGCTCTCTCGCGCTCTCTTTCTCTCTCTGGGAGATGAGTGAGTGTCAGTAGGTGTTGGCAGGTTGGCTGCTGCCTGGCTTATAGAAGAGCCTCAGTTTGGCGGCGCGGGTCGGCGGCGGGAGAACGAAATGACGGAACCCGGAAGTCGTGGTGGCCATAGCCCGTCGTACGGCTGAGACACATCCCGGGAGTGGGGAGCGGGAGCGAGGAGGAGCGCGCCGCGCGGAGCCTCTGATATGCAGCGAGTGCGATCGGACGGCCCCGGTTGGGGGGGCGGGGGAGGCGGGGGGCGGAAGGGGGAGGGGAGGCAGGAGCCGGGCAGACCCGAGCAAATCAGCGAGGCTGCTCCTCCGCGGGGATGGCGCGGGGGGAGGAGGGGAGGGAGGAAGAGGAGTGTGTGTCTGTGTGTGTGTGTGTGTGTGTGTGTGTGTGTGTGTGAGCTTGTGTGTGTGCGCGCGCGCGCGCCCACGTGAGGAAAGAGGGAGGGAAAGAGAGAATGAGAATGAAGAGGACAGGGAGAGCGCAGAGAGGAAAACTGCAGAAAACCACAGGGAAAGTACGGTACAGCTTCAGATTTTTAATTTTTTTTCTTTAAAACTTCTAGTTCATTTCCCCATCACTCCCGGCTCCTCCCTAACGGGGTCGTGTCGGGGACGTTTGGCATGGCGCTCCTGCTTTTGTTCCTTTTAATTCCGCGGCCCCCTACTCTACCAGCCGACTGTCGCGCCCCAAAGGCTTTCTGCTAACACTCAGTGGCAGCAGGATCTGCAGACCGTACCAACGCCCGGCTAGAGTTTTGTTTTTGTTTTTAAGTGGTACTTTCTTCCCTGTGCAGATCCAGGACCCTTGTTGTCAACATTCATTTTTTACTAGGACAAGAAGAAACCAGCTCAACTCAGAGAGCACTCCCTCCAAGCTGTGCGGACGAGGGCCACCACGGAGAGTCTTTGGGGACCGCAGTGGAATCAGGAGGGAGGAAGTGGGGAGAGAGTCTTTGGGAACTTGATGTCTGATGTTGCCAACGGGTGTGTATGTGTATGTGTGTTGTGGGTGTGTGAATGTGTACACGCGCGCGCGACTGGTGTGCGACTCCGAAGTGGATCTCACTTAGAGCTGGGAAGCATGGGAGCGAGCGGGAGAGAGAGGGGGAGAGGGAAAGAGAAAAGAGATGCCTAGCGTGGAAGATTGGCCCGCACTCCCGGACCAGCTTTGTTGCGGTCGCTCGGGGCGCCGAGGCCAGGGCGCGGTGCCGCTGGCTAATGGCTCTGTTAATTACAGCGGGCAATTTAGGGCGATCTGGAAGATGGGGCCAATTCCGAATGAACTTTTCCGAAAATGAAAAGAATCAGAGTTGGGGGGGGGGGGGGGAAAGGTAGCTATCCCACACGGTTTGCGTAGAAAGTAGTTCTAGCCGGTGTCTCTTCGAATCCCTGGCTGGAGCTGCTCCCAGCCTCACCTCCGCGCCGCGGGTATCCCGGCGGCTGCGTGTCAATCACTGGGAGCCCCGAGCTGGGGGCGGAGCTACGGTCTCCCCGCGCGCTCCGCTCTGCATCCCCAGCCGTCCCCTGGCTCCAGGCAGCCCAGCAGCCAGGCCCTGCGCTCGGAGCGCGCCCTCTCTCCCCAACTCCTCGCTCTCGCCGTGGTTCATGGTCCCAGAGAATTGAAAACAGACTGTTCCTCAACAGCTGCCTCCTTCTCCAACTTTGAACCCATTCTGGAGAATAGAAAGTAGCGTATCCTCTGCGCTGGGCTTTGAGCGACTTCCCGAGAGATGGGGGCGGGGGAGGGGAGAGGAGCACAAGGAGAATAAAGGAATAAAGTAGTGTGTGTGTCAGACAAGAGAGAGAGGAAATGAGAGAGAATGAGAATATGAGAGAGAGAGAGTGAGAAAAAGGCTGATAGGCTTCTCTCTCTCTCTCTTTTTTTTAAGTCCCCCTTTTATCTTCTCTGCTTCACTGTAAGCTTTCGGGCAACTCAACTGCGCTTAGATAGCAGCCTGCAGAGACTCCAAGCCGAGTCGGAGAAATTTGGCCAGGTTTTAATAGGGTTGGGGAATGAGCTCGGGAGGTCAATAAAGCCCTCCAAAAATGATGAATGATTGAGCACCTGTGATGATGATAGTGATTACCGGAGCAATTAAACAGTTTGATTAAATGAGCCATCATAACAATGATGTCTGCGGGAAATCGGCCCTCACATATAAAAGAAAGATAGTGCGGAGGGACTTCCAGAGGCGAGGGTAGGGCGACGTCAGGGAGTGGGGCCGTGGATCGCGCAGTATTTGCCCGGGGTGGCCGGAGCAAGAACAGTCGGGCGCGCGGAGCCTCGGGATGAGAGTCTAGCCCAGGTTTGCAGTAACTCGTAAGCCAGGCTTCAAGCCGGCAAGAGCCGACTGGTGAGAAACCTGAACGTTGGGAGGAGGGTCCTTCCCCATCCACCTCCTCATTTTTTCTTCCCAGAAGAACTCCAAGATTAAAAGCATCCTTCGTATTTGTTGCTGAGTTGCTCATGGACATATAAGGAAAGGTGAGTAAAAAAAAAAAAAAAAAAAAGAAGATGCAAAAGAGAAGAAAAAGTTGACTTCCAGAATTTTATTAACAAGAGGTAGTTGTTCGAATTCGGTTAACCCGAGGCGGGAAGATGACCGAGAGAGAAAAAAATCAAACTGGTCTCGCTACGGAGCATTTTCGACTTAGCAGAGGTCTTTATGTTGGTGGATCCACGGTCCCAGTGCAGCGCCGCTAGCTGAGAAGTTTGTGCTCAGTTTTTTTAAGTTTTTAACTCTTCTAACTCTTCCTATTATCAATATTGCATATTTGTCACCAATAGGGTTATTATTGTTTTAAGTGTCCTATATAGTAAGCAATAGGCGCCAATTACTTTTCTTTTTTAAAGGATCTCAATTTCCTTGGAAATGTTTCTTTTGTAAAAATCAACTTGGAACCGAACCTCTGCATCGCAGTTTAAACATTCGAAGTTGCTATCTTCTACTTCTCTTACCATTACTTTTTTTTCTTTGATATTGTGAAGTGAGTAGCATTCCTACAGCCTTTATTTAGAAAAATTACACGAAGATTTTTTAAAAAGTGTTTCTTCCACGGCAGTGCATCCGAGTAAAAACAATTCAGACCAATTGATGATGTCTATATTTTCAAACAGTTGTTAAGCTAATAATGGGTTGATTATTCCGTGATCATCTTGAGCTTTACAAATGAAAAAAGTTTGAATTCTATTTTCATGTGTTTTCATCCTTTGGGCGATGAGAACGCATTTTAATCTGAACTTCTTTCTTCCTTTCTCACCCTCTCTCTCTCTGTTGCTCTGATATTCTGTAGCTACTTTCGAATTTTATTGAATACATTAAAGCAAATAATTAGGACAATCTGGTTAGAGGTGGGAGAGAGAGAGAAATAGAACATTTTGAGATACTGTTAAGGAAAAAAACCAACCAATCATCCTTAACTCCAAAGACCTTAGTTAAGAAGTGTGAGAATGTTAAAAGCGAAGTCCTCCAGGAGGAAAATCTGTGTCATTTAAAATTTCACCAGTTTCTTAAAGGGAGAATCCCGAATTTCATGCCACTTAAGAGATTTCACTTACCTAGTTGCATGTAATTATGAAACTGTTAGTTTAAAATAGCATCGCAGTGCAGTCAATTACACACAAGATCAAGTTGGAGGTGATTCACGATGTCCATTCTTGGTCAATCTGATGAATTCAAAGGAGGATTACTTTTAATCACCAACTTGCTGATGTTTTATTAATAGAACTGAAGAACATTTAAGAACTTCATGGTCTCCCCTAACTCCCAGTTTTGCAGTCCCATTGAAACTACTCAAAAGCAATGGAGTACGCAGGCTTTCTGATTTCTAGTCTGGGATAGTATCTCCCTGGTGCTCCGTTCTCAGCCTCCGCAACCCTTCCGGGACTTCGAGGCTCATCTGCTCTACCACGTTTGGGGTAAAGGAAAAGTAGGTGGGGCAGGGCAGGGAGACGGGCGTGAGATGGGGGTCGCAGGAGGCGGCACACACCTCTGTCAATAGTCAGCCCCTTTTGCTCAGGCTGGAAATGGTTTTAACAGGCGGTAAAATTTCATCTTGTGGTGTCAAATTGGGGTCATTTTGGGGTTAGAGTTCTTAGTGTCCGAGAGGAGCTGTCCAGCTGCGTGGGGACTCATTAACTGCAAAAGATCTGTTTCAGTAAAAACAATTCAAAGACAATCAGAAGGCTGAAGACCTTCTACAAATCGCATTTTACAAGTGCCCCAGAACAAATATGGATGCTGAAGTCTATTTCTTCAGAATCCCAAATTGGCTACTGAGCTTTGGAGTCGGGGTGGGGGCACTGAATGAAAAAGAAAAAAAAAAAAAAGGTGAAGGGAGGGGACCTGATCGGGTGGAGGTGAATGGGAGGGGGAATTGGGCCTTTCAAACTTAAGGGTCTGTTTTTAATCACCTCTTGCTTATTGGAGCATCCCCAAGACTTCTGAGAACTGCTTCTTTTCTACTTTTCCTTCTCTCTCTCTCTTTGTCTCAACATGGAATAATATTATAGGTAACATTCAAGATGTTAAAAGAATAATTGAATCGCTCTACAGTTACTTAATTTAAAGGGCATTGGCTTTATGGAGAGTAGTTTGAAATGAGCATCTATGAACCTAGACTCTATTTTGGGTGAATTTGCCCACCTTCCTGTAGGAACTTATGTGTCTTTTCCTCCTTTTTCCCCCTAAGAAGTTATAGGTCCTCAGCACAGAAAACTCCAAATTCCTCAGAACTGTAAAGTCTGAAGTGTTAATCTGTGTATTAAAATCACTGGGCTTAAAACCTTTTTGTCTTCTTACAACAGTTAGAACAATTGGGCACCTTGCTAGAGGAACAAATAGATCCACCCTTAATCTTATTTGTAACTTTAGTTAATGCTTTGAATTGGAGTATTTTGGATTAAGCAGGGTTTGGGTTTTTTTTTTTTTTTTTTCTTTTCTTTCCTCTATAAGGTTAATTTTTATTTGTGGAGGCTCTCTTGGCTGGTTTGGAAGAAAGATATTAATTATTACTTTAATTCAAAAAATTCCTTCAGGTAAAAGGAAAGTGCCATTTTAAAATGAGAAGCTAGATGTGAGATGCCTGGGCTTTTAGAATAAAACTAAATCAATATTTTAGAGTAAATTATGGTTTGAAAGAAGTTTTCTTGCATTACTGACCTGAGCAAGTAAATAGGATCCGAATATTTTATTCTTCCTCTCTCTCTCTCTCTCCCTGGACTCCACCTCTGTCACTAGGTCTTCTCTCTCCATCTGCTTCACTGTTCTTTGGGTTCTGAATGCAACAGGGAATTTTTGTAGTCCAGCTCTCTTCTCCAAGCCTCCCAGAGTATAAATTGGTATTCAAGGAGTTTGGTTGCGGCCCTGCAGACACAGCCCTGAACCCAGCATCGCTAGGACAAAGGCAAAGGAGTTCTCTTTCTGTTCCAACCTGCTGGCTGACAGTTGGAATTTTTGATATATATTTTATCTGGTGTTTTCAATAACATGTTTGCCTCTCGCTCCCCACCCCCTTGTAGTCATCTATTACTTTAAAAACATCTCCCTGTAAAGCTCAGCTCATCCTTGTGAACTGTTCTTGACCTTCCCAGCCATGAAACCAGAAGCTCTGAAAGTTGCTCTAGGAAGAATTTCACTTGCTTTCTTACCTGTTAACTTTGCTTTTTCTCTTTTTAGTTGGGATCAAGAGAGGGAAGGGGACCTCTTTTTGTTTGTCTTGGTTTTTGCTCCTTTCCCCACTTAGGCTTTCTACCATACACCCCTCCCCCCAATTAATAACAATAAGGCGCCCCACAATTTCTCTTCTTAAATAAGATGGGGTGGAATGATTGCACTTTCTTTCCTTTTGCTCTGCCTTATTTCTTATTTCTCCCAATTTTAGCTCCTATCCTATCTCGCAGTAGGAAAGTATTTCAATAAATAGCCCTCTAGCGCTATCTGGCGGGGCTCCAAGCACGACGTGCGCTCGCTCTCGCTGTGTCTGGCTCCTTCCCGCGCTCTCTTCCTTCCTCTCATCTTCCTCTCGCCTTCTCTTTCTCTTATCTCTTCCGCAGTCTTGATTCGGTCCCCTCTTTCTGTCTTTCCTCTCTTCCTACTGTCTCCTTTCTAGTTCTCAACCCCATTTGCTGGGCAGGCAGCTGGAAAGACCCGGTCAGAGGCTGACACCATCGGAACCAGGTGATGCTCAGGCGGGGGAGCTCTTCTAGGACTCCCACCTTCACCCAACGTGGGCCACACACATCCTTTTCCTTTGATTCGCATCTTACTATAGCTTAATGCGTTGCTTAAGTCTCATCGTCTCCGCCGGCGGTGGTTTGGAAGGACTTAAATTGCATTTGTGAAGTTTAGAGGAAAAAAGTCAGACGCTGGAATCCCGTCTAGTGGAGCCCGGCTAAATTTTAGGTCAGAAGGCCGAGTCTCAATGCGAGTTTGACTGAAGGGTCGGGGCTTTGCAGGGGTGAGAATAGCCCTTCGGGAGAGGGCTGGGGTGGGGGCGCCAGCCGGCCCCCCTTCCCTCCACCTCCTGGATCCCTACAGCACAGCAGAGTGCTCCAGTTTATATCCTGGGCCTGTCCAGGATTTAAAAAACAATAAATTATTTTAAAAATAATAATAAATTAGTTTTATCCTCCCTCTGCCACCATCACTACCACATCAAATTTGGAGAGGAGTGGAAAGAAAAGTGGAAGTAGGAAAGCTCACTGGAAACCCCAGAGGGCAAAGAAAAAAAAAAAGGCAACAGAGACTTCGGGGAGTGTGCTTGAGGATGCAGTACTCATCAGTGTTCTCCCTCCTTTCTGGAAGAGATTTGTCTTCCTTCTTATTTGTGGCTTAAAGAAAAAAGAAAAAACCAGTAGCCAGTAAACCTTTAGCATAGGGTGGGGAGTTAGAAGGGACAGGGGCAGGAGAGATTCAACTCCAATTGGGTACTTGAAAATTTTCTCTCTCTCATACACACACACAACACACACACCCCTCCACACACTGAGCCTTAGAGACATCTCCAGTCCTCTCTTGGAGCAAATCTCTTCCATCTAGTTCTTGAAACAGAGGAAACAGTATGGGACCTGGGGGACTTTGTGATTGCATAAAAGTGCAATCATATGATCAACTTTGTGATTGCATTTTCTAAAATTTGGTTTTGACCTTGAGAAGTAAAAGCGAGGACCATATCCCCAGTACACGACCCAATCAGTGGCTACTTGAAGCTAGGGGCCTTCAGCTTGCAGTGTCTGTGATCACACAGAGACCTCTTGCCACCTCTAAAATTCCCCCCTCCCCACAATCTCAAAAATAAAGTAGGAAGGAGGATGGCGGATGACTCAAGTATAGGTTCTGTTCCTCAAGAATTGCCCCCTCCTGCTCTCATCCTGAAGAAAGAAAGCACAATTTAGGTGTAATTAATTGAGGGCTGTTATTAGGTCATCATTAGCCAAGGTGCAAATAGTTGCAGCCCATTTTTACTTAAAATTGACCAGCCCCAGAGTGATAGATCGATTTGGAGTATAAAAATGATGTATCAAAACATCAATGTCGATTATTTGAAATATTGTAGTCGAATTTTTTTATTGCTTCATCGGTTAAGTGTCTGAAAGTGCAGTGTTCAAACATATATTTATGTTGTCAATACTGTCAGAACTGTCAGTTTTACTATACTGGATTTGTACTACATTTCAAATTTACTCATTTACATAAAATGCCCACCCTAGGATTCCCCCACCCCCAATCCATCTCTCTCTTTCCTCCCAGCTCTGGAAAATCCTCGTCAGTTTCTTCAAAGGATTCAGCAATCTTTGCCTCAGCTACAGTGTGCAGTGCCTCTTTTACTCAATTTTCCACATTGGATTACATGTCTTTTTCACCACTTCTAACTTTCAGAGACCTTCCTCCATTCTTTCCAACTCTGCCTCCTCCAACCTTTTCTCCAAAATAGTATTATAGCACTTGGAGTAGTATTGTAGCACTTGGACCATGTTCCAGTCCATGGGGTCACAAGGAATCGGACAGGACTGAGAGACTAAACAACAACAAGCACTTGGAAGGCTTCTGGTTTAAATAGCCTCATCTCAACTCCAGATAAACCGTTTAGGTAGAAAACCAAAAAACAGACTTCACTGTACCTCTTTGACTGCACTCTTGTAAACGGGGCTTCACTGGGCACAGGAGATCACATGTGTTAGGCTCCATCATCAAATTACCTGGAAGATTCAAATCTTCCAGAGAAAATGAATTTGGAAATATAAATACTTTTTCTTTTCACTTAAAAGCCGTAATAGGAGAAAAAGAAACAATACATATAAATGATCGGCACGTTTTACCTTTAAAAGCTTTTGAACTCAATCAAAAGACACAAGTTGGAAGCAGAATTGACAGTTTTAATTCTACCCATTTTCACCTGGCACATCGGATCAGAGGCAATCATTTATTTTATGAGGGGTAGATGGGAAAGTCAGATAGAAAGCTTGAATCCACTGAAGTCTCTATCCTAAAAAAAATTTCAGAGAAACTAGTGAAATGCAAACATTCCACTACTCCACACTCTCAGTCTAGACTAACTGAAATTTATACATTCATATTTTGCCTAATTTTTTGCTTTTTATTTTGTTTTCTAGGATTCCCTCCAAGACTGATAGGAAAGACAGGGCCACTTCTGGACGATCTGTGAGGATGTGTTTCTTTCCATAATACTGAAGCACTTTTTATAAACCTTTTGGTGTATTTAAATAAATCTATTTGGACATTAAGAGAAGTCATATATACAAATATAGCTTTGCTTTATTCCAGTAATCCCGATATTAGAAAAAAATTTCACAATCTGAGAAGCCTTGGCCAAAAAAAAAAAAAAGTTTTCTGCGTGCATCTGCATGTCTTCGTGCGCACGTTTATAAACATCTCCCAGTCCGTGTTTGCGTGTTACCTCCCTGCTGCCATACACTCGAAGGCAGAGGCGTCGAGGGATCGCCCCCAGAGAGCTGTGTTTACTTAGGTTTTTTTAATCTCGCCGCCATGTATGACAAGTGTTACTTCAAGAAATTCATCAGCCTTCTATAGATACTTCCAGTTTTGCTGTAATGATCTGCAGAAGAGAACTGCCATCACTTTCTCACATCCCAAGGTGTTGCAGGAACTCACCGAAAGGGGAGAGTGGCTGAAACGCTTTAATTACAGTGGGGGAGGGAGGGGCGCGAGGCGGGACCTAGGGAGGGAGAGTGGGGAAGGTCTTTACCTGGCCTGGACCTGGAGAAAGCTGTGAATCCTCGCGTTGAAAATCTGAAAAAGGTAGGATTGCCTTTTTTTTTTTGTAATGCCTTTGGGGAGAAGTGATACCCTTGTGTAACAATTAGCTCAGACAATAAAAATAATTGGAAAATCAGTTGGAATTTCTGAGTTTTTAATTACGTTTAATTTTGTGCTAAGCCGTAAAATTACGAATGCCCCTCAATTAAACACTCCTCTTGTAAAGCGTTTAACAACAATTATTCCTTAATCAGTCTGAATGTGAGTCACAAATGATGCTTTTCCACATCAAAGGGACGTCCTTCGACGTTACCTTTTAGTCATAAGTAAGAGGATTAATTCCTATAATTAGAGGGATAAATATGTGCATAAATACATCTCTCACTCTCTCCTTAAAAAAAAAACCAAAACGCCACTTTCACTGTGTGAGACGTGGCCGGCTGTGGTAGGGTAAGGATTTTAATTGTCCTCTTCGGCCCGACACCACTTTCCTGCCGGGCGAATCGAACCGTGGAGAGGCGGGCGCAGAGCACAGACTCCCCAGAGGGGTACACACGTGTACACAGAATATCTCATTTACCTAATGACTTTATGTCACCTAGGAAGAAGGTCAATTTCCTCTTAACCTTTCCCCCGCTGCTGCAGTAAGCATTCTTCCCTAATCAATGGTGGCTGGAATAATCAATTCCCATTTTATGATCGCTGACAACGCTCCCCGCTGCTGCTGGGCCGTTCCCGGGACAGAGGTCTCCCTGGGTACGCTCAGCTCCGCCCGGCGCCCGCCGAGGGAAGCTGCGGCGTGTTTTTATTTCAAAGTCTGCAGGCAGGGATTGTCCCGACCCAAAGGAGTACGTGCGTGCGTGTGCGTGTGTGTGTTTTAGTTTCATTTACATTTTAAAAATTCTTTTTGCCTTCTTCTGCATGCATCTCTTAGCTCTTTCACTGTGTCTCAGCCGGGCTCACTTTGCATAAACAAAGCAACAACAGAAGCTCCGAGTGGGTGGATTCGTGTGGAAATGAAGTCAACTGGCAGAGTTCTCGTTCTCTTTTCCTGTCTCCTTTTCCTCCCCCCATCTCTCCTTCCTCTTCTGTTACCTTCCTCCTCCTCCTCTACCTCCCCCAGCAATCCTCAGTCATCCTAAAAGATGGGTTTCTAGATGCCACTTTACCCCTATTTTTATTTAGTTCCTGAGTGAGGGGAAATTACCAGGAAAATTACTAAGTCAGAGCTAGTTTGAAAGTGAATTTGGGATAGGTTCAACACTCTTGATATTTTCAGGGCCTAAATATGAGCTCCTCTCACCTTGTATCTCATAAAGTAGATGTTGCCTTTTAGCCACACAAGGCTTGTTTGAAGAGCAGGCTCTCAACACTGGTTCACTTCCCATCACTGGAATTTCTTTACCCTTATTCTGCCCTAACTCCATTTTCACTCACTACCAAGGTGTGATGAAGCTGCTGATGATTATCAGGTAAACAAAAAACCTGCTTAGCTGGGGTTCAAAGGCAGGCAAGACAATCACTTTTCTTGGAAAAGAAGTCCTCCACTTAGGTTTTTTCAGATTTGTTATGATTAGCCAGTTAGTTAAAACTGAGCTCCACACCTAAACTTTTCTCCTGAGAGTGTTCTCTCAGGTCTCATTGATGGCCTTTGAAGAGATCATTAAAAAATGCCCTCCTTGGAAAAAAAAAATGCCCCCCTCCTTTAAAAATCTATGCACTTCATTACTCATGCGCAGGCATTCTGTTATGATAGAGAAGCTTGTCAAACAATCAAAACAAAAATGTAGGTGGAATAAACGATACATTGCTTACTCTGATGTAAAGCAAAACAAAACAAAAATGGTATGTGAGTTCAAGATGAGGCATCTCTGGATCAGAACACTCACTGTTCACCCACAACAGCCTCCTCAGGTCCTGTTAGGAACAGAGATAACTGACAAAGCCACCTCTCCAGCCTGCCGGAAACTCGAGGTTCATTCTTTTCTTGTCTTGGGTCTGAAGGCTCTAGTGTTGTGACCTCCAGGAGGCAGAGAGAACAGCCCAGGTGCAGGACCTGACCTGGGATGGGGCCAGGCCAAGTTCCCAGTATTGTTACTTCCCCTCTTGCTTCACACCAGGAAGTACATCTGCAGCTCTAGTTGAATTAGATTCTGGATTTAAATGGGCATTGAGTGCTGGTCCAGCTCTGATTTGCAGTTTATAGCAGATTTGTTTTTTAGAAGATTTGTTTCATACTCCCAACAAATGAATTAGATTTTCTGCAACTACAGCTTGCACAGGCCAGAAAGAAGTTGTGTGGGAAGAGTTCCCCATTACTAGGAGACCTAAGTGGGACTTTTATCTCAATCTGACAGGAGCAGACAGATTGGGGATGGGCCCCTTGACCTCAGATAATTACTACAGTCTTCCCTCTTAAAGAAATTTAATTCTCACATAAGAGTAATTAACAACCTCTGACTATTCACTCACTCTATGAGAATTTCCTTTCCTTATCTTCAGGGCCCTCACAGCGATGTTGAATAATATGTTTAATATTAGTTGTTAGTTTCACTTCAGTTAAACATCTTGGATTTTGCTCACTTCTTCCACAGTCGATGGAATACATTTAGCATAGTCTTGGGCTGTGTTCTCATTCTAGCAGGTGAACCAGGAAATACAATCATCAGTTTACTCCCCTCTCTACTCCCCATACTAGATTACTCTTTGAACAAAGAAAATTGTCTAATCGTGCTTAATTTAGAAAGCATGCCAGAAGGGTTTTGTTTTTTTTTAATAATAAAAATGTTATTCTCTCCCTTTGACTTTCTAACAGCTTTGTCTCTTGGTCTCTACCAGTGTCTTACACAGGATTATAAGTCAAAATTACATGTCAGGATTTATAAACCATAAGTATAGGAGCAGGAAGAAAGACCACACAGACCACTAACTTTTCAAAGGTGACTGAGGTCTCTGCAAGGCTCATGTCCTAAATGGAAAGACATCTCTTTCAAGCATCTCTAAGGGACAGGGTTGGATTAGATCACTTCTGAGGATGTCTCTAATCCTGGAAGGACAAAAAGGAACTCTCTAGCTGAGGATCAGTCAGGAGCCCAGGCTCTGGAGTCCGACAGGGAGGAGCCAAATCCTGGGTCTGTCCTGTGCTAATTAGGTGATCTCAAGAAACTTAATCTCTTTGAATCTCAGTAGTCTCAGGTATAAAGTCCGGATGACTATACTCAACACTATTAGCTCTTCCAGATTCACTCTTTGCTTTCTGCATCAGGCCCTGTGATCCTGGAGGCTCACAGGAATGATTTCAGAATGCCACCTTGGCCTTTGCTAGGGATTTTCTCTGAGTGGATAGAATGAGGGCTGAGCATTGATCCCCAGGGTACTGTGGGCTGGCTACATCCCAGCCATGGCTCAAGCAGCTTTCTTCACAGAGCTATCTTTCTGGGCTCAGGTAACCACCTCCCTCCCCACGACCAGCCTAGGGGCACTGCCCCATTCCCTTGTGGTTTCCTAACACCCCCACTCACACCTTTTAAATATAGTTCCTTTATGAAGCACTCCTCAAATTACCCAATTTGATATGCACCATCTGTTTCCTGCTGCACCCTGACTGATCCACCTAATAAACTTGTTTGGAGGATTAAAATTAAATGAGATAATGTAAAGCACAAAGCACAATTCCTTGCCTATAGTAAAAGCCTAATAAACAGGACTTTTACTTATTTTTTTTTTTCATAATTATTATCAGCTGCATCCCCCTCATTTTATACATGAGAAAATGGAGGCCCCAAGTGATTAAGGTACTAATTCAAAGTCTAATTAACTCAAGATAGTAACAACCCTGGGACCAAGTCCCTGGACTAGCAGCGTTCAGTCCACTACTGTTTCTATAGCAGTTCTTGTTGAGCAAAACAGATGGGGGAGGAGGGAGATCCTTTCGTGATAGATGTTGAAAGAAGGGTTAGATGAGTTACAGGCAGGGGTGTAGGAGATAATAAGCATATTTCCATATAGCATTAGATTTGTCTCTGCTAAACTATTGCTGAAATAAAGCATGATATTGTGATTTGGAATCCAGTGATTTCGCTAAGAATAGAATAGGTACATTACAAGAGGAGCAATGTATGCTTGGCAGGGTAAAAACAAAATTATGAACATATAATTGGAAGTTTTACCAAGAGGCATCATAATGTGTTTAAGACATATAGGGTATACCAAAATTAATTTTTAAATAAAGGCTGATTTTTGGATTAGCAGTACAGATTAAGTAAAAATTTTATAGTTCTTTAGAATACACAACTGTGCTATGAATGTGTACAATCAGGACACTACAGACATTCTATAACTTGATAATACTAACAAGTTGATGGACATCATTCAATTATGTGTTCCTACCTTCAGTTGTTCAAACAAATATTTATTGTGTCTGTAGTATTCTCCAAGTCTACCATAGGTGTTAATACATAAAAATTAATTAAATATATTTTCTGTTTCAATGAGTTTACATAGTGAAATAAGTAGGTGTATCAACAGAGTTTGTTAAGAACAAAGGCAGAAATGAGCCTAGGCTACAAAGAAGCCTTGAAGAGGTTACATTGCAAGAACAGGCTTTCCTGAGTCAGAATTGAATCTTAGCAAAGAAAAATTTGTCTCAGTGCAGTTATATTCTAGCCTTCCAGATCCTTCCAAATTATTGATGATACCATTTTATTAAAACTTAGCTCTTACTAATATAAATATTAGTGACAAAATATACCCCCATGTATAATATTGTTTTCATATTACACTTTACTATAGCAGGTTGGCTGAAGTATATGTGAAACAGGAAAATTTAAATAATATTTGTCTTGGTCACTAGAGTGTATGACAGGAAAAGAGGTATACATTTAAAAGATGATATTTTACACAGACTCTTTGGAAAATGTTACCTTCAAAGAAGATTGCTTTAATGTACTTTACCACTTAGGCCTTATTTATATAATGAGTTAGATCAGGTTTATTTGAGATATAAACATATACTTTGAAAAATGAGTTGGAACCTATGCATGGAGAAGAAAAATAGGGCCATTTCTTCCAGAAACCAGGATGGATTCATATACAATTGGACACACTAATAAATATAACACAACTTAAAACAGATTGTTTCTACATATTCATCACAAAATTGGTCATTACATCTCAATTTTAAAGGAAAAACATGATGCCTAAGTATAATTTACCTAACCATGGTAAAGCTGCTGAATATTTGTGTCTCTCTCTGGAAGTCCAAACTAAAAAGTTATGTAACTCTGGCCCATTTTCATTTAAGTTGCTTTGTCTGCCGACCTGGATCATCCTCACTCGGTTCTCTCTTTTTTTTGTCCACCCTACATCACAATCCATTTCTGTTCACATTAATTATGTGTGTGTGTGTGTGTATGTTGTATTTTGTTGTTTACTCACTAAGTCGTGTTTGACTCTTTTGCAACCACATGGACTGTACAGCCCATCAGATTCCTCTGTCCATGGGATTTCCCAGACAATAATAGTGGAGTGGGTTGCTATTTCCTCCTCCAGGGGATCTTCCTGATCCAGGGATTGAACCTGCATCTCCTGCATTGGCAGGTGGATTCTTTCCCACTGAGTTACCAGGGAAACCCACCTATATATGTACTATGTATACATATCTCCATTTTAGCCATCCATAATTACACTTGGATCTTAAACTTCCTTTCAAGATCTCAGATGTAGAGATTTTTTTTCCCTATCATATCTTTATTTTCTATTGAAACAAATTATTCTGTCTTCATTATGCTGCTGCTGCTGCTGCTGCTGCTGCTAAGTCGCTTCAGTCGTGTCCGATTCTGTGCGACCCCATAGACGGCAGCCCAGCAGCTTCCGCCATCCCTGGGATTCTCCAGGCAAGAATGCTGGAGTGGGTTGCCATTTCCTTCTCCAGTGCATGAAAGGGAAAAGTGAAAGTGAAGTTGCTCAGTCGTATACGACTCTTAGCGACCCCATGGACTGTAGCCTACCAGGCTCCTCTGTCCATGGGATTTTCCAGGCAAGAGTACTGGAGTGGGGTGCCATTGCCTTCTCCGTCTTCATTATGACTCGTTACAAATTCTGGTTTCTTGAAGATTTTCTGCCAATCTATCAGCCACATCTTGATTTACTTGATTGCATACCCAGTTAAAAGTATTAAGGAATCATTAACCATTTATCTTATTTTTCTTTTTAAAAAGTAATATATACTCATTAAAGACTATTTGACAGTGTGGAAAAGTGGGTAAAAGAAAAAAATCACCTATAGATAAGTATCCAGACACAGTGTTGTCAAAATTTAGTTGTATTTCTTTGCACTTTTTCTATATGTAGTTCCTTTTTTGTAGTTGTAATTGTGCTTTGCATAAAACTGCATTCTAGTTAAGCTTTCAAGTTCTTTATGACCATCAATCTAGATGTCATCAATTAAATTAAGTATCATAATTCACTTTTCCGTTACACTATTGTTGGGCGCTAATGTATTTTTCCATATTTTATGCTAGAATCAAGATTGCCGGGAGAAATATCAATAACCTCAGATACGCAGATGACACCACCCTATGGCAGAAAGTGAAGAAGAACTCAAGAGCCTCTTGATGAAAGTGAAAGAGGAGAGTGAAAAAGTTCGCTTAAAGTTCAACATTCAGACTAAGATCATGGCATCTGGTCCCATCACTTCATGGAAAATAGATGGGGAAAGAGTGGCAACAGTGGCTGACTTTATTTTTTTGAGCTCCAAAATCACTGCAGATGGTGACTTCAGCCATGAAATTAAAAGATGCTTACTCCTTGGAAGGAAAGTTATGACCAACCTAGACAGCATATTAAAAAGCAGAGACATTACTTTGTCAACAAAGATCCATCTAGTCAAGGCTGTGGTTTTTCCAGTAGTCATGTATGGATGTGAGAGTTGGACTATAAAGAAAGCTCAGTGCCGAAGAATTGATGCTTCTGAACTGTGGTGTTGGAGAAGACTCTTGAGAGTCCCTTTGACTGAAAGGAGATCCAACCAGTCCGTCCTAAAGGAGATCAGTCCTGGGTGTTCATTGGAAGGAATGATGTTGAAGCTGAAACTCCAATACTTTGGCCATCTGATGTGAAGAGCTGACTCATTTGAAAAGACCCTGATGCTGGGAAATGTTGAGGGCAGGAGGAGAAGGGGACGACAGAGGATGAGATGGTTGGATGGCATCACTGACTCAATGGATATGAGTTTGGGTAGACTCCGGGAGTTGATGATGGACAGGGAGGCCTGGCGTGCTGCAGTTCATGGGGTTGCAAAGAGTTGGATACGACTGAGCAACTGAGCTGAACTGAATGTAAAATTCTGTAACAAGCATTTTTGTGCCTAAAGATTTTTCAGAATTCTTTTCGTAGAATGGATTCCTGAACACAGACTGAAGGGTGTGAGTGTATTTAAGTTGAAATTCAAAGCCTCTATTGCTTTCTAAACATTTTGTCATGACCTTCGTGACAATCTCCATCTTAATCATTTTCTGTTTCTCCAGCTGAATAATCAGCTTTTGAAGGAAGAAGTCCTGAATACATACACTTTATAATTATGGTCTGAATTTCAATTGGCCTCCTGAAGCTAAGATTCTTCTTCTACCCATTTTCTGTGGTGAATCCTTATTTTGACAATACCTCATTTTATCTTCTAATCTCCTGTCCCTCTCTCTTCCCTTCCTTTTCCCTCCTCTCCTCCTCTCCTTCTCAGATGACTTCATGTCCAGTGTCACTTAAATTGAGAATTTCTAGCATGAGTTTTGCAATACTCTCTTCTGTTATTTCCCACTCTCTCAGTCATAATGTAGTCTGTTTTTAAGAATTACCACTTATTATCTGTTTACTCTTATATTAAATAAAATATTTGTTACATACAAAGTATATAGGGAACATATTTGGCTGTTATAGAATATAATAATAAAAGGAACATTTGAAACTAGCCACCCAACTAAAGAAGGAGAACATTGCAAATACTCGTGTTCCTTTCCTTTCAGCTTTCTCCTTTCCTCTGGGCAACTACTAGCCTGAATTTTTTTGAAAAATTCTGTTTTGTGTATATGTATTCCTGAAATATATATACAGCATATCAAAGATATAAATCATATATAATATAACATTATTCATATATTAATAAATATCAAACCTTCTCTCTATATACTATATATTGGTATTATATGTATATATATGTGAAGTGAAAAGTCACTCAGTCGTGTCCGACTCTTTGCAACCCCATGAACTGCAGCACGCCAGGCCTGCCTGTCCATCACCAACTCCTGGAGTCTACCCAAACTCATGTCCATCGAGTTGGTGATGCCATCCAGCCATCTCATCCTCTGTCATACCCTTCTCCTCCTGCCTCCAATCCTTCCCAGTGTCAGGGTCTTTTCCAATGAGTCCACTTTTTGCATGAGGTGGCCAAAGTATTGGAGTTTCAGCTTCAACATCAGTCCTTCCAATGAACACCCAGGACTGATCTCCTTTAGGATGGACTGGTGGGATCTCCTTGCAGTCCAAGGGACTCTCAAGAGTCTTCTCCAACACCACAGTTCAAAAGCATCAATTCTTCAGGGCTCAGCTTTCTTCACAGTCCAACTCTCACATCCGTACATGACTACTGGAAAAACCATAGCCTTGACTAGATGGACCTCTGTTGGCAAAGAAATGTCTCTGCTTTTTAATATGCTGTCTAGGTTGGTCATAACTTTCCTTCCAAGGAATAAGCGTCTTTTAATTTCATGGCTGCAATGAAGTCTGGTTGAGTGTAAAAAGGTATCTCACTTTAGTTTTTAACATGCATTTTCCGAATCACTAATGAGGTTGAGCAGTTATATGCTTTTTCTTCACTCATATTTTCTTTTCTGATATATACCTGTTTATGTATTTCCCACATTTTCCTATTGAGTTTTTGGTCTTTTTATTTATTAATTTATGAATTCTATACTGCAAATAGCTTCTTCCAATTTGTGGTTTGTTTTTTCATTTTATTTGAAACATGTTTTGATAAACAAAAGTTTTAAAATTTATTGTAGTTTAATTTATCAACATTTTTTTAATGGACTGTGTTTTTGTGTCTTATATAAAGGACTCTTTCATATCCTAAAGTTATAAAGATCTCTTTCTGTATAATCTTTAATATATTTGATTGGTTTTTCATTTTTATACTAATTTTTAATCAACAGTGAATTTACTTTTTGTGTGTAGAAGTGAAATAAGAATCCATTTTCATCTTCTTTGTGTGGGTAACCCACATCACAACCCTACTGCTTCCTCAGTGATCTTCACTCCATTTCCATATATCAATTTCTCTATACATTATTTGGGCCTTCAATATAGGTAATAATACAGTATCCAGAAAATGCAGTGTTTTTCCTTCTTTTCCAATCCTATGACTTTCTTTCTTTTTCCTTCCTTTCACCTTTCCTTCTGTTCTCTCCTTCCTTTTTTTCCTCTTCCTCCTCCTCCTTCCTTTCTCTCTCTCTCTTTTTTTTTTTTTGTTGATATTATTGCCTTTTCTAGCACCAGCTCTCCAAGCCAGTGAAAAGAAGCATTCTTAAGTAGTGGCCATTATTGTGTGTTTTCTACTTAAATGAGTATTTCTAGCATTTCTCCATTAAGAATGCTGTTTACTATAGTTAATTGATAATAATCTTCATCGGATTAAGGAAAAAAATTTCCCCCCAGCCTAGTCTTCTAGGAGTTGTTTGTTTGTTTAATAAATGAGAGTTAAATTTTGTTAAATTGTGTCTCTTTATGCAATAAAATGATCATTTTTTCCCCTTTACTCTGTTGTTGTGGGAGACCTCATTTATAGTTTTTCTAATCTCAAAGTACTCTGGTATCTCTAGACTACATCCAAGTTGATCATAGCACTACATTTACTGTACACAGCCGGGTTTAGATGAACAATGTTTTGTTCATGAGTTTTGAATTTCTATTGGTGCAAGAAAATAGCTAGCAATTTTCCTTTCTTCTTTTCTTTTTTCCCTTTAAATTTGTTATCCTCTTTGCCTATTCTTAGTAATAAGATTATATTGGCTTCATATAATCAGTTAAATTTTTGTTCTCTAGATAAATTGATATGTGATTGAAATTATCTGTTTCTAAAAAGTTTGGAAGCATTTACTATGAAATAATGTTGGTTTTCTTTAAAAAACTGATTCTTAATTACTGATTACATTTCTTTAATAATTATTACATGAAAATTCAGATGTACTCATCTTTTTGAATAGGTTTAGAAAGTTATAATTTTATATGAACTTATCAGCATCAACTGTTTTCAAACTTATTTCATAATGATGTATATCTGTCTTTTCATGCTACTTTTTTAATGTCTGTTATATTTGTATACATATGCACTATTTTTATTCATAATATTTTGCGACCAGAAGTAGTCTATTGTGCTTTTTCTTATTTCTTAAGTTGGATGCTGAGATGACCTTAATCACTATCAGAAGAGGAGAGAAGGAGTCGTGGAAAGGTTACTTGGATGTAATCCAATGTTGTTTTCCTGTTGATCACTAATCTCAGGGATTCTAGGTGTTGTTTCACTTATGAGCAATTTGCAGTTGATTTTGAAATTTTTTTTTATAGTAGAATTATTATTTTTTTAAAATTAGTTAATTTTATATTTTTTTAAAATTTACAATATTGTATTTGTTTTGCCATACATTGACATGAATCCACCATGGGTGTACATGTTTTCCCCTTCCAGAACCCCCCTTCCACCTCCCTCCCCATCCCATCCCTCTGGGTCATCCCAGTGCACCAGCCCCGAGCACCCTGTATCATGCATCGAAACTGGACTGGCGATTTGTTTCACATATGATAATTTACATGCTTCCATGCCATTCTCCCATATCATCCCGCCCTCGCTGAAATGTTTATTTAAAAGAAATTCATGATTCTCTTTAAGGATCCCATTTCAACTTTGAATTAAACAAAAACTTTCAAACTAGATATACCTACCCAGGATGAGGAGATCAGAATTTTTACTTTAAAAAAAAAAGAACTTTTACTTTGAGTCACTTGATTTCTAAATGCCAGTTTTTCCCTCTGTGTGTAATTTTTTTGTCACAATGATTTATGAGCTTCACATATTCATGTAAAATCAACAAAATATGAACCTATGAAAATATGTGTTTTATCGTTTTATTAATTCTCCAAGCAATATTTGGAAATACATGACCAATATAATTACTTTCACTTCAGAGTTAGGAAAATGGACACATTGAAAAACAATTTTTAAGACATCACAACAAATTAAGGTAAGAACCTGAATTAACTTGCCGGTATGTTCCTAATCTAGATTTTTAAAAATCTTCTATTCAACTTCATGTTTATGAATAGCCAAAGTGTCTCCATTGTTGGTTTTGTGGATTGATATTTATCAGATGGACAAAAGGAGCTTCTTATTCAGGGACTTTAAACATCCTCTCTGTGACTTTTGGCAAGAACATAGTTACAATGGCCACTGATGCCAGCTGATCAAGTGCCAACTTAGGAGGATCACTAAGAAAACCACATTAAAAAATATCTTTAATTCTTCTATTTTAGTTTTCAGAAGCATAAGAAAGGGCATTTTCTTACATACTATAAAGAAATCTATAGTAAAACAGGGGCTTCCCTGGTGGCTCAGATGGTAAAGAATCCGCCTGAAATGCGGGAGATCTGGGTTGGATCCCTTGGTTGGGAAGGTCCTTTGGAGGAGGGCATGGTAACCCACTCCAGTATTCTTGCCTGGAGAATCCCCATGGGCAGAGGAGCCTGGCGGGCTATAATCTGCGGGGTCCCAAAGAGTCAGACTCAACTGAGTGACTAAGCACATACATACAGTAAAATAGGCGAGTGATTCTGTATCTTAAAATACAAGGCATAGTATTTTTAAATAACCACAAAGCTGAGATATGATGTACTCAGGGTTTCATGGAGATAAATTAGGTAGCAAAAGTCTACCCCACAAATTAAAATGAGTAGTATATTCATTCATATATCTTTTAAGGGCCATTTTAGACAAAAGACATAGTGGTATATGGTGAAAGTGAAGCTGGCCTGAGAGTTAAAGAATTTGCTTCCAGCACTGTGACCCTCAGCACATCTCTGGCATGGTCTGTGGCTGGCCCTTTAGATCATATCTGAAAATGTCTCCAGATCAGTGGTTCTATATAATCTAGGGCAATAGAGAATTACCTGGTCTCTCATCTCACTGCCTATTCAAAGGGGTACTGGAAGTATAATCCTGAGAGATCCTGATAAGATTAAATCATTGATAGCTTAGGGCAGATGGGGTGGGAAGGAACATAGAGGAAAACTGAACTGATCTGATACCATAAAAGTTTATTGTTTATTTTTTACTTGGGAATCACCCATTTTGATCATATAACTCACTATCTTGGTCCCTTAGAGCAAGCAAACTAGATTTATCCTGATATAGATGTCAAATAAGGCTTAAAGGTATCTTGTGTTTAGGTTGTATATACCAGGTTAAGTTGGTCAGCTAGAATTAGGAATATAAAACCACGTAACAAATCATAAAATAGTTTTCACTTAGGTTTCATGCCACTTCGATGCATGTGGTGCCATTCTACCTTGGGTTGTGGTTTCCTAGAAGGCAAAGAATGTAAGACTGAGTATATTTTTAAGCACTAAAATTCTGCAAGCTGTGGCTCTGAGATGAGGTTACAGCAGCAAGCCAGTGGTGGCATTCTTGCTTTGAACTCTATTCCTACAAAAGCAAAAAGAGGGCTTTGTGGGTTCTGCTGGTTACTAAGGAGACTGGAGAAATCTTGGAGGATTCACTTAATCTTTTTTCTATTTTCAGAAAACAGAAAAAAACAAACAAACATGGAGATGTGGCTGGGACATTGACTTAGAAAAGGCAGGCAGGATCTAAACTTGGGCAGGCACTGGACAGCTCTGCTCTGTGAATGAGTGTCGTGCTATGAGCTGATGTGTAAAATACATTGTTTTTGGCTGCCTCTCTGAATCAGTTAGAACGTTTTTGGCTGAAAGTAACAGAAAACCCAATTCAGACTGGCTTGAACAATAAAAGAATAAAGCTATGCCATTGGCAAGAGGTGAGGTAGGCTCCATCTCACTTTCCCTTCAATTCTCTTGGCTCTGCCCTCTTGTGGGCATCAAATTTATTCGCAGGCTTGTGGCCAGATGATCTGAGCAGTTCTGAGCCTCTGATATTCCCAAAACAACCCAGAGGAAGAACACCTGTTTCTCTTTCTTTGGATATTGTCAAGGGAATATGGGTGCAAACAATTTGAGAAGTCACCAGCAAACTTACCCTCACATCTCATCCGTACATATTTGCAGAATACTTAAATAGGCTTAACCAGGTATCTTGAAACAACTGCTGGTTAGAGGAGGACCCAGTCCTGAAGGTAGGAGCAGATACTTTCCTGCGTTACTGGTACAAAATGGGCCGAAAGAAGGGTTAGATTCTGAGAAGACAATTTTTTCTCAGTTTAAAACACAGTGGACTAGGGACTTCCTGATGGTCCAGTGGTTGAGACCCATGCTTCCACTGCAGGTGGCATGGGTTCAGTTCCTGTTTGGGGAACTAAGCTCCTCACATGCTGCCTGATATGGCCAAAAAAATAGAAAAAAAATACAATGGACTAAAAGCTAGTACAACTTCTGGCAAACAATGGACTTTCGGAATAGTTGTTCCATATTTAGCACTGGCCAGCTGCTAGCCAGTGACTCTAACATAATCTTAGAACCCTTGGTCCTAATAGTTCCAGAGCAGAGTTTGCTGATCATGGGCAGAGATCAGGATGTAATAGATCTTTTACTTATATGAACAATAATAGCATACTGTTGAGAAGTCCCTTGGGTAGCATATTGGGGGTTCCAGTGAATCTGTGATGTTTGGTTTTCAAAATGAAGGAAATAATGACATTATTATCATAAAGAAAATGATAAAGTTGGAAAAATTATGAACTTTTCAAAACAAAGGGAATTTGTTTAAACACACACAAACAATAAAATATCATGGCAGCAAAACATTTCCCTAATAATTAAAAATTTGGTTTTCTAAGTGAAAAAAATGACTACAAAAGGGAAAAGAAATTTAGTGACTTTTGGAAGGAGATTATGTTGCCTGAGGGAATATGTACAACTGAGGGACAATGAATAATTTGTATAAAGAAAAATAGTTTTATCCCAGGAAAAACTAGACCAAGACCTGCAGCCATACTTTATACAGCATCATTTAGGGAATGTGGGGGCATCATTATTATGTGATGGATGGCAATAGGTGATCAATGATTTCTTTATAGCTTTATAGGTAGTTTAGACATTGAACATGATGCAAATTAAGGAAACACCAGCTACTGCACTATCAATGTTATTAACTATCTTTCCATTTTAGCTACTGACATGAAAACAAACATATTTAAATTTTTTTTTTTTTTGGCAAAGTAGAACAATTAGTTGTTTGGACGTTCTTAGAAATCACAATTGAGAAATCAATTACAAAGAAATGTTCTTTACTCCACTTTTTTTTTTTATATGACACTTTCTATTTGTCTCTGAACAGGTTTTTCAAGAAGAAACTCTGCCCATTCTGTAGGCAGGTGGCTCCCTGCTCTGCTGTTTCAGACCTTCAATCACTAGTGACATGCCTGCAATCCACAAAGTCCTGGGTGTCTCTTTTAGCTATCATCATCTAAAAGACATCCAAAAGGCTTTTTTAGTGCTTGAAAGTATTAGGTTTCATTTTTTGCATTCCACAAGGTAAGTGGAAAAGTTGATCCACAATGACATGAAGGGCTCAATTCTGCATGAACTTTTTGTTTTTCTACCAGAAATAATCCTTTCTCTCTTTCTTTGTAAGGCTCAAATTCATCTAAAAATTGTTGACTCTTTCCTAGAGACACACAGCCCAGCAAAACTAAGCCCAACTCACTGAAATTGACATCCACCAGCAAAAGTATGGCTATTTTAATACTAGAGACACATTCACAGAATGACTCAACTTGCTAAGTAGCAAAATATAGAGATAGTGTACTGAGATCAAGAAGAGTCAATCATCAACCACTCTGATTATTTTTAAATAGATTTACTATACTTTTAAAGGAGTATTATTTTAATAAAACAATCCACAAATAAATACAAAACAAAAGGGCAAATGTAGAGACATATTGCAAGTAAGCATGCATACCAAAAAGGTAAGTGCAAATTAGATTTGAATATTCATGAGTCACAAATCATTGACAGTTTGAAATAATGCAAAACAGCTTTATAAATGAGGTTAAGGCAAGGGACATCAAAGAAATGCATAGCTAAATCAATAGCAATTTGATTGTGCATATACTTGTAAATTGCAGTTACAATTTTTGTGACATGGGAGAAAAAATACTGTGTATCTGATGAAGAAGGAAGATACATAAATATTCCTTTTGTATGTTACATTTTTCCAATTCATCAGGTACTTGGCGACCAGCCAGGTAGAAAGTGGTTGGACATCTTCATCACCACTCCCACCTCTCCAAGACATAGTTTCCTTTTCAGAATCAGTTTCAGACTATGCCTGAAGTGCCCTTGTTCTGCTAAACAGAATTAGATTTACAACAATTCTTACAGAGTTGGTTTCTAAAGTAAAGGTTATCATCTAGCATACATGACTAGAGAATGGCTCAACTTAAACCTTCATGACAAAATCCTTTCCATTGGAGACCATATAGTTTTAACAAATATTTTCTCTATTTTGAAGAAAATAGATGAATTCAATTGCACCCCACTCCAGTACTCTTGCCTGGAAAATCCCATGGATGGAGGAGCCTGGTAGGCTACAGTCCATGGGGTCGCTAAGAGTCAGACACAACTGAGCGAAATGGCAACCCACTCCAGTGTTCTTGCCTGGAGAATCCCAGGGATGGTGGAGCCTGGTGGGCTGCCGTCTATGGGGTTGCACAGAGTTGGACACGACTGAAGCGACTCAGCAGCAGCAGCAGCAGCAGATGAATTCAAGGGCTTCCTAGGTGGCGCTGGTGGTAAAGAATCTGACTGCTAATGCCATATAATGAGATGTGGGCTTGATCCCTGTGTTGGGAAGATCATCTGGGTAAGGGCATGGCAACCCACTCCAATATTCTTGTCTGGAGAATCCCATGGACAGATGAGCCCGGTGGGCTACAGTCTATAGGGTCACAAAGAATCAGGTACAGCTGAAGCGATGTAGCTTGCACACAAGCATGAAGATGAATTCAAAGTATGGGAACAATTTGGAAGAATATTTTGAAATAATTTGAGATGTAAAATATAGGCAACCTTGTAATTTAAATGAATATGTTTTTATTTTGTTCAGCAATTAACTAGTTATTAATTTGTTACTAGTTCTTTGGGGGATGTGTGTGTGTATGTGTGTGTATGTATACAAGTGCATGCTATGTGAAGAAATAGTTAGAATGGTAGGACTTACAAATTACAGAATTGTTTACGGTCTGCCTTAAAGTACAAATGTTTCCGATTCATTTTTCTCTAAAGTTTCTATTGGGGTTACTAGCTGTAAGTTATGAAGTATTTCTCTAGGATGCGCTCTTCTGCCAGCCTCTTTATTGTGTTCTGTCTGCTTTCTAGGATGATTGATGAAGTTGGTGACATCATGTGAAAATCATGGCACACAATAGCACTAATTTTGGAAGAGGCTGGGGGATTGTGGTCTGTTTAGAAAATCAATCTATATCTTCTTGCTGGGCCATGGTTTCAGGCAGACATCTAGACTATAGAGGTAAAATCCAGATGTGGAATAATTAGAAAGAGAGAACTTTGTATTGTCTCCAATTCCCTGCTCTATTAGGAAAGAAGGTAAGACAACTTCCATGCTATTAATAATCAAAAGTATCCATAGCTTCCAAAAGCAATGGCCTTGAGAATTTTTAAGGTCTTTACATGAAGTCTGCAAATCATCATTTGTCAGTTTTGATTCGGCTCAAGCTTAGCATTATATTTGCAAACAATACTTTGTTATTTTGGTTCTATAGCTAAAAGTTTCCCTCAAAATTTATTAGCTCATTTGACCTTAACAAAAAAGTATCTCTATTACTCCTTTCAGCAAATGTTTTGTCATGTTTTATTATGAGGCTATTTCAATTCTTTCCATTTCTTTTAAATAGTTTAGGTACAGTATTCAATGATTTCTTGTGGTAGGGGTGTATGTAGAAAAATTTATTATTCTTCTATTCTAGTTCCGTATATTTACTTCCTCAATATAATTCCAACATTATTTTAGTTCCATTAGGTTAAGTTACTAAACTTTCTTGACAAGGAGGACAATTTACAGCACATATATTTGATTATTTTGATTAAGTTCTTCTTCATATATGTGTATATTTAAATATACAACATAAAATATACATCAGTTCAGTTTAGTTCAGTTCAGTCGCTCAGTCATGTCCGACTCTTTACGACCCCATGAATCACAGCACGCCAGGCCTCCCTGTCCATCACCAATAGCACTATATATATATACTATCATATATCAATAACTTAATCTCTAAGTTAAAACATAACATGCTGGACTAGGAAAGGAACATAGACTCTTTGTTCTCCTTCTTCACAATCTATGGGATGAAAAGAAAGTCATTGGGGTTTTTTATTTTCTTGCCTTTTTAAACTAGGGGAGATAATATATCAAACTTTGATTTCAACAGCAGGAAAGTGCCTGACTAGCCAGTGCCATCACTGAGATGAATTTCTTTAACCGTCTCCCTTGTCTAGGATCAAGAAGTTAGAGGGCCTGGGAGCTGTCATTTCTGCTAATTCAATATCAAAATGGAGGAAAGATAGAATAAAGTAAAAGACTTAGCATTGATTCTGAATTACTTAACGCTGTCTTACTGAATTCCAATGAAGTCTTGTCTTATCATGGAAAAGAAACAGTCTCTCTCTATCCTAAATGTCACTTTGGGAAACTCTTGGACCTCATGCTCATTTTGCTATGTAAATAGAATTAATTTTATCTTGAAAGAGCAGAGGACTGGCAGTTAAGCGACTTCTATTTCCTACGCTGCCACTAAGTACTGCTGCTATGAACTCGTACAGGGTACTTCAAATTCTTTGGATCTCTGTTTCCTGAATTATAAAGGAAGAGGTGGGTCTAGAAACTATGCCTCTGAATCCCTAGGGCTGTGAAAAATCAGCAAGTCTTAATGCAGGAGGGAAGAAGAGCTGGTGGAACTCAGGACAAAGAACAGTATTTTCTTCCTTATCTCTATATACAGACCTTAGCAAAATTTAATTTGAGAAAAGGAAAATGACTTAAAAAGCCTGAAAACACTGAATTTAAAAAGTTATGATTGCTAAGATTTCTTATGGTTTGTTAATTTTGATTTGCCACCAATTTGTTCCAAAACTAGTCCAGTGAATATTGAGGTGGCAAGAATTGTCATGTTCATGACTTCTTTTAAATACAGTTATATACATGAAAAAAAATCCCTAAAACTTTAAAGAAGGGAGACCTAGAAAAGACAAAATGGAAGGTGAAATCTTAGTAAAATTTTAACTGAACTTCTATACATTGTTGCTTAACTGAATGATGCCCTTGAGGTTGAGCAATGTACCACTTACATGTCTATTCCAGGCGTGGACTCTACATCATTTCTGTCCAATAGCTGTTTCTCTTTTTAAGGTCTACTCCAGAGATCCTTAGGTGGTCCACACTCTGTTACCATCTCCTTTCTTCAAGAATTAATTGCTCTGCACTTTTAGGGAATTTTGTTTCCAATATTTCCGGGATACTTACAGCACTGTATTATAGTTAATTGTACTTGAGTGGCTGGCTTCCTTGTTAGGTCTTGAGCATTTAGTTATTTATTCTATATCTTGCTGAATGTAGGATCTTAGTTCTCCTACCAGAGATTGAACCCATCCCCGCCTCCCACCTCCACTCCCGCATTGGAAGCACAGAGTCCGAACCAATGGACTGACAGGAAAGTTGGCTGGTCTTGAGTTTTCAGAACGCAGGGACTGGATATTAACTGTGTTTGGATTCTCAGTCCAGAACTAGTTCTGGGGTTTGAAATACTCAGAATGAATATTCTTCGGAAAAGTGATGAGCAGTAAATGTACAACAAATTATCTATATAATTACACTGAAGTAATTATCTTTCAAGATCTTCATAAAAAAACGATAGTGGTCCTCTTTCAGACATCTATATTCAACCATTCAATTCAACGCAACAAGTATTGTGCTGATTGTGTGGTATTCTACACTTAAAGGAGTGTCATGCATGAACCTCATCTCGGGATCAGAGGAGTTAATAAGACCTACAACCTTCATAATTAAAATGTGAAACAGTACATGATTAATGCTGTAATATGAGCATGACCAAAGTGCTTTGGAAACTCTAAGGACTGGGGATTAATGGAAGGGTTGCACACAGAATCTGTACTTTGATTTGGAAGCGCAATAGGTTTTCAGGCAAAAACGCAGAATGAGATGAGGGCAATGTAGAAAATCATATGCATGCATAGTTGTGTCTGACTCTTTGCGATCCCTTGGACTGTAGCCTGCCAGGCTCCTTTGTTCATGGAATTTTCCAGGCAAAAATACTGGAGTGGGTTGCATTTACTTCTCCAGGGGACCTTCCCAGCCCAGGGATTGAACGTCTATCCTGCGTCTCCTGCATTGGCAGGTGGATTTTTTACTACTGAGCCATCTGGGAAGCCCATAGAAAATTGTAGGTGAAAGGGTTTCCTGGTACATGAAGAAGTACATTAGATACAGAAATTGTATAGATTTTGCAGTAGTTGGGGAGAAGTCTGGAAAATTAGGTCTTCTACTTAAATACCATACTAAAGAGTTTTCATTATTTCCATGAAAATTAGAACTCACCAAAAGAAAAGCAGAATTCTAGTTTACAAAGTTTTGTCTGGTATTACCATATAAAATGATTTGAAGGGCAAACTTTGAAGATGCAGAGAACAGTCCAAGCAAAAGAGAACTGGAGGATTCAGTTTGTAAGGTGGTAGCAAGAAAAGAAAGTAGCAAATAAAGTTGACAGTGAGATAAACTAAAGGATAACAAGTTCAAAATACTTCTGAAATTATTGAATAGAAGATATGTGACAAAGATTATTACCCAGGACTTCAATTCACTAATATTAAATTCAATACTTTTTATGCCTTCCAAATTATTTAAAATATTAACAAAACTAAAAATTAGCAATATTCATGTTTATTTTTTACTGAGATGGTAATGTTATTCCTAAATCTGTTGTCACACTTGTCATACTTGCCATTAGGTAATCAATCTATCAAGGGTCTTATTCACAATTTTAACAACTGATGCCTTAAATGTCTCATTTTCTTATTTTAGGGTTCAGACTTGGAATACTTCTTAATAACTTTAAATAAAATTCAAAAACACCCATGCTGATAACATATGTGAATTTAGAATGCTATAATTTTAGTACAAAACCAAGTTATCATCTAACATTTTGTTTAAAATATAAATAAACTATCTCTTATTAGTAAATTTTGACAAAATCTCTTCAATGCAAAATGAATGTCCCGTCATAAATTGTAAAAAGGTACCTCCAAGATGGGTGGTATTGACACAAGATCCAAAGATGGGAATGTGCCCATGAGCCCAGGGAAGGTGTTCTGGAAAAGAAAAAAAGAAACAGGGACATACTCAAAGTTACATGGTGCTGCTGAGTAATGACAAGATTGGATTCTGCTATGGACTGGTGGTGGACTGGGATGGAGTCCACTTAGGAATGCAGGAGAAAAGGAGGTGGAAAGTGAAAGGGCAGCTGCCTCTGGGATCCTTTGGTCTCATGCTATTGTTCTCAAGCCCCTCATCACAGAGGACCCTCAGGACCTACCCTCCACACCCCTTCAGGACTCATTCATCTTCACTTCTTGAGCAAAGGCTGTGGGATGGCTAGGTAATTCGAGGAATCTTTTCCTTAATAACTTACTCAGAAGTGTAACCATCAGTCATCTAGACCCTGAGACCCTGATCTTGTCTTTGAATGAGGGATCTTGTAGTACAGTCAATGGGTTGCTAAGAGTTGGACCGACTGAGCGACTTCACTTCACTTTTGAAAGCATCATTTATAAAAGTGCAGAGCGCTGGATAGATTTTAGTGATATATGCAGATAGAAACATTCTTACACTCCACAAAATTCTGATTTTTTTTTTGGTAAGACATTACGGGTAAAGAAACTGCCTGCCAATGCAGGATACATAAGAGATGTGGTTTGATCCCTGGGTCTGGAAGATGCCCTGGAGAAGGGCATGGCAACCCATTCCAGTATTCTTGCCTGGAGAATCCCATGGACAGAGGAGCCTGGTGAGCTACAGTTCATAGGGTCACAAGGAGTCAGACATGACTGAAGCAACTTAGCACACACACACTTGATTGAATAAAAATTAACTGATCAAAATTGCTTCTGAGTTTCAATTGTCTCAAATGTTTTATTGTATTTTTCTAAACAAATAGGCAGTATTCAAAATCCTTATGAAGCATTTATATTATTCCAAAAAAGAGACAAAAGCAAGGGGCTGGTTAACATAAAATTCAGGATAATGTGATCTATGGAGGAGAGTGGGAAGAAGAATATACATGTCTGTTTATTTACATACTTGTGTGTCTTACATGTATGCTATAAATCTTATGTTTAATTCATTTGATCTTTGATAAATTACTTACAGGAGAGAACTATAAAATGTGGTACAAATAATAATAATGATATCATAATTTTCAACAATTAGGGTTGTGGAATTCAACAACTGACTGTTTCTCAGTGTTCTGAATTTTCTGTTTCAATCTATTAAATAAATAGCAATGGTCCCCAATCTTTTTGGCACCTGGGACCAGTTTTGTGGAAGACAAGTTTTTCCACTGTCTGGAGCAGGGAGGGGAGATCATTTGGGGATGATTCAAGTGCATTACATTTATAGTGTATTTTATTTCTATTATTATTATATCAACTCCACCTCAGATCATCAGGCATTAGATCCTGGAGGGTAGGGGCCTCTGAAATAGGGCATTAAGTACTATGGGGAAAAGGAAAATATAAAAACAGAAAAAGACAGAGGTATGGTGCAAAGCAATTTCTACCCTCCCAGAGAATTCTTGCTTGAATAGGACTGGTGGTGTGAACAGCCTGTATAAAACACAGCAACAGACTCCCCACAACTGGCTGTAGGGTGTGTGTTTTGCATGGCCCTTCCTTGAGTTCAAATCAAAGTGTAAGAATTCAGCCACATGATATCAATCAGTTGTCTTCATTTTCAAGATAATCACTGTGGCATTATTTCCTTTCAAAATTTTAGATTAGTATTTATTGGTTTATCAGTTCTAGTATAAGACTGAAAATGGAGAGCTGACATCATTCTTGAAAATGCTCAACTGAGTTATCAGTGGTCTGTTTCCTGAGGAATCCATCTCAGTCATTACTCTGTGTTTGTTTCTATTCTTCCTGTTCAAACAGTATTTGCTCTGAATAGTTGAAAAATGCCCTAGGCTTTATTATGAAGTGGGATCTTCATTTAGGCAGAATTGAAAGTAAACTCTATGCCCTGGGAACACTCATGACTTTTGGTCTCTTCAGCCTGAACTGGAGCTGAGTCTGTAGCCTAAAGGTGAAAGCCTCTAAATCCTTTTATTACCCTAAACCCTATAATCTTTTTGTTTTAACCAAGTATACACAAGAAAGGTAGCAGAACTTCCCAGCTGACAAGTCAAGAAATCTCTACCTCAGATAAGAATCCAGCACTTTGGCTTACTCTCTGCACAAAATATTTAAAACCTAAAGAGGCACTTTCAGGGGGTTGTTTCTTTTGATGACCAGATACATTCTTTTGTTTTGTAAAAGCCACATGCCCATTTTGCCTTCTTAGGAAATTTCTGTTTCTAGCACCCTATCATTATTTGCTACCAAACTTCATATCTTTTGTTTGAAGTATCTAAAAATAAAAGTAGTTGTTTAACTAATTTTCTCTTGAGCTTAATTTAGCAATTATCAAATCAGGTTTGTCAATACAATGACTGAATCAGATGTGACCCAGACATGAACATTTTTAAAATCCTCTGTAGCCTTTTTCTATTATTTCAAGTTATAGTAGCTACAAACAAAATCTTGATGGGGTCAATAAGAAACAAAATGTACTCTCCTCTGTCATTTCAAAGTCATCTGTTAAAGTAACTCAAATATAAAATTTGACTGCATTGGAATACAAATAGAACAGAATAATGAGGCTTATGTTTAGAAATGCAAAGAGTATTTTGGGAAGTATTTTAGGAAGAATTAATCTAATTCTAACTATTAATATTCTTTCAAAATTTGATTTTCATTCTTGTGCATGTGGATGCCACAAAAATGCTATTTAAGGTTTATCTTTCTTTTTCTCTTTCTCATTCTCATGCTGATATTTCTTGCTATATACTGGAACACTTTGGAGAATAATTTTTTTTCTCAGACATATGAAGCTGATGTGAATATCAAAATGATATAGAGCAACCAGGAAGAATAACATTTGAAATCATAGGTTAGGTGAACTCATATTTAATTAGGTTCTTGGTAAGTATACAGTGTATTATTAATGACTGCTTATTTACTCAGGAACCATGTTTGTTTTTGGCAAATTAATTTTATGCTGTGATGTAGAATAATACTTAGCTTTCTGTAACTGTTGAAAAGGCACTAGCAATATTATATCATATGTTATGTTTAATAGCCATTACTAAGTCTACCCAGAAATATGTAAGATGGTTAAATAATAGCATTCATTTTGCTTTCACTATTCTTTAAGCTTCCTAACACTAGAAAATACCAATGAAAGCTTAAACATTGTTATATATGACCAGAACTCAGTTATTTTTTGCCATCATTGTAAGGAATACTGTGCATCTTATATATCTTGATATCCTATGTACAGAAAGTGACATCTACTGGAGAAAGCAGAACTGAATATTTACTTTCCAAACTACTTCCCTGCCAAACTTCCAGACAAATTGCACTGTCCTCAAGATTATCCCAAACTTCGAAAGCAAAGAAAGATTTTATTTAGTTCAATATAGTGTAAAGTCTGGGTTGTTTGGGGTATCATTTTTTCAAAGATGCCCTTTGGGAAAAAAGTGGTTATGAGGGCCACACAAAATATCTCATAAGCAATGTGATTGGAGGAGTCTGGAAAACACAATTCTAGCACATTATCTTAAGGGTAAAACTGAAGTTCTAAATAATCATAAGCCATTAAGTGGAATATTGAAACAGAATTCCTTTGTAACAAATAGTTTGAAAACATGTTTGGAAAATATGTAACTTCTTTAAATGGTCTGGAAATAGGAGTTGTAAAACATAGTATGGGATTAGAATATATAATTTCTCTCTCATGAAAAGGCATCCTCATAATTCTTCGAAGCCTAACCACTTTATTTATTCATCTTGGAAAGATGTGTGTCCAACTCCATGATCTAATATAAAATCTCTGTTCTTAAGGCATTAGGGGATTCTTCCCAGATGTTTTTCATCTTGGTCAAAATTAATAGCATCAGCTTCTTTCTTGTGACAATAATTCTCAATCTTTAAGTAATCACTCTTTCTTAAGGACAAAAGCCTTCCTTAATGGAAGCTACTGTGATAGCCATTTTCAAGATGGAGAAAGTGAGGCACAGCTATATTCGATGAGTTCACAAATATCATAAGAATATGTCTAAGCCCTGTCGCTTTGGTTCTAGCTTATTGCCTCTGCGATATTACCAAGACTGCTTCCATGTTTAGATTCTGCTGTCTTATGCTCTGTAGTTTGATTTCAGATTTTCTAACTGTTGTTATCACTTAAAATATTTTTGATTTTTGTTTTTGTAACAATGCTCTTGCACTCCCTCTGCTGGCCTTGCTAATTAGCAAAGCCAGTGGCCGAGTGGTCCTGATGTGTATCAGTGATACCAAGAGGATGACTGGTGAAAACACATGATTCTGTGTTGGAACCCAGTAAGAAAGTCAAGTTGATTGGCTTTCATAAGCAATAAGGCAAAGAAAATTTATTTGTAGATGGTTAAAACAAAAATCATGGTTATTTATATATTTTAAGGAAGGAATTTAGTGGAATGAACAAATTCACAAATCTTAAAAATCTGCCTTTCTTTTCAAAACAATAAAACCAGTTATCCATATTCTATTAAAATATATGTATATTTAGTAAAAGGCATTTTACTACAAGGTGTATCAGTTTTGAATCTCTGTTTTCACTCTTGAGGGTTAAATGAAAGGTTGCCTGGCTTTGTTGGTCAGACTCTGGACCCTGATTAGATATGTAGCTGTCCAATGGATCAGCGTCCCACTTCTTAGAGTTCCATTATGGAGTTACAAAGAGAATGACAGCACTTGGCAAATCCCAGGCCTAATCATAGCATAGAGAAGTGACTTTTGGAAGGTACATTACCAAGCAATTAGGACCCATTTAATAAATTACCCCTTATAGAACACTTTGAACCCTAGTGGTCTGAAGAGGTTAATGCACCTCCCACAACTGAGTGCTACTCACTTTCCAGGGGTAACTTCAAGGCCATGGTTAATCCAAACCTTCTTCTCATCAATGGCCTCTTAATCTTGAGTCACTTCTGTAGCCTGGCATCAGTAAAGGCCACACACTTGCATTTTGCCTGTGCATTTCACACGCTTCATTTTCTTCCAGCTGAATCCATTGAGTGGAGTATTCACAAGGCCAAATGACTTTGTGCTGCATGTTAACTTCCTTTGGCTTTCATGCTTCTTATTTGGAGTCTTTCTGTTTTTCTTATTTATAGAGTCTTAACTTCTGGGTTTAGTTTAAATGTTACGTCTGATGTAATATAGTTTCCTCTAAAATTGTTGAGTAGCAACCACATTTTAAATGAATCCAATACACAAAATTAGGTTTCAGGATATTATTAAATTTGGAAAAAACCCACAGTAGATATGTATTTGTACACTGGAATCTTAACATGGTTAGATACTAAAAAACGTTTAAAATTTAACTGTAAGGGAGAAAAAGCTTAGTTTGATGCTAGAATATAATTAGACTCCTTGGATTTTAATTTTTAAAATAAATTCAACTTGAGTTTTGGGGTTGAAAATGCTGATGAAACACTGAGTACTTTTATGTAAAAAGACAGCCAAGGGATGGAATTGGAATAGATAGAAATAGAATATTCTTAATGTATATTCATAATGGCTGACTTTGCTTTAACATATCACTGGTTTGCTGAATGATATTCCTGTAAATCATGATCAAAATCATCATGCTTTCTAACACATTTATTGAATATTTACTCTATCCAAGTCTCTACTGAAAGCTACAGGACATGAATAAGCCATGACCTATGATTTTAAGAAGCTGATGATTGTATTGTAGAGCTCAGATGTAAGTATGTGGTAAAAGAACCATAGTGAGTAGAAGATTACAACACACACCAAGATTGTGTGCACCTGGGAGTTTCTAAGGGAATTCAAAGAATGAAGAGGAGTCTCTATTCAGAAAGGCCTGATGGAGAATGTGGAGTTTGCTCAAGCTTATGATAGGAAAGCTATCATAGGAAATGGCTAGAATAGATTTTGGAATCATACAGTCAGTATCTTGGTTCATTCTCAAAATCAGACCAACCTTTGAAACTAGCGGGTTTTAATCAAAGTTGGCTTTATAGGAGGAGTATAATGTATGCTCTACTGTTTTAAAACAGTTAGTGTGAGTGTGTGTGTGTGTTTATATGATTGAGCCCATTTATAGTAAGGCTACACTTGTTGGAAATAAAGTACCCATGTAGATTAACAAAATAGCATGCAGAAGTGATCTCAGTTGAAAACAGAAAAATGAAATTCAATAACCTCTGTGTCAGCCTTTCAAAAAAAATAAAGTTAAATGCTCCAACGTTGAGAAGTAATTAAGGTTGCCTTTAGTTGTTATGTTTGTGAATGTATTTTGTAGGCTAAGTTTGGGAGGCAGCTTTTCAACATGAGAGCAGACATCTTTTGGAATATTCTACTTTGCTTTACCTTTATTGTTGTTCAGTTGCTAAGTTGTGTCTGACTCTTTTGTGATCCTATGGACTATAGTCCACTAGGCTCCTGTGTCCATGGGATTTCCCAGGAAAGAATACTGGAGTGGGTTGCCATTTCCTTCTCCAGGGGATCTTCCTGACCCAGGGATCAAATCCTTGTTTCCTGCATTGCCAGGTGGCTTCTTTACCACTGAGCCACCAAAGAAACCCTTACATTGATTATATATAGAAAAAAGAAATAAGAGAAAACACATTTTCAGTCAAATACTGTAATATAATATGGAAAGCATTGGCTGTTGTCAATCTGATAATCAGGATGTATTTTCAAGGTGTTTTTTTAAAGACAATATAACTATAAAATGACAAATATCTTTTTCCAGGATATTTAGTGATTCACTGAATGAATCATACCTTTTGAAAAGTCTCTGCTCCTTTTATTGTAATTTGGAAGTTTTCCATATTATAGACTGTGTTTTCTTACATGCCTATAAGAGACAAAGACTGTATTTGTAAATCTAGGTTCTATGTGAATCTATACTATTATTGTAACATGGGTTTATATGGTCTGAAATTCTCTTATATTTGCTCTCAATAACTTGATTCTTACCCAAATTTTTAAAAAATTGTCCAGAGATGAGACACAGTCTTTACCATGTTATAATTGCAAAGGTTTTTGGAAAGACCTGAGGGTTGTGTAGCACACTAGATGTGGTACACCATTGGGTATGACTTTCCTTGTTGTGTCTTGAAAGTTACCTCTCCTTCCACAGCAGAGTTGCAAATGAGAAGTGAACTATTATATTTTGTGGTAAATAAACATTTGAAAAACTGGAGCCCAACTCTTAGGTGTGTTGGTGAGATTATAATGCTTTCCATTTGTACCTAGAAGCACCTTAATCTGATCATTTACTCCATAAGCAAAGCATTACTGTGTACATTATCCCCTCTTGTTTTTGCGTCTTGCATCGTTCACACTAACACCAAAGCAGATTTATTAATACCAGCCTGCAAATGGCTTTATTCCTCATACTCTGAGAATTTACATCCTGGAATAAACAACACTTATGGAGCAATAAATGTAGCACAAGTGGAAAAAATCACATTGTTGTATTTTTTCCTTCTGGCATTTTAAGTGCTTTCAAATTATTGATCAGCAAAACTTCCTGAATGACCACTGTGTTTGGGCACTGCATCCCAAGATACAGAACTCTAAGAGGAGTTCTTGTCTTCAAAGAATGCAGAGACTAGCTGGAAAAGGAAAACACATGGGAAACGCCAGCAAACATAATAGTACTCTATAAGCACATAATAAATAGTATAGTGTAAACTATTCATGGTGTAGGCACGAAAGTGAAGAGAAAGTGAAAGTCTCTTAGTTGTGTCCAACTCTTTGCAATGCCATGGACTATATAATCCATAATCCATGGAATTCTCCAGGCCAGAATACTGGAGTGGGTAGCCGTTCCCTTCTGCAGGGAATCTTCCCAACACAGGGATCAAACCCAGGTCTCCTGCATTACAGGAGGATTCTTTACCGGCTGAGTCATCAGGGAAGCCCAAGAATACTGGAATGGGTAGCCTATCCCTTCTCCAGGGGATCTTCCCAACTGGGGAATCGAACCATGGTCTCCTGCATTGCAGGTGGATTCTTTACTAGCTGAGCTACCAGGGGAAGCTCCTGGTGTGGAGATGCACTATCCAATATGCAACCACTAGATACATATAGCTATTGAGCATTTGAAATGAGTTTATTGTTAGCTAAGATATAGAAACAACCTGAGTACCGACCAATGGATGAATGGATAAAGTAGATGTGATATATACACACACATAATATAGAAGTATTACTCAGCCATAAAAAATAATGAACTCTTGCCATTTGTGATGATATGAATGAAACTTGAGGGTATTATGCTAAGTGAAATAAGTCAGGAGGAGAAAGACACATATCATATAGTTTCACTTATATGTAGAATATAAAAAACAAGCAAGCAAAAAAACAAACAAAAATCAAAATAAATGAACAAATCAAGTCAAACAAAAGCAAACACCTAGATACAGAGAACAGGGTAGTGGTTACCAGAGAGAAAGGAGTTGGAAGGGTGAGGAGGGTGAAATGGGTAAAAGAGATCACCTGTACGGTAATGAATGGAAACTGAATTTTTGGTGATGAGCATGCTGTAGTGTATAAAGAAGTAGAAATATAATGTACACATGAAATTTATGTAATATTATAAACCCATTACCTCAATAATAAATAAATTAAAAGAAATATGGTTATTGTGAATTGAAAGTGCTTTAATTGTAAAACATACACTGAATTTAGAAGACATAGTATGATAAAGGGAATGTAAGATATTTCATGAATAATTTTAAAAATATTGATTACATGTTGAAATAATATTTTAGATATATTGGATTAGATAAAATATTATTAAAATTAATTTCACCTGGCTTTCTTTTTTTAAACTGACTATATAAAATTTAAGATTATAGATGCGATCCACCTTATGCTTCCATTGGAGAGTGCTGCTGTATAATTCAAAGAATAGACCCAGCAGCAGCAAGTGCTTAAAAAATCTGAAAAACCAGAAAGAACAGGTGAAATCTCTGCTAGGTCTGTAAGGATGCACACATAGGCTTTGAATCAGAAACTGAGAGAAGGGTAAGTATGTTCTAGGATAGGAGAATAAAGTAAATGAACAGATGTGGGAGGGTAGGTGTTGGGAACCAAAGCTTTATTTTAGGTTATGGTGCAGAGTGTTTTGTTATCTTATAAGGGCTGACAAGTTCTGAGCATTTAATCTACTAATAAACACAGATGCCAGTTACTGAGTGCTTAGAATATGAAGTTTACATATATAAATTTTCATTTAAATGTCAGAACTAGCATATAATGCACATTTTATCATATTCATTTTCCAGAAGAAGAGGCTGAAGTTTGGATTGACTTAGTGAATGTCATAAAACCAGGAAAGAATTGACCTTAGTGTTTTTGACCTCAAATCTCTAGTAGAGGCAGCTTATCATGAAGTTTTACTCTTTTGGGTTCCACATGTATATGTATCCCTTCCATGGGATATGCTCAAGGAATGTGTTCCCATAGTCATGAGCTTTTGGAAAGTTTGCCAAATTAAACGATTTTCACCATAATCAGTTATGACTTCTCTGTCTGCATTCTGATTTCCCCTCAGTCACACCCTCCTTCATGTGAGGTAGTTTTGGATCAACATTTGGAGCATCTGGCTAAAGAGAGAGTTCAGTTGACTATACACTTGGTTTAGGTTTAGGGGGTTATTTATGTGTTTCACAGTTGCTTTTATGTGTAGTTAGGGTTTTTCTCACAGTCTCAGAGTAGGAATTGCTACCCTGAGTTCTCTTACTGTCCACTCCACCAGTTCACTGGGATCTTGACCAAGGGTATAAAGTCAGAGATCAAATTGTAATATTGTCTAATGATACCAGGGCTTCCCAGGTGGGTGCTAATGGTAAAGAACCTGCCAGCCAATGCAGGAGATGTAAGAGATGCAGGTTTGATCCCTAGGTTGGGAAGATCTCCTGGAATGGGAAATGGTAACATGCTCCAGTACTCTTGGCTGGAAAGTCCCATGGACCGAGGAGCCTGGCAGGCTACAGTCCCTGGGGTCACAAACGGTTGGACATGACAGAGTGACTAAGCACACACATACTAGAGGATGTAGGTCATGGAAGAAAAAGAGGAAAACTTTGAATGTAAACAGCCAAAACTAGTTTGTGGGATATCCTTCCAATCTCTAGATGTGTAAAATCACAAGAGGAGAGTTCAATTCTCATTGAAATCTAGTCAAAATGAAATATACTACTCGATTAAGCAGCTTCTACAATTATAAAATAATGCACATTCATTTTTCTTTTTGACGTGAATCATGCAAAATCATGGTCTTTTCTGGTGACTCAGATGGTAAAGAATCTCCCCGCAATGCAGGAGACCCAGGTTCAATCCCTGGGTCAGGAATATCTTCTGGAGAAGGGAATGGAAACCCAATTCAGTATTCTTGCCTGGAGAATTTCACTGACAGAGAAGCCTGGTGGTCTATAGTCCACGGGGTCACAAAGAGTCAGACATAACTGAGTGACTAAAACTTTCACATTCATGCAAAATAACATTTAAGAATTCCTATGTTTTTAGACACAAGTCAGTATAATGGGACTCTGAGCAAGGAGTATGACCATGTGGTCTCACCTGTTTTTACATCCTAATGTACACGATTTTGTTTTAGCTCATTTTTGACATGATGGAGTCTAGTGACCCCAGAAGATTAAACATGTCAAAATTGCCATTGACAGAGCAAAATGAACTGAAGCTTTCCTAAACTGCTACTAATAAAAAACAATATCTGATAATCATACTATACGAAAGAAAGAACTTTCTTGCTCTTCAATTAAAAAAAGAAGTATGCAGCCGAAAAGTACTATCTTAGAGATGTCAGACAGTTAATGAATAGAACCATTATGTAATTTTTCTGAGTTTTGTGATGTTTGTGGTACTTAGCGGCCTTCAGTCTTTGTAATTTGTCATAATTTCTTTCTTATCCTATGGAAAGATTCATTTTGAGGACCTAAGATAGCATTGGCAATTTTTTCTTGTATATCTTAATAGCTTCCCAAATTGTATATGTATCAGGTGTTATAAGATGTGAAGTCATCCTTGAATTGTACTGTATAGCTTCACAGGCATTATTGTGGATTCTGGGGAAGCATACATAGACTATGTAAAGGTCACAAAACCTTAAAGAATTTGTTATTGGTTCTTGCAACTTCCCTTTGGAAAAAAACAGTGGGTCAGTGAGCTCTCCATTATGCAACTAGAAAAAGTAGAGCCCAGATGGATACTACCTCGGGTATCCCAAATTCCACAACTGAGGCTGATGATCATGTTCACCTTATCACGAAGAGATTAGACTACCTCCAACAATATAGCAACACAGAGACAAGATGGTGACTAACAAGAAAGACATACATATATACAGACAGACTGAGTGAAGGAGGGTGGGAAGAGGTGAAGAGGTGAAGGAAATAAACAAACTTTTATTAAGGGCCTGCTGCTGCTGCTGCTAAGTCGCTTGAGTCATGTCCGACTCTGTGCGACCCCATAGACGGCAGCCCACCAGGCTCCGCCGTCCCTGGGATTCTCCAGGCAAGAATACTGGAGTGGGTTGCCATTTCTTTCTCCAATTAAGGGCCTGACTCTATAACAAATAAAGAAGAACCTACGATGCATTCCATCCTTACTGCCTGATTTTATGACTTTGTCAGACCTGTCTGGGCTGCTCCTGATCCAACAAGGAATGAGGGTAAAGAAAGAAGGCTCTGGAGTCACTCTCTAATTTCAGATAGATATATTGTGAAAACAAAAATTTACCCATTATATCCAATGACACTGTAAATATTTTCCTTGAGAGTACAAATACTTCCTAATTTGATCCAGGTTTGTAAAGCAGTTCTTTTTTTACTCATTTAAGGAAGCATCTTAACTTAGGTTTAGAAATGTGCATCTTGCTGATCATTATTATGTGAAACAATAGTTTTGATTCATGTTTCTTGAATCTTTTTCATATGTATTCCTGAATTTAACATCGAACACTCACAAGATACAAAATGATTATTTACGACTCCCAAATAGATTTCTTAGGAATCGAGAATACATGCCTTTCAGGGACAGTCCATGATTATTTTTATATGCAGGGTCACACTATATTTTGTGAGTTTTACATCCAGAGACTGATCGGACTATCTGCTCAGTGTCATCTTGAGTATGAAGGACCTCACGACAAACACTGTGAGTGGATGTTCCTAATCCTGAAAGAGTATCTTCCATGTGATTTTATTCTGTATCTGTACAAAGTAGATATAAAATATATCACCCTCTGCCCATTCTCTGCTTCTTAATGTGGTTTTCTTTGGAACACATCCTGAAATGCATTTCCCGTATTGTGGGCGAGGTGCTTTCAAATATTGTTTGATGACCTCATTACATCAAGTATCATCAAAGGCTCTCAGATCATGCTACTCTTTGAAACAGTAGAGAGAATTGGGCTCCACAATGCAAACCATTTTGAATGACTAAACTTACATACAGGTTAGAAGTGTTTAAATATGAGAAATTTGCAATCCATGGATGCTTGGATCTGTAATAGGGAAGAACCTTTGTATTCTATTACAAGTTAAACACTAAAAGAATGTTGCCTGTAAATTTAAGTTAGACATAATGGCTCATCTCTGAGAATCTTGCTTCCCAGGTAATAAGCATTAAGCTAAAAAAACCATTGTTTAGCTCACAGGAAACAGCTTGACCAGGCCCGCAGGTGAAGGAAGGAAGAAATTGACACATCCCCTCAGAGAGGCCTGGCGTGCTGCAATTCATGGGGTTGCAAAGAGTGGGATACGACTGAGCGACTGAACTGAACTGAACTGAACTCTGGAATCTGGCTGGAACCAGGTCTCTACCCTCTCTGTTTTTAGTATAAAATAAGCCTGAATTCTAACTTGGAGAAGATCTTTGGGACACTTAGTTCACCATCTTCTCAGTCTGCTGGCTTTCTGGATAAAGACATTATTCTTTGCTGCAACAACTCTTTTCTGTTTATCCGCCTGTTGTGCCCTGAGCAGTACAAGCTTGAAATTAGTAACAGATCCAGTCATTTTTGTTTCTTTGTAAGCTTCTGTTGCCTTCATTGTGAGGAGTCTATCCAATGCGGAGTGAAGATGCAGCACACACAGGAGAGTGCTATGCCTGCTTCCATTGAGGGTGTTATCCTCAAAGCATCTTTACAGACAGTGCCTGAGGCAGAATTGGCCCCTGATGACTTCAGGTGTAATAAATATCCTCCAAAAATAATCACGCAGCCAGGCCAAAATATTAACCTTGAAATCAATGTTATATATTTTCATAGCAGAGTGTATTTCTGACATGGCTATGGAATTTAAAGAGGAAAATAACTTTCAAAAACCTCCCTGGTGGCGCTAGTGGTAAAGAACCTGCTTGCCAATGCAGGAGAGGTAAGAGACAGGAGTTCTATCCTTGGGAGTTGGGAATATCCCCTGGAGGGAGGGCATGGCAACCCACTTCCGTATCCTTGGGTTACAGTCCACGGGGTCACAAAGAGTTGGACGTGACTGAAGCAACTTAGCACAGCATGGCACAAATAAACTGATTACAAAATAGAAATAGAGTCACAGATACAGGGAGACGGATGGAATAAACCGGAAGATTGGGGTTCACATATGCATACTACTATATATAAAACAGATATCTAGCAAGAACCTATTGTATAGCACAGAGACTTCTATTCCATACTCTGTAATGACCTATATGGGAAAAGAATCTAAAAAAAGAGTGATTATATGTATAAAACTGATTCACTTTGCTGTACAGCAGAAACTAACACAACATTGCAGAAACTAACACAACATTGTAAATCAACTATACTCCAATAAAAATTAACTTAAAAAATCCTATTGTATAAGCACAGTTTCTGGTAGAGTTCTTTTTGCTAACTTAGGGGCACCTCCACAAAATTATAATGAGTTTCATCAATTTGAACTCTCTGCATGGAAAAGTTTAATCCAGACATTCAAATGCCTTAATATCCAGGAGCATTATCCTGTAATAATTATTAATGATACTTGCAGTGCAAGAATTTGGGCTGATCTAGAGCAGTGAAAGTTGCCCAAAAGTCCAATTTCAGTGCAGTGAGCTGAAGTCATCCAAGACATCACTACTGTGGTATAGTTAGCTTCTTAAAGTCATTTGTTGCCAAGGAAGATCCTGAGAAATTACATTCCAGTAACTTTTGTTTACTGATATCTGAAAGTTCTGGCATTGGAGAGTAATACGGATAGTTACAAAATTAAATATGAGTACCCAGTTTCTCATAAAGATTTCAAATCATCGTGTTTCATCCCCAATACTTGTTGGAGGTTTGAACACTAGCTAAAAAGAATCATTTATTAGTTGTTTATATAAATGCCTTATGTGGAAATGTAAATATTTTCAATTTTTCATTGTCTAGTTTGTACCAAGAATGGAAACTTTAAATAAGTTCAGCTAGAAATGATTACACTTTGTTACATGACAGCTCACTATGGATTATTCACTGATTAAAGCTCTCTGCCCTGTAGTGCCTGATCCCCTTCTGCTCTGCATGCCTCAGAACTGCTCACTGCAACCCTGGCTTAGAGGTGTGGCTCTTCCCCATTCCTGAGAGTTTTACAAGTAGTAGTATAATTATTGTACTTAATTAATATTTATTTAATGCATAAAATGGAGAGAGTCTTAAAAAGATCCATTAATTAGTATATATGATCATATTAACTACATAAACCATTCTTAAGAATATGCTAAATTAATTTGTAAGTTTACTGCCAGTTTTAGCTCCTGTTCAGTTCTCATGTTTGTGTTTCCACCCTCCACCCTCAGTAGAAACTGAGGCCATGCTGGTATAATAATCAGTAAATGGTTTTATGTATAAGGAAGAAAGAAATGAATTTGTTAGCACATGACTTCTTGGAATGATGCTAAACTTTCATTTTCATTTCTTGTCAAAATTGCCAAATAATCAGTTCAAATTCTCTTACTTGACTGTCTAACAATTATGAGCATCTTTTGTGATCTGGTTATTGAAATATTAAAAAAATAAGCAATACCAGCTACTTCCAAGTTTACAATCTTGTGTTTGCCACTTATTTGTGATTGATGCTACCAGAGCTTAAACCAGACTCCCCTCCCTTGGAACTAGTTTACTGCTCTTTATTTTCTGTTTTGAAGAGAAAGGATTTAAGTGCATTGGGTTTGTTTGGACTTTAGAAAGAGTTGATCTTATCAACCTTGGGGGGGGGTCATTTGGTTTTGAACTCCAGGCATCAAATAAAGGTGGACCTATTATTGATCAGATGATTTCAAGTCATGGATGGGGACTCCCAGGAAGTAGTTTATTTTAGCAAACTGGTGAGCATAAAACAATAATAGTTTGGGACCAAAATTCATAGTTTATTTTAAAATGGTAGAATTCTGAAGACTTGATTTTAACTCAAAACATTTCAATGATTTGTTCATTGTTAATGCTCAGAAAATATTAACCATTACAGTCAATCCTTTTTCTTCTTTACTCATCTTTTAGAATGATTTTGCTTGTTATGACTCAGATAGGAATTACTTTCCCATGAGCAAGTTATTATAGATTAATCTAAATTAAATCTTATTCCATTTAAATTTTTTCCACCTAAGATCTTCCATTGGGCTTGCAGTTCTTTCTATTTTGGTGCTGACAGCTATTTACTTTCTCCATGAGAGAATTAATTTGGACATTTCATTTAGCACTGGTCCTAACCCTATTCCTACAGAACCCCACTGTCCCCAATTTAATGATGCTTTACTAACAGTTGCTTATTATTCATAGTCCATCAGTCAAACTGAGAATAATCCTAATGTGACAGAATCTTACCAATGTCTCTATTCTTTTTTGTTTCCAAAGGAAATCCTGGAAAATTGAAGAAGCTGCTTATAGCAATATATTAAATAATCTTCATGGTGTGTTTTGGAGAGAAAATGGCATACTTGTGCCATTTTTATTTGCTTAGTGTAAAATTATGCTACTTGTAATGAAGTCCTAAAAATAAGTCCTCATCTGGTAGAAAGAAGAGGGGAGGATTGGAATATCCCATTTTGGAGAGCCTGGTCTATCTTCAGGCTTCCCTGGTGGTTCCAATGGTAAAGAATCTGCCTACAATGCAGGAGACCCAGGTTTGATCCCTGGGTCAGAGTCCATCTTCATTACCTTTGGGCTATCAAACTTTTCCTGCCTTAGTCATCTAAAGACCATCTTCCTTTTCACCCAAGTTTTTAAAAACTGGGGGTGAAACAGTAATTCAACTGTATGACATAGTGAGAATAACATGAAATAATAGATATAAATAAGTTTGGATAATTGAAACCACTTACATGCAATTTTTTTTACAGGAAGATGACTTTGATAATCCACTCTTTGGAGGATATACATTTTAGGAAGCACTTTATAGTATTTAGTATTTTGCTTGCTTTTTGTGATATTAATGGCATATACATACAATGGAGTATGTGGTGTGTGCATGTTTCATGTGTAAAATAAGAATATCCTAAGGAAATATTTCTTTATACAATGTATTGTTTTCAACATTATATTTTAAGGTTCAGAGTGCAAAGTTCCAAGTCTTAGAGGGAGTTTTTATAGCAAAGGTAGGACACGACTGAGCAACTAACACAACAGCAGCAGGCTCATCCAGGAAGTCTCAGGCATCCACTTACGCTCTGTAGGAACTTGCTCCCTTAGTGACTCTCGGGCCCTTTAGTGCTTTCAATTTTCCGTCCTCCTCTAACTCAATTGCCATGACCTTGCAATAAATAAGGGCTTTTTCTATGTTGAAAACGTGTTGACTTGACTCTTCTATTTATAATATTTAAAATTTTGACTATTTAATCTGAAACCACTGTTACTCATTCTTTTCTGCAATCTTTTATCTGGTTTCTAGTATTCACCATTCTTAAGAAACAGCTCTTGTGCAAATCCCCTATAACCTTTGTGGGTGGAGTGTGTGGAGGTTAAGTATATGAAGCTGAGCTTTTGAAAAGCTGCCAGGAATGGTATGCTCATTAAGATTGGGCTGACAGTACTGAAAGTCACTGCCTCAGTGCTTCCGGGTGGAGCAAAGGTGGTCTATTAAGATGATAGGTGCAGCTGCTTGAAAAGAACCCAGATGCCACAAAACCTCCAGAGCCTGCAATTCTTTTAAGCAAGTACTGTTTATAAATTCAAACATTCATGTACAGAAAACTGTTAAGACCCTGAGTTGAGATATAAATTTCCTGATTCCACAGTCAACAATTCTCTATTAAGTTCGAATATCAATTGGAGGAGCTATAGATAAACTATTTCCCCTCTAAGTTCTAAGATCGAGTCCAAGAATGGGAAGTCATGACTCCAAGAGAAAAAGGGAGGAAACTACAGTGACCCTGGGCTACATGAATTTACACTGCCACTGTCTTCCTATGCTTAGTGTAATAGAGGTAATTCCTTATCCCCCTTTGTGTGAATGAGAGAAATACCAAGTAAAAGCTTTAAATTACTCAACAACATGAAATAACAATTCACTATATAACCTTTGCAACAAAAAAGCAGCTTCTCTTGAGATTCTTTAGAAAAAAAGAAAGGGGTTGAGAGAATGCAAATCTTTATTAAAATAAAGAAATAAAATAAATTCTCAATACTATGGATACTTGTATAAAATACTGTAACATCAATGTTAGGAAAGGGTAACAAGGATGGTTAAAGAAACAGAGAGTTTTACATACAGTGAAAGTGGCCAGGAAAGACAGAGACATAGAAAGTAGCTTGATGGAAATCGTTAGCTTTTTGACGGCTCTAGTGAAATTTGCCAACTAATAGGAGAATAGGAGGTCACACTGTGAAATTAATAACCAGTAAATTTAGAACAAATAAAACAGAAATGCTTTTGCACAGCATTTAAGCAGCCTGTGGCACAGGCAACCGCAGGAGGTCAGGGAGTTAAATGCTGTCGAACCGGAATTAAAAAGAGCAGAGTAACATTGTCACTCTTACCATCGTCATTTGCAGTTGGACGATGATTCGGGTGACTTTACCCTTTGCTTTAGAATTTAATTATGATTGCACTTTGTGAAGAGCTAATAAGGATGTAAGACAAACAGCAAGAGTGAAAGTAGATAAGGGCCCCTCTCGTGAGCCTACTAACATATTGAACATAAGACAAGCATTAGATGATACCAACAGCTGCTGAGTTTCAAAATCTTGCAGATATGTGGGTAGTTCAAATCTTGAAAGTTGTCATTTAAACTTTCCATCTTTAGGTAGGACAACATCCAATAATGCTTGGGAAATTAGAATTCCTTTTAATTTACAAAATCTACTTGAAGAAGGATTTTTTTTTTATCATCCCACTCCCCCTAAATACAAAATTTAATAAACTGTTGTCTTCTCCTGATGGGTTAACCCCAGATGGCACCCCACAAACAATATCTTTTGGCAAATACTGATTTGATGATGATGCTATTATTGGTCCATGGGCCATTGTTTTCCATACCACAGGAGCAACAGCATCTCATATGGACAAAAGATGTTCCACCTAAGATCATTAGTGCATCAAGCATCGTAGCACCCAAGCCCTAGTCCCAGTTCTAAAAATGAGTCATTTTACAACAGTCTTAAATGTGGCTTTTAGTTTTATTGCTAACCATAATCAATGCCTGGCCATTGATTGCCACCAATCTTTTCATGCATAGGAGACATAGGTGCCCATCCCCCTTACTTCTCCATCCCTAGCATATTATTGTCAGGTTGAGTTAATGTTCAACTAGGAATTACTTGGTGTGATGGGGAATTAAAAAGAAAGGGACATTTAATTTTTCATTAATCTCTTCCTTGCCGTAATTAGCAAAGGTGTAAATATTAATACCTTTGATCTAGATGTAAGCTGAAGCTATCATTCATAAACTCATTGCCACAAAGGCCACATTCTTCAAAAACAATGACACCTGACCACTTCACTCAGCATCTTAATTTGTTCATATTTTGGCTGCTAAGCATTCTGCTTTTCTGTTATTGTAATATAAAGAATCAAGCTTCATCAGTTTGTATTATTTTTCATTAACTTCAGAATTGTTAGGTTGAAATTGGACAATGTATTTTTTGGTTATTCTCACTCTCTTTTTCTCCCTTTTAAAATGTAGTTGGCTTTATCCCCCTCCCCTAAATAAATAACTTTTTATTTCAGTATTTTCATTGTAATCATGGTTATAATTGACAGCTTTAGGATACCGGGGGCACAGTTGAGGTCTCTTTTTCTTTTCAAACACCCTTCTCAACCCACAGCAAGCGCTGTTTTCCTTTGTTTCTTTGCTGTCTGAGAAGAGGCAGAAGATCAGAGAGAGTTCCTGGCGGTGGTAGAATATTACATTCCATTGTAACTAGTGGTTTACATAGACTGTGCAACCAAATAGCCCATAAATACAATTGAAAATGACTTTTCCTTTTCCTTTGCAAATCCAGCATTTTCATAAATCTGGAGGAAAATTTGTGGTTTTGAAAACCTGAGATATTTGTATCCACTTTTTAATTGTTGATGTGATGATGTCAGACCACCATGCTGGATATTTTTAGTACCTATCCCCATGCCTGATGGTGTGTGTAGAAATCAGAAGTAAGGGTATCACTCCTGGCAGAACCGGAGTGAATTAGAAATTCTGTTTTCAAGACACTTTAAAATATTCACTTTTTAACCTTCTTTTAAAGCTACTTCTTGCTGTATTTTGCAAGGGTGGGGATTTCATGCATGATGCCTACACATGTGTACATAATATTCTCTACCTTTTGTCTTTAATATTCCTTGGTTTTTAATTATTAAAGATAAGTATTTGAATTATAAATATTCTAGTTATACAGGAATAGGCAAAGCAGGCATATACCCTCAGGCAAAATTCTTCCATTATCCATAATCCTTCTGCCTCCTGCCTCCATTTCTCTGCTTCCTATCTTTATGTTGCCTCAAAAAAACACAGAGATATTCTTTTAAACTAACCTTCTCCTCCCCACTTAAACCATAGAAATCCCTTCTCAATATGTATAGAGGCCTCTTCCTTGAAGTGGGATGTCATACTTGTCCTAAATATAATAAAGTGCTATCTTCAAGGCATTTCTGCATCCCAAACACTCTGCAGAAACCTGCCGAGCCCTCCCATCTAACCAGTCTGAATGTCACAAATCATAGCCCAGAAACTGCTTTATAGTGAATCATTAACATTGTCAGGAATGACTTGGCAGAGGGAAAGCTTTCCATTATTGAACTGAGGGCAAATATACAAATGACAGCATTGTCATCCCCTTCCTATGGTTTTATAAAGCTCAGAACTGATTAGTAAGAGTTTATTACAGAGGAGTACACACAGAGCTTGCATTATGTTAGGTGTTTTCGTCTCTTTCTCCTTACATTTTTAGAGCTTCGTCATTTGTTCTAAATGTTTTGTTTTTAAAATTCTGCTTGCAGTGCTGGGTGAAATTTTATAGGATGAATATACCCAATGTACGGTATATGTGTGTGCGTGTTCAGTTGTGTCTGACTCTTTGCAGCCCCATGGACTGTAGTCCACCAGGCTCTTCTGTCTGTGGTATTTTCCAGGCAAGAGTACTGGAGCTGGTTGCCATTTCATACTCCAGGGGATCTTCCTGACCTGGGGATTGAACCCACGTCTCTTGCGTCTCCTGGATTGGCACACAGATACCATTAGCACCACCTGGGAATAAAGGTGTTAAAATGGGGATGTAGATGTATGCAAAATAGCTGACCTGATTATTTGTAGGTGAAAATCCATTTTTGGGGTCACTTGCCTAGGATCTCTGTCCCCCAAGTTCTTTTGCTCAGCAGGGATGACTAAAAAGGACAGGGTGCTGCACCAAGGATGAGTGATAATGAATTTGGATGAGTGTTCTCTGTCTTCTCTGAGCTTACGTCCTCCGACACTGGAACAGTTAATCAATAGTTGATTGCCTGATATTCCTTTGTCTATTTCACCTAATGTTGATATGTATAGTGGATATGGTGGTGCACAACCAGATTCCCACTGGTATGAATGTACTCCTTCCCCAGGGGCCATGGTGTTCCCTGCCATTGTCTTACTGTTGAGTGCTCCTCCAAGAATTGCCCTGGCCAAAGGGAACTGTCTTTCCCAAAGTTGCCTCCCTTCCCAAGGTCTAGCCTGAATCCCATGACTAAACCATGGTTCAGTTGAAGATATTTCTGATGGACCATCCCAAGCTCAGAACTTCTCATGGGATTGACTGAGGTCTCAGTTGTGACTGCACTGCAAATCAATATCGCTCTCTGACAAATCCTTCCTCACACATATCATATCCAAGAGCAGTCTCCAGTGAACCATTTGTATCCAACTCTCAAGCTCAGAGTCTGTTTTATAGGAAACTCAACCTATGACAGTTATAGTGGGGATGGTTCTAGGGGGTAGGCTCTAAAATGAGACTGTGGAGTTGAATTATCTACTTGCTGGCTGGCTGGTGACCAAGGACACCATTGCCCCTTCTCTCAGAATCTACCCCCAACACCCCTCCTGGTTACCAAAACAATATCAAGGATTAAAATAAAGCAGGGGTGTAATTGTTAACACTTTCTCTGATCTTTAATTGTGATGGGATATCAGCAGAAGAGAAAGCACTGCAAAGTGTAATACTGCAGATGTTTGAGAGTTTAGGGGTAAATAGTGATTAAAAGACTATAGAATTACAGAGCTGTTGCTGCAGCTATCCATGCACTGAAAAAGACATGAAAGATTGAAGGTGATTAATCACCAAATTAAAGTCAAGTTATAGAGCCCTCTTGGCAGTGTATAAAGAGATACCCATCTCCTGTAGCTGGAAAGTAAAATGTCTAAGGATCTGACTTAAGACTTACTAGTGAAAGTAGATTATCTTCAGAGAAGGTTGAAATTTTGATTCCAAGTTATCTCTGACAAAATTTGGGCCAAGTGCTGGGACACTGGGCTAATAAACTTCAAAGTCTTGAATCTCTAGATGGCTGAAATGGTAAAGAATCTGCCTGCAATGCGGGAGACACAGGTTCTATCCCTGGTTTGGGAAGATACCCTGGAGAAGGGAATGGCTACCTACTCCAATATTCTTGCCTGGAGAATTCTATGGACAGAGGAGCCTGGTGGGATACGGTCCATGGGGTCGCAAAGAGTTGGATACAACTAAGCGACTAATATTTTTTTCCTTTTTCCTTTCACTCTGTCAAAGACTCTAAGGGAAGGAGCAAATATGCTACTTTAAAGTTAAAAGAAGGTGATATCCCACACCAAATGAAGCAGAAAGTACCATGGTGCTGGTAAAAGAAGGGAACTCTAGGATCTGCCCCCCCTCCCCAGAGAAGTGGGAATCCTATAGTGGAATTACATAAGGCCCAAATCCACTACCTGAGTGTGTTCTATGGGAGGACCTAGATGAAGCTGTTTATCAAAATAAGGAATGAATTGGTGAGAGGGACAGGAGGATCACTGAAATGCTCAGTGTATGTCCACTGTACATCAGGGCTCATGCATGGCAGGAGATGCTATTATCGAAATAGTTTTCTGCCAGGCTCCTTTGTCCATGGAACTTTCCAGGCAAGAATACTGGAGTGGGTTGCCATTTCCTTCTCCAGGGGATCTTGCCAACCCAGGGATTGAACCTGGGTCTCCTGCATTGCAGGCAGATTCTTGACCAACTGAGTTACAAGGGAAGGCCAATAGGGATGATAAGATACAGAAATCCTACAGGCCAGGTGGTGGCATTTTATTATTAGCAGCAAGGAATGCACAATTTTCATAATGAGTGGCAGGGTTGGAATAATAGCCAGGGAGAACTCACCCACAGAGAGCTATACAGATGGTTGACAGAACCTGGATCAGAGAGCAAGACAGAAGGGGAGTTGACAAGGGCATTGCTAAATCTATAAAAGCAAATGAATTCAGGGATGGATGATCATAAAGCTGAAAACAACCCACCTAATAATATGTCATGATTACTTTTCTAGTTTATGTACCTGAGTCAGCTTATAGACCCCAAATTCTTGACAGAGGACCCCACCACATCATAAAGAGTACATATAGTTCTCTTAGTCTTTTCCAAAGGGCACTTCTGACTCATTTACTTGGGTAGATGTTCACTGAGGAAGGGGAACACCCAAATATTTTTAGGGCTGGTGACATAGGTCCAAAGCATTGTTTAGGACCCACTTAGCATGAGAGTATTGGTATTTGGTAGAACCCCCACATTTATTGTTAAGTCTGTGGGATTAGACCTATCATGGCAGAGAAAGCCAAGTAGAAGCCTCTGAAACTGCCTTTCCTCCTAGATAATAAAGCAAATTAAAAAATATATATACTAGGGTGAATAGCAAGAATTAGTGCCACCATTAAGGACCTAAAGGACAAGGGATGGTGGTCTATGTGGTACCCTTATTCAATTCAGCATTCTGGTTTTACAAACACCATACTGGACTAGTGAAAAGTGCTAGAGTAAGAATATATATGGACTCATTGACAGTGGAAATGTGCTTGGATGTTTGGTTAAGATTCTGGAAAGAGAAAGATTGGAAAGGTGGGTTCAGTAAGTTTTGGGGAAGAGGCATTTATATGCACATATGTGTATGGTCACAAAGTGTGAAGACCTTTGTATCACGTATTGATACTCACCAGCGAGCATCACTATGGAAGATGCACCAAATGACCAAATAGGTGGAATAATGATCAAGGGGACATCAGTTAGCCTCAGTCGTTAACTGCCCAAGTGTTGGCACAATGTACATATGAACAGAATAACCATGGTGACTGGGATGGGAGCTTATGCGAGAGCCCAGGAACATGAAATCTCACTCACCAAGGCTGATATAGCAACAACTACTGCCAAATGTGAAATCTGCAAGCAGAAGAGACCAATATTAAGACCTCAATATAGCACCATTTCTTGAGAGGATCACCAGCTACTTGTCAGCAAATTGATTGCAATGGATTCCTTTGATCCTAGAAGGGCAATAATTTATCTTGATTAGAATAAATAATGTTCCAGATTTGGATATGCCTTTTTTTTTTCAGTCTACAGAGTCTGTATTGGTTTTCTAAGCTGCACTGTGACTTACCACAAATTTAGTGGCTTAAAATAATGTACATTTATGATCTTATACTTTCTGTAGGTCAGAAGTCTGCACGTAGATTAATAACTGGGCTTTCTGCTTCAATGTGCTACTGGGTTGCACTGCAAATGTAGACCAGGGCTCTGATCTCATTAGTGGCTTGACTCAGTTCAATCACTCAGTCGTGTCCGACTCTTTGCGACCCCATGGACTGCGGCATACCAGGTTTCCCTGTCCATCACCAGCTCCCGGAGCTTCCTCAAACTCATGTCCATAGAGTCAGTGATGCCATCCAACCATCCCATTCTCTGTCGTCCCCTTCTCCTCCTGCCTTCAGCCTTGCCCAGCATCAGGGTCTTTTCCAATGAGTCAGTTCTTCGCATCAGGTGGCCAAAGTATTGGAGTTTCAGCTTCAGCATCAGTCCTTCCAGTGAATATTCAGGACTGATTCTCTTTAGGATTGACTGGTTTGATCTCCTTGCAATCCAAGGGACTCTCAAGAATATTCTCCAACACCACAGTTCAAAAGCATCAATTCTTCGGCACTCAGCTTTCTTTGTGGTCCAACTCTCACATCCATACATAACTACTGGAAAAACCATTGCTTTGATTAGAAGGACCTTTGTCGGCAAAGTAATGTCTCTGCTTTTTAATATGCTGTCTAGGTTTGTCATAGCTTTTCTTCCAAGGAGCAAGTGTCTTTTAATTTCATGGCTGCAGTCGCCATCTGCAGTGATTTTGGAACCCCCACAAAATAAAGCCTCTCACTGTTTCCATTGCTTCCCCATCTATTTCCCATGAAGTGATGGGACTGGATGCTATGATCTTAGTTTTTTGAATGCTGAGTTTTAAGCCAGCTTTTTCACTCTCCTCTTTCACTTTAATCAAGAGGCTTCTGAGTTCCTCTTCACTTTCTGCCCATAAGAGTGATATCATCTGCATATCTGAGGTTATTGATATTTCTCCCAGCAATCTTGATTCCAGTTTGTGCTTCATCCAGCCCTTACTTACAGTCAGTGCCACTATCTGAAAGCCTAGAGGATATCCAATATTCTGACACAGGATTTCACACCACGCTGCATCAGACTGTGCTTGTATGCTGTGGACACAAAGTCATGGGGTTCACTGGTGCTATCACACATACTGTACTACTCAGAATCTGCTGGCCAATAAAGCAATGAAACAGCTTTTTGAAGATATGTCTAAGACGTCAGCTTGGAGATGATACCCAGATGGTACAGATCTGCATCTTCCATGATTCAGTATACAACCTAATCAATGACAATTTTATGATGCTATGTACCAAAAAGGTAGAATATATAGGCCTGGAAACAAAAGGTAGAAGCAGGAATGGACTTTTTGAAACATTAGTCCCAGTGATCCACGGGATTCTGTCCCCACAACTCTGTAAGTCTTGAGGTGCTGGTTTGCAAAAGAGAAACCTTTCACCAGGTTACACAGTAAGAGTACCACTAAACTTTAAGCGGTAACTATCCCCTGGTCACTTCACAATAACTTCATGCCCCCTGTGCCAGGAGAACCACAGACAAAAAAGGAGTCACTATCCTGGCAGGGCCAACTGACTCTGATCATGAGAAGGGGGTGGGTGCTGCTCTTATACAAGAGGGATAGGAAAACTACATTTAACTCTCCTTTTGATACTCTAATGTTCAAAGTGAAAACGAAGTGAATGTGAAAGTTGCTCAGTCATGTCCGACTTTGTGTAACCCCTTGGACTGTAGCCTGCCAGGTTCCTCTGTCCATGGAATTTTTCAGGCAAGAATACTGGGGTGGGTTGCTATTTCCTTCTCCAGGGGATCTTCCCAAACCAGGGTCTCCTGCATTGCAGGCAGATTCTTTACTGCCTGAGCCACCAGGGAAGCCCTTCCTGCCCAATGTTGATGATAAATGGACGAGAGTACCAGCCGCATTCTGAGAAGTGTGTAGCAATCAGGGCTTCAAAGATGGGGATTTGCCAGAGGAAACGAAACAGTGACTTGAAAAGATATCACCACCCTTATGTTCATAGTAGCATTTCTTTTTTTTTAACAATACCCAAAACATGGAAATAATCTAAATGTCCATCAACAGATAAATGGATAAAGAAGTCATATTAAATATATAAGAGAATATCATTCAGCCATAAAAAATTAGAAAATCCTACCATTTGCAACAACATGGAACTTGAGGGTATTATGCTAAGTGAAATAAATCAGACAGAGAAATAAATATATTTAAGTATATCATATTATATAAGTATGATGTATTATGTAAGTATGATATCACTTATAAGTGGAATCTAAATAAAAAACCTTATAGAAAAAGAGATCAGATTTGTGGTTACCAGAAGTGGGGGTGGATAAGGGGAGGAAGAATTGGAGGAAGGTGGTCAAAAGGTATAAACTTTCAGCAATAAGATAACAAATACTAGGGATGTAATGTACAACATGACTACAGTTAATACTGTTGTAGGGTACATAGGAAAGTTAAGAGAATAAATCCTGAGTTCTCATTACAAAGAGAAAACCCTGTATTTCCTTTTTTAGGGTTGTATCTATATGAGATGATGGATATTAACTAAACTTATTGTGGTAATCATTTCGCAATATATGTAAGTCAAAATTTTGTGCTATACACTTGAAACTCATACAGTGATGTAGATTACTTGTATCAATAAAACTAAAAAATTATGTTGACATTCATATGCTAACAGATACTTCCACAAATGACAATGATGAGAAGGAATGGATTTATAGACAGAATTCCAATAAATTCTACTTGCAACTTTTCCTGCCCCCGCCCCTATACCCCAAAGATGAGGATTTGATGCAGGCCACTCTCTCCACCATCCTCACTGGTCAGTCAGCAACCTGTAGGGATAGTACCTGCGGCTGAGGGAAGTCTAGAGTGGGTAATGGAGGCGGGAGAGGATGAGTATTCATTGTGGCCATGAGACTAGCTGAGGCAGTATAGGCTGTAGTTTTTCTTGCTAAGCTTCCTCTTGTTCGTTTCTTCAGGAGAAAAAGGTTACTGAAAATCCTGAAAGAGCTGCTTCCAGAGGTGGTGAACTTATGTTTGAAACAAGCGAATGTGAGCGGTGAAAGTGGTTGTGAGCAGTGAAAGTGGTTGACTGTAGCGCTGCCCAGATTCTCCCTCCAGGACTGAGATACTCATTCCCCAGCTGCAATGCATGCTGCCGCCTGATGGCTCTCAACTGAGTTCTATCTAGGGCTTGTGTTCCACCAAAGACAACCACCTTGCCCAGGGTAACAGCTCCCACCAGTGACTGATCCATACAGGGGTTACAAAGGTCGGTCCTTTCCACTCAGTTTGGGACATCTCTGGAGGACTATCCCAGATTCACGGCACTAATAGGATTGCTGTTGCAATCTAATCACACTTCAAATCTCTCTCTGCTTCCTCCACTCCCCCTATTACTGGAGAGTAATTCCCAATAAACCACTTGCATTCAAATCTCTGTCTCAGGTCTACTTCTGGGGTATGTGACCTCCAAAAATATGGGATTCTTAGAGTGAAAAATTTTGATAGAATGAACTCCATTGTTTACTAAAATGAATTGCCCAACCATTGGCCTCTGTTTATGGATTTGACTGGCTACTGATCTGGCAGGACATACTGGGCCTAATTTACTTTATGGGAATATTATCATAAGTTACTGAAGATATTTTAAGAACCATTTTAAAACTCAGAATGTTATTAAATGTTTTTCTTTCATTTTGAGTGAGACAACATATGTTAATGCTAAGAAATGCTGCATTCTCTCTGCATACTAAGTGTAAGTAAAGGAAGCTGGTTTGATCAATATGTTTTCTACAAACATGCATATTATGTATATGCTGTAAATTAAATTTACCACCTTCATAAAAGGCAATTGCACCACATCTTGTATTTATCTAGCTGTCCTCAAAGATAAAAATATATTGAACTGCAAGCGGTTAAACGCAAGGCAAGAGTGCCATCCTGTGTAACACTCAGCTAGGCAAAGGCGGAGAGAACTAATCTGACTTGACACCACTGGCCCTGCTTCACCATCTTGCTCTTGGCAGAATTCCCACTGAAGTTCATATATGTTTTGCTATAGGACCATAGGATGGAGTTCATGGATTTTCTCCAGTGCAAATATGTCAGACTTTATTCCTTGGGCTTCACATTTGAGTATATTCTCACATGAAAATCTAGATGTAGGCAGAGCCTGAAAGAAACCAAGTGGATTAAAAGCATCACAAGGACATCACTCTCTGCTGGAACCAGCTGGGTTGTATCTGCATGTTTTTTACATAGTTCTTCAATATCATACAGAGTATACCAAATTCTTTATGTGCACAGAAAATTATCACTCAGATTCAGTTAACCTAGAAATGACTTAAGTCAGAGAATTGGCTCTGTAACATTCTAATTTCTTTAGTAAAGAACAACATGGAGTGATTTACTCCTAACATTTCTAAAAATATTTGAATGGTCCCTATGGTTGGAACCAAAATATCCTTGGGTAACTACAAAAAGTAAGTGTTCATCATTCTTACATCTTAGAGTAATGCCAGCTTTTTATCTGAATAGAAAGTTATTTACAAGATAGTTTATCTTTTTTTGATAGATTTTATTTATAACTATAAAAATTGCATATGTCCATGCTGTAGATAATTAGGAAAATATAATGAGCTATTACATGCATTGTGTGATCTTTGATTTATGTTGAAAAATACTTGTGTTATAATATATATTATATTATACTGTGTTATATTATATACATGTGTATATTTTTGCCATGCTATATGGTTTGCAGGATCTCAGTTTCCTAGCTAGAGATTGAATTCGGCCAGGCAGTGAAAACCCAGAATCCTAACCACTAGGCCACAAGGGAACTCCCCAACTGTGTTATAATATTAACTAAAAAAACAAAGAAGACAAAAAGTTGTATATATTATACATACATTATATACCGTAAATTACCTATCCATTTCCCTACTGTAAGAATGCACTGAAGAATTATTCACTAATTAAAATACTACTCTGATGAATACTTTTGTGCAAAACATTCCCACATTTTGGATTATATTTGAAGATTTTGGTAAACAACTGAGTTAAAGGTGTGGGCACTGTAGTGTTTAGCATTTTGACAAGTGTTGTTTCATATATCTTTCCTAGCAATATATGAGAATATTAGTTTCATTTTATATGGTGGAGCAGAAATTTTGAAGAATAAAATATACATGAATCTTGCTTTATTGTTTGTTATTGATCCAAATGTTTTCTGAAATAATATCAGGAGAATACTCCCCAAATTTTACCTTTTTAAATTTTTCTTTTTAAAACTGAGATATAATTGACATATAATACTGTGTAAGTTTAAGGTGTACAGTATGTTAATTTGTTACATTTATAAATTGCAATGTGATTAGCACCATAGTTTTAGCTAGCACCTCTATCTCCAGGACTTATTTATCTATCTGATGCAAGTTTGTATACTTAAATAGCATTTCCTCAAAATCCCCCCACTCCCCTAGCCCCTGGTAACCATCATTCCACTCCCAGTTATTATGTTTGGCTTTTTTAGATTCCACATATGACATTATACTATATTTGTCTTTCTCCATCTGACATATTTCACTTAGCATTAAGTCCTCAAAGTCCATCCATCTTACTGAAAATACCAGGGTTTCCTTATTTCTCACGACTGAATAATATTCCTTTGTATATAAATACCACATCTATTCATTGGTTAATTGATGCTTAGGTTGTTTCCATATTTTGGCTATTGTGAATAATGCTGCAATAAACGTGGGAGTACAAATATCACTTCAATATCCCGTTTACATTTCCATTTTACCTTTAGCAACAGAAACATATCTCAAATTTTATGCCTTATACTACATATATTTTATAATAGTTTGAGAAGACAGTGCTTTAGCACTGCAAATTGAAATATAATCTCTTAAAAAGAATAAAATAAATTTAAAAAATACGCTCTCAGAAACCACAGTTTGGTTACAAAATTCTTAGTGAGGTCTACCAACTACTCTACCTTTCTTTAATCAATGAAAAAATATTTCAGTGAACTGAGTGTAAAAGAGCAGGGGAAAGAAGACAGTAAGTGCCAATAGAAAGGTGTGTTTTGGAGTCAGGTTTTCAATATGATGGGTTTTTCAATATGAAGAAATGAAGGGAGGCAAAGGAACAGAAAAATAAAGCTTCTTCTGTTATGAGCAAGAATATATAATTTACTGTATTTCTTTGGTTTGCATTACACAAATGTTAGTTCCTTTTTTCTTTCACTTCCCCTGAAAAATATCCTGCTAATTTCTAGACCTGGAGACTGTCTTTTACGGAGCCTGTAACAAGGGACCAGGGTAATCTTGCAAATAACGACACATGCTTTTACATCTACAGAAAGGTATTTACAAGGTCATCCTCAATTACAAACTCCATTTGAACTACCAATCTCCAAACAATCCAGTGATTTATTCTACCTTAGGTGTGTTTTCCGTAGATTGTTGTGTTTATGTGTATTTGATTCACATTTCATATTGCTTTGACAACTCTAACATTTAAACAGTAAAATATTGGAATGTGGTAAGTATAGAACTTTCAGATTCTACCGGTATGATCTTGGTGTAGCATACATCATCTCATATGGGATAGATACCCTGCAACCATTTTTAATAAGGAATTACACTGGTAAAATTCTATGTAAAACTGAACAGTTGGCCAATTTTGGGGGGCACCTGTAAATACTCACAAGGGCTTTCCTGGTGTCTCAGACAGTAAAGAATATTCCTGCAATGTAGCAGACCTGGGTTTGATTCCTGGGGCAGGATGATCCCCTGGAGGAGGAAAAGGCAACCCACTCTGGTATTCTTGCCTGGGAAATCCCATGGACAGAGGAGTCTGGCGGGCTACATTCCATGGGATTGCTGAGTCGGACATGACTTAGCAACTAAACAGTGACAACAGCAGTATACTCACAGACTTCTAATCACAACCAGCTTTTAGGTTTTGTTCAGCAAGTACATAGTTATTTATTATTATCAGTATCATTATTATTATCCAAACTAGAACATTTCTGGAAGTGAAGGGAGGATGCTCTGAAATAACAACTACAGACAACAGGAATGAGCCATGCTTAAACGAGGAGCATGTTTTCATCCTATTTGTAAGGCATAAGGGGGATTATCATCATGGCTGGTTACCTAGTTTGTAGAGCCAGTTATAAAATGAAAGCATGAGGTCCTTTGTTAGAAAAGTATTAAAAATTTCAAAATGTTGATCCCAGGGAATGAAACCAAGCATGGGGTCTTTCTGAGTGCAGGCAATCTGTGTGATGCACAAGTCACATGCCCATGAAGCTGGTTCTGATTATCACCAGTTCCAGAACATTTCTCTCCACATCAAGCAAATGCTAATACATACTTTTGCCTCATTTCATTAATTTTTAAAAGTTTTAAACAAATTTATGATCATTTTGCTAATTTAAAGTCCATTTGTATAAAGTAAAATTTAGTGGTCTCGAGCTCTTTGTCTGCATTAGAATGGAGGGCTAAAAGGAATGAAATTCCAGGAATTTCACATCTAAGGAATTAAAGAGGTTTTCTGTTTGTTTTGCTCAGAATTAGCTAGTGTTATTATTGATGAATTTTTTTCTTCTAATCATTTAGGAGAGTCCCCTATTTATAAGCAAATGTGAAAACTGAAAGTTGCCCAGTCATGTCCGACTCTTTGTGACCCAGTGGACTGTAGCCCGCCAAGCTCCTCTGTCTATGGAATTCTCCAGGCAAGAATACTGGAGTGGGTAGTGCCATTCCATTCTCCAGAGGATCTTCCCATCCCGGGGATTGTACCTAGGTCTCCCGCATTGCAGGAGGATTCTTTACCGTCTGAGCTACCAGGGAAACCCATTCATAAGCAAAAGGTTTCAGTTTAGGAAATATAAACATTTGATCTAAATATTTACTAGGAAAAAATATGGCTTCCCTTGTGGCTCAGCTGGTAAAGAATCCACCTGCAACGCGGGAGACCTGGGTTCAATCCCTGGGTTGGGAAGATCACTTGGAGAAAGAAAAGGCTACCTACTCCAGTGGAACAAATACAGTAAAGAATGTTGCACAAACATCTGTAAAGAACATACAAAAGCACAATTAATGCAGAGAGAAAGAGGTTGGGAAAAGGATGAAAAAAACCTAGCATTTATCAAGAGGTAGCCATACCCTTCCCTGATGGCTCATGGATAAAGAATCTGCCTGCCAATGCAGGAGACACAAGAGATGTGGGTTTGATCCCTGGGTTGGGAAGATCCCCTGCAGAAGGAAATGGCAACCCACTCCAGTATTCTTGCCTGGGAAATCCCACGGACAGAGGAGCCTGATGGGCTACAGTTCATGGGGTCTCAAAAGAGTCAGACATGACTTAGTGACTAAACAGCAAGCCATACCTCTGGCATTTGGATGACATAGCTGAGTAACAAGTGGCCATCAGGTGCTTCTGCTTGAGGATGAAGAGCTTGGATGGCCATGGAATTTTGGAGAAATTGTCTAGGAACTGAAACACAGTTTATAAAAAGAATGATTTCAAATGTGGTCCATTAACTAAAGGATTCCTGAAAGGAAACTAAAACTAGCTTAAAAATGAACAAACATGACAGCCAAAGAACAACGTTAAGGGAAAATAAAATTATGGCATGTCATCTGTTGTGGATTCTTACTAATGAACATGGATCATACCTCTTAGATTGATATTGATTTTCACACTAGATTTTTTTTTTTTTACAGTGCTGTGTGATGAAAAAGAGGCTTTATTCAGAGGTATATAGATTACTACTCTCCGCAGTATGATAGTCATGATACTGGAAAGGCTCATTACCATTCAAAATCTCAGTTTTTTATCTGTTGGTCAAAGTCTGGAATTCTCCAATAACACTAGTTTCCTTAGAATCATGTTGTTAGGAAGCTGAGTTGCAGGCACTACAGAATTAACATATTCCTTGAGGAAATGTAATAGTTTTTGTCTTGTTTACCTTTGCTATTAGTCTGTTTAAAATCTAATTTTTCAGTTCCAGAGTAGAGTTATAGTTGGTTCTCTCTCTCTCCCTTTTTCTCCAAATAGATAGACACAGTGGTGCACAGTATGGAGAGGACTTAAGCATCCTCAAAAAAAGAAATAAAAAGGGGGGGGCGATCCTGATCAGAAGCCTGTTTTAACACTATGACAGATTCAGGAGAAGAGGAGGAGGGCTGTCATCCCACAGGCCCTCAGGAAGATGGATGGCATTTTGTAGGTCCAGAGGAAGGACAGCGTATCCTTCAGAGGGGGTTGAAACACATTAACAGCAGCTACACAGGTTGGGTGTGAGTCCTGTTTCCATGGAGCCTCCTTCTATGGAGTGGCCATGTGGGCAAAGGCCTGCAGCCTAATTCCAACAACTTATTGGAGTATATCAAAGGTTAGCCAGGGTTCAAGAGCAGGGTGAAAAAGAAACATTCAGACTTTTTTTTTTTAACTCCTCTCTTTTTTTTTTTGAATCATTTTATTGATTTATTTTATTTTTGGCTGTGCTGAGTCTTCATTACTTTGAGACGTTACCTTGCCATCAAAGGTTCATCTAGTCAAAGCTGTGGTTTTTCCTGTAGTCATGTATGGATGTGAGAGTTGGACTATGAAGAAAGCTCAGCACCAAAGAATTGATGCTTTTGAACTGTGGTGTTGGAGGAGACTCTTGGAGAGTCCCTTGGACAGCAAGGAGATTAAACCAGTCAATCCTAAAGGAGATCAGTCCTGAATATTCATTGGAAGGACTGATGCTGAAGCTGAAACTCCAATACTTTGGCCACCTGGTGCGAAGAATTGACTCTTTGGAAAAGACCCTGGTGCTGGGAAAGATCGAAGGCAGGAGAAGGGGACAACAGAGGCCGAGATGGTTGGATGGCATCACTGACTTGACAGACATGAGTCTGAGGAAGCTCTGGGAGCTGGTGATGGACAGGGAAGCCTGGTGTGCTGCAGTCTGTGGGGTCACAAACAGTTGGACAGGACTAAGCAACTGAATTGAACTGAACTGTATTTTTATTGCTGCACAAGCTTTTCTCTATTTGTGGTGACTGGGAGCTCTTCTCTAGTTGCATTGTGAGGGCTTCTCACTGCGGTGGCTTTTCTTGTTGTGGAGCACAGGCTCTAGAGTGTGCAGGCTTTGGTAGCTGTGACAAATGGGCTCAGTAGCTGTGGTTCCCAGGCTCCAGAGTACAGGCTCAACAGCTGTGGTGCACACGCTTATTTGCTCTGCAGCATGAGGGATCTTCCCAGACCAGGGATTGAACCTGTGTCCCCTGTATAGGCAGGTGGATTCTTAACTTCTGAGCCACTAGGAAAGCCCCTCAGATTTTTGAAAGTATACTGCTAATAACCAGACACACAGTCATAATTCAAATAATGATTTTGGTACCTACATTTAAACTGCTATATTTAATCAAGTTCCATCAACCGCCTTTGTATCCACGGCCTGCAAACTACAGCCACTGTATGGAATGGTCTGATTCCGAAAGACAACTGTGGAAGCAAAGTGGTATCTGCTTAAACGACCCTAGGTTTCCAGAAAGGGAAGCTAATGGGGATTGAACTGGAGACCTGACTGGTACAAATTCTTTATGTGGCATAATTTCTGACTTGATGAACAAAGCTCCCTGGAAAAGGTGGAATTACACAGACAAAAGCAACGAGAGAAATCCATGTATGACTGAGACCAGATCCTTGGTTTCCAATGCAGACAAAGCCTGTGTAAATTTCTAAGCTGTTGAGGCTGAAAATTGTGTCATAAGTTTTGTTTGTGCATGCGTGCTAGGTTGGTTAAGTCATGTCGAACTCTTGGCAATTCTATGGACTGTAGACTGCCAGGCTCCTCTGTCCATGGGATTCTCTAGGCAAGAATATTTATATGGACTGCCATTTCCTTCTTCAGGGGATCTTCCTGATCCAGGGATTGAACCTGTGTCTCTTATGTCTCCTACATTGGAAGGTGGGTTCTTTACCACTAGCGCCACCTGGGAAGCCTTGCACAGTTTTAAATTGCTTTAATTTCATCAATAAAGATAAGTTTGTAAAACATACTCTTGTAAAAGTTTTTTTTTTTCTTTCTTTCTGGTATGCTTTTTTAGGGCTTCCCAGGTGGTGCTAGTGGTAAAGAACCCACCTGCCAAAGCAGGAGACATAGAGATGCATGTTCAATTCCTGGGTTGGGAATATCCTCTGGAGGAGGGTATGGTAACCCACTCCAGTATTCTTGCCTGGACAATCCCCATGGACAGAGGAGCCTGTGGGCTATGGAAAGGTAAGATTCAACCAATAATTCATAGGAATTTTCAGGTGGGTTCAGGTAAAATATCTGGTGCCTTGCAAAGTCATAGGCTATCAGTTCTCCCCTTTGGGAATATAGTCAGAAATAATCACTTTACTGAAAAATAGGCTAATGCTTACTTTTCTGGTGTATTTTTTTGACTCCTAAGACATTCAACTATTCTCCTTAAAGTATGCGGAAAGCTTCAATAAATGGTGATAGAAAATTTTGAGAAGCATCGTGGGAGAATGGGAGGAGAATTAGACTTGGGATTCAATCTAACTGTGATTTGGGCAAATCACTTGCCTCTAGGAACCTCAGGATTTTTTAGCTATAACATGCAGGTAATAATATCTGTTCTGCCTGCTGCACAAGGTATTGTAAAGACTAAATTAAACTATACAGGTGAAAAAACTTTTAAAAAGTGATGTACATGTATAAATATTTTTATATGTTTGTCAATAAGAAGAAAATAGTTCACAACCAAAGGATATACTTAAACCTTGTACTGTAATTATTACACCTGCCTATTCCAAACCATTTGAATAGTGAGAGATATTAACTTCAATTCTGGTACTCTTTATATAAGTGAACTAAAAACTAAGGGGATATTAGGTATTTTTTAAAGGGGAACTTTCCCTGATAAACCTCAAGGACCTTGTGTTTGTTATTATTCATTTCTGTCTCATTGGTGCCTAGCATATTATGGCTGGCAGATAGTGTCTGACATATTATGATTACTCAGTAAATCTTTAATGAAGGAATGCCCAGAGTTTGAGCATCACTGAGAAACACTTAGTTTATAGAGTTGAAACTAAAGCCCCAATAGAATTTTAAACTGAAATTATTTTTACATACTGAAATATTGATACCAGTGAGTAGAGGGACCTTCTTAAAGAACAAGGCAGTTTTTTGTTTGTTTTTTTAGACAGAAGTTCCCCTGTAAGAAGTTTCATTTATCATAAATATTCAAGAAAACTTTATTCATCCATCTGGAAACATATTTGTCAGCAAACAGGCATTGTTCTGTGGCTATCTATTAGAGTCCATTCAACACAGTAGGGTTTTTTGCCTGTTTTGTCAGAGGCAGTTGGACTTGGAGAAAAATACATTATCCTATATCTAAAAAGTAAACACACATTCCGAGCGTGTTGGGGCGAGCCACTAACCACCCATTTAAAACAAATCTTCCCATATGATTTTCAGAGCAAAAATGGAAACTGTCTGTTTTGATTTAAATCTGTCCCAGAGCAGTTTCCATGAGTTAACACAGCTGAATTGTAAACCTAGGACCAGATAAACAAACGAACACCCAAGTGGCTTTGAACAACAGAACCACTGCATGGTTTCCAGTGGGTGCACCTTTCTCCCAAGCCTGCATTATAATTAAGAGGTTACAACAGAAAGAAACCTGGGACAATGGCATGGGGAAGAGAATGCTAAAGTAATGAGAGGAAAAACCCGGGACAATCTGTTTAATAACCTCATGGCCGTGGTTCACATCTGAGTGACAAACAGTCTAACATGGCAGAGCTCTTGTGTCCTCTGGCTGTTCAGCACTGCCTCCACACTTCTTTACTGTGCCAGAACAACTTAGCTTCTTTTCACAGCCCTCACACACATTAAGTCGACAAGGGACGGAGAGAGCCTGCCATTGCAGCTTGGGAAAGATAGGAGAGTGAAGAGGAATTGGGTCAGACTGATTAAGGGATAAAGATAAATCTTGACTAGACATACAAAGGGCAAGATAGATAAATAACACACACACACCAGATATTTAAGTGTTTAGTTCTGTGTATAAGCAATAATCAGTATCCTTTTGTTTTTTGGGTTTCTTTCCCTGAGTTTCAGGCTGTAACAGTTTTAAGAAATTTCTTAATTGGACTCAAATTTTCATTACAGTAGCTAGGGCATTTGAATTAACAGAAACAAAATTTAAAAAGAGTTCTAGAAAAGGTACTTTGACAGATTTTAGGATCCACTTTTTGATGGGTGTGAAAGTTATACTGAGGAACGTTAAGAGTCTGAAGGGCAGAGTGCTTAACACTTTTTTATGGAGACATGCAGTTTCAACTAGGCCAATTGTTCATTGTAAGGTGCAAAAAGACCAGGGATCAGCAATCTATGTGCCTTTAGGGTACAGGGATAATGCATAAATGCATACATTTGGCCAGGCATGAAATAAAAGGGACCGGCATGGATTTTCATTTTATCCATGATAAACTAGTCCTCCTACAGAAGAAATATAAAAGGTAAATTAAAAAAAAAATAGCCACACACACATGAAAGAAACCATAAAAAATCCCTTTGAAGGCATTAGCACAACCAAAGAATCTAGCAAAAAGGGTAACATCTTCAGATGAGCCAGACCTTGTCTGCTCTTATTCTGTTCCTTAGGGTTAGTGTTAGAGTAATTCCAAGCATGGTGCATAGAGGCTGAACTGAAAGCATTAGTTTAGAGCTTGTATCGGTTTCAGTGGGCTCGGCAGATGAAAGTTAAAGTTTAAGGTTACCAGGATAGCTAGGACTTAAGGGAGAAATGGGAACTGCAAAGAAGTAAACTCAACAAACTACATGGAATTTCCCCCAAGACATGTGTAACCCTAAATTGTACTTGAATGAAACCAAATAAAAAAACCAGGAAACTTAAGTAAAAAGCATCTGCTAAGAGCCAAAAGGCCAAGCAAGGATATGGTACCCTCAACATTCTGGAAAGACATAATCTGAAGTTCTGGGCCAGCCATGAAGGAGGGGCTATGAAACCCCCAGAGCTTCACTTGAGACCTCCTGAAGGTCTATGCCCTGGGAGTAAGAGCAAACAGAAATATATAGCCTTGAGTGACTCAGAGTTACCTTCACATACTCTATTTGCCAGAAGAAAATTAAATTTTTCATGAAAGAGATCATCCAGATCCTTTACAACTAACTTTTCTTACACCATGTTTGACAGTCAATCAAAATCAGCAGGCATCCTAGGAAATAGAACCAAATGAGCAAAAATAAAAACAGGCAATAGAATCAGAACAATAGAATATCAAGAAATTGCAGTTATGAGATTAGCATTAAAGTAACTATGATTAAACTGTTCAATAAAATAAATGAAAAGATGAATAATTTACCAGCAAACAGGATTTTTTTTTAAAGAAGAATTAACAGAAAATTCCAGAATTGAAGTATATAACAACTAACATTAGAAACTCAATTGGTGGGTTTAACAGTAAGTCAGAGGGATGAAAAGCAAAAATAAAATAGTAGAAAATACCCAGGTTGAAGCACGAATTGCAACAAGGATGAAATAATAGGAAAAAGAGACAAATGAAATAGTCAAGAAAGCCATATATGTATGTAATTGGGGTCTCAAACTGAGATGAGATAAAATAGGGAGCAAGATTTTTGAAAATGTACTGGCTCAAATTTTCCGGAAATACTGGGTCTATTTAGCTGTAGATTCAAGAAGTTCTACAAATCGCAAGCTTTTCTTTCTAAAGTTATACTTAAGTATATGCTGGTAAAGATGTTGAAAATTAGAGACAAAAACATAGATTTTAAAATCAGGCTCCTCTCCAGCTGCTGCTGCTGCTGCTAAGTCACTTCAGTTGTGGCCAACTCTGTGCGACCCCATAGACGGCAGATCTCCAGCAAGAGAGTCAAAAAAGTAGAAGTTGACCAGGAGAAAAGGTTATACAGTCAAAGTGCTGAAGGAAAATATAACTACTAGCCTCAAATTCTATCCAGAGAAAATATTCTTCAAAAATGAAGGCAAAATAAAGATACATACAGGCTAATAAGAACGGAAAGAGTTCATTGTCAGAAGGTCCAAACATAACAGACATGCCAAAGGAGACTTTTTTTGGAAGAGTGAAAAGGGTATCAGAGAGATGAATGTTAATGCAAGAGGAAATGAGGAGCATCAGAAAAGATGAATAAGTAGCTATATGTTTATTGACTTTTGAAAGTAATAATAATGATGTATTTAAAATAGTCTTCATTAGGTAGAATTATAATATATAATCACCATAACATAAAAGAGCAGGAGGTGAATAGAGTTACAGCATTAATTCAGAACAATAAAAATACTCAAATAATCCAAAACAGAGTAAGAAAGAAAGAAGGATGAGATAAACAAAAAACAAACAGGTTGATGATTTAAATCCAAATATATCAGTAATTACATAAAAAAAATGGATTATATACTTTTAATCAGGCTATATAAGCTTTAAAAAACTGTAATTGCCAGACTGGATTATCAAACAAATAAAAATTAACTACACCCTACTACAAAGGATGAAACATAATAAAATAGTTAAGCAAAAGGGTTAAAAGGGATTTACCATGCTAACACTAACCAAAACAAGGTTGGTATAGTTCTACTGATATCAGAAACAGTTCAGTTCAGTTCAGTTCAGTCGCTCAGTCGTGTCTGACTCTGCGACCCCATGAATCGCAGCACGCCAGGCCTCTCTGTCCATCACCAACTCCCAGAGTCTACCCAAACCCATGTCCATCGAGTCAAGTGATGCCATTCAACCATCTCATCCTTTGTCATCCCCTTCTCTTCCTGCCCTCAATCCTACCCAGCATTAAGGTCGTTTCCAATGAGTCAACTCTTCGTATGAGGTGGCCAAAGTACTGGAGTTTCAGCTTCAACATCAGTCCTTCCAATGAACACCCAGGATTGATCTCCTTTAGGATGGATTGATTGGATCTCCTTGCAGTCCAAGGGACTCTTCAAGAGTCTTCTCCAACACCACAGTTCAAAAGCATCAATTCTTTGGCGCTCAGCTTTCTTCACCGTCCAACTCTCACATCCATACATGACCACTGGAAAAACCATAGCCTTGACTAGACAGACTTTTGTTGGCAAAGTAATGTCTCTACTTTTAAATATGCTATCTATGTTGGCCATAACCTTCCTTCCAAGGAGTAAGCGTCTTTTAATTTCATGGCTGCAATCACCATCAGCAGTGACTTTGGAGCCCCCCAAAATAAAGTCTGACACTGTTTCCACTGTTTCCCCATCTATTTCCCACGAAGTGATGGGACCAGATGCCATGATCTTAGTTTTCTGAGTGTTGAGCTTTAAGGCCAACTTTTTCACTCTCCTCTTTCACTTTCATCAAGAGGTTCTTTAGTTCTTCTTCACTTTCTGCCATAAGGGTAGTGTCATCAGATACAGTAGACATATTTAAATTTCTGTTATTAATTTCTAGATTTTTTGCACTCTGGTCAGAAGACATACTGTATATGATTTCAACTCTTTGAAATTTCTTGATACTTGCTTTGTGATCCAGTATATGTTTAATGTATATATGTGTATGTTTGATAATTTTGTTATTCAGTTCTTATTTTTCTTTACAGATAATTTTTTTAAAATACCCAGTTGTAATTATGGGTCTTTTATGTCTCTTTTTGGTGACATTTAAAAAAATTTTTTTTTATACTTTATGTTTTGAAACTGTATTCTTAGTTGTTTATGAATTTAGGGATATTCCAATTAAAATGATCATTTCACAGTTAGAAAATTTTCCTCTTTTCCAGTAAATATGCGTGCTAGCAAAGTAATGCTCAAAATTCTCCAAGCCAGGTTTCAACAGTACATGAGCCATGAACTTTCAGATGTTCAAGCTGGATTTAGAAAAGGCAGAGGAAACAGAGATCCAAGTGCCAACATCAGTTGGATCGTAGAAAAAGCAAGAGAATTTCAGAAAAACATCTACTTCTGCCTTATTGACTACATCAAAGCCTTTGTGTGGACCACAACAAACTGTGGAAAACTCTTAAAGAGATGGGAATACCACACCACCTTACCTGCCTCCTGAGAAATCTGTATGCAGGTCAGGAAGCAACAGTTAGAACCGGACATGGGACAACAGACTGGCTCCAAACTGGGAAAGGAGTATGTCAAGGCCGTATATTGTCACCCTGCTTATTTAACTTATATGTAGAGTACGTCATGCGAAATGCCAGGCAGGATGAAGCACAAGCTGGAATTCAGATTGCTGGGAGAAATATCAATAACCTCAGATACACTGATGACACCACCCTTGTGGCAGAAAGCGAAGAAGAACTAAAGAGCCTCTTAATGAAAGTGAAAGAGGAGAGTGAAAAAGCTGGCTTAAAACTCAACATTCAAAAAACTAAGATCAAGACATCCAGTCCCATCCGTTCAGTTCAGTTGCTCAGTTGTGCCCGACTATTTGTGACCCCATGGACTGCAGCATGTCAGCTTTCCTGTCCATCACCGACTCCTGAAACTTGCTCAAACTCATGTCCATTAAGTCGGTGATGCCATCCAACCATCTCCTCCCCTGTCGTCCCCTTCTTCTCCTGCCTTCAATCTTTTCCAGCATCAGGGTCTTTCCCAGTGAATCAGTTCTTCGCATCCGGTGGCCAAAATATTGGAGTTTCAGCTTCAGCATCAGTCCTTCCAATGAATATTCAGGACTGATCTCCTTTAGGATGGACTGGTTGGATCTCCTTGCAGTGCAAGGGGCTCTCAAGAGTCTTCTCCAACACCACAGTTCAAAAGCATCAATTCTTCGTTGCTCATCTTTCTTTATAGTCCAACACTCACATCCATACATGACTACTGGAAAAACCATAGCTTTGACTAGATGGACCTTTGTCAGCAAAGGAATGTCTCTGCTCTTTAATTCTCTGTCTAGGTTGGAGAAGGGAATGGCAAACCACTTCAGTATTCTTGCCTTGATAACCCCGGTCCCATCACTTCATGGCAAATAGATGGGGAAACGATGGAAACAGTGACCAAAATCACTGCAGATGGTGACAGCAGTCATGAAATTAAAAGACACGTACTCCTTGGAAGAAAAGCTATGACCACCTTAGACCACATATTAAAGCAGAGATATTATTTTGCTGACAAAGGTCTGTCTAGTCAAAGCTATGGTTTTTCCAGTAGTCATGTATGGATGTGAGAGTTGGACTATAAGGAAAGTTGAGCGCCAAAGAATTGATGCTTTTGAACTGTGGTGTTGGAGAAGACTCTTGAGAGTCCCTTGGACTGCAAGGAGATCAAACCAGTCAATCCTAAAGAGAATCAGTCCTGAATATTTATTGGAAGGACTGATGCTGAAGCTGAATCTCCAATATTTTGGCCACCTGATGTGAAGAACTGATTCACTGGAAAAGACCCTGATGCTGAGCAAGACTGAAGGCAGGAGGAGAAGGGGATGACAGAGGATGAGATGGTTGGATGGCATCACCGACTTGATGAACATGAGTTTGAAGGAGCTCTGGGAGCTGGTGATGGACAAGGAAGCCTGGAGTGCTGCAGTCCATGGGGTAGCAAAGAGTCAGACACGACTGAGCAACTGAACTGAACAACAGAGAAAAGTATCAATTTGTTACTGAGTGAAATAAAAAGATGTAAATAGAGATATTGTGTTTATGGGTTGGAAAAATTAGTACTGAAAAGATATCAATCCTTTCCAATGTGTGTGTGTGTGTGTGTGTGTGTGTGTGTGTGTGTGTGTGTGTTTGTGTGAGTTTGAAAATGAAAAGGCTAATGTTAAAATTTGTATAGAAATCCAAAGGGCCAAGGTCAGCAAATAAAATTTGACAAAGAATATAAAAGTAATTGAACTTACCTACACATGTGGTCACCTGATTTGTGACTAAGGTACTACTGTAATGCAGTAGAGAAAGACAATATTTTTAATTAATAATCACAGATCAATTGGATATATATATATATCTAAAAAATGACAATTCCCCTATTTCCTACTAAACACAAAGATCAATTCTAGACAGACTGATTGTGGGTGTAAAATTTTAAAAGATTAAACAATACAGCTTGTAGAGGATAACAAGAAGAGATGTCAGTAAAATATGGTCCAAAGGAAAAATTCATCCTGCCACCTATTTTTGTAAATAAAGTTTTATTGGAATATAGTCACATCCTCTTATTTATATATTGCCTCTGACTGCTTTTGTTCTATGATAACAGAACTGAGTGGTTATGACAGAAAGTGTAGGGCTTGCAAAGCAAAAATTTTACTATTTCGTTCTTTACAGAAAAAGTATCAGTCCTTGTGGAGAAGGCAATAGCATCCCACTCCAGTCCTCTTGCCTGGAGAATCCCATGGATGGAGGAGCCTGGTGGGCTGCAGCCCATGGGGTCGCTACGAGTAGAACCTGACTGAGCGACTTCACTTTCACTTTTCACTTTCATGCATTGGAGAAGGAAATGGCAACCCACTCCAGTGTTCTTGCCTGGAGAACCCCAGGGACGGGGGAGCCTGGTGGGCTGCCGTCTATGGGGTCGCACAGAGTCGGACATGACTGAAGTGACTTAGCAGCAGCAGCAGCAGCAGTCAGTCCTTGACATAGAAGAATACTGTCATGTCCTTATAAGAGGTAATGACTTCTTAATTGAATGCAAAGGTACAAATCATAAATAAAAATATTGCTAAGTTATACTTCATTATCATCACAAATCTCTTTTAATGATAAGACATTATTAAGTCAGAGTGGTAGAAAATTTTTGTTCTTTGTTTCTAACTGTGGTTCAGGGTATTATTTAGTCATTGTTAGTTTATCCCTGCTTTCCCTGCCTCCTTAACCCTCCCCTCCTTCACTCTGCCTCTTTAATCCTTCACTCCTAATCCTCCCCTCCTTAATCTCTGGGGAGAGTCCATTTCCCTGACCTAGAGACTTTGGGCTTGGTTTTGTGACTTGTTTTGGCCAGTCGTGTGTAAATGGAACTGACATTTTCTACGACTGAACAGATGCTTTTAGAGACATTGTTAGTATCTGTTTGCTTCTTCAACCATGAGAACAGGATATCCCAGATAGTCCACTACAGCTTGTTTTCTAGAATGAGAACACTTGTGAGGCCAAACCCAGCCAGGAAAAGCTGAGTCCTACTTAGTCTAGCAGAGTCCCAAAGAGTTGAAACAGATCTGCAACCAATATGTAAAGTAAACATAAAATATGTATTTGTTATTCTAAGACAATGAGATTCTGAGGTTGTTTATTAAATGACATAACCTCATGAAAGCAGACTAACAGATACACAAAAGATACTTTTCTAGAAAAAATATTGTGCAAATCAATGAGAAAAATAAAAACAACACAATTAGAAATGTGTAAGGAAGATATCCAAAACAGCCAATAAGCATATAACAAGTTGCTCAAAATACAACTTAAGTGGAAATTAAAATTAAAAAGATATGTCACTACATGCCCACCAGAATGGCTAAAATGAAAGAAAAAAGCCTTGATAATACTAAGTGTTGACAGGGATGTATAACAACTCTAACATATGATAGTGGTTGTAGTTTAAATTGGAATAAGCTTTTCAAAAACAATTTGGTAGTATCTACATGAATATATGCATAATTCTATTATCCAACTGTCTGCTGCTGCTACTGCTAAGTTGCTTCAGTCGTGTCCGACTCTGTGCGACCCCACAGACGGCAGCCCACCAGGCTCCCCCGTCCCTGGGGTTCTCCAGGCAAGAACACTGGAGTGGGTTGCCATTTCCTTCTCCAATGCATGAAAGTGAAAAGCGAAAGTGAAGTCGCTCAGTTGTGTCCGACGCTTAGCGACTCCATGGACTGCAGCCTACCAGGCTCCTCCAGCCATGGGATTTTCCAGGCAAGAGTACTGGACTACTCTTGGAAATATACCCAATAGAAACATATATAAATGTGCAAAAAAAGGCATTCGTAAGAATTACTGAAAGTAATATTATTTGTAATATCCTCAAATTGGGAACAATGCAAATATTCATCAATAGCAGACTAGATATATAAATTGTGGTATATTTCTTATAAAAAATACTATAAAGCAATGAAAAAGAAGAAACCACTGTAAAGCGTATTAACATAGATGGATCTCACAGGTGTAGTTTTGAGCAAGAGGACCAAGATGCAAAAGAGTATATACCATATTTTATGTTTTATAAATTGCAACAATAGGCAAGCTGATTTTGGAGAAAGAAAGATTACTGGTTACCTTTAGGTAAGCACTAAGAGGAAGCTTAAACATGTTCAGGGTGCTTATAATTTCTATATTTTGATCTAGATGAAGATTACATGGACATGTTTTCCTTGTAAAAATTCTTTGAGCTATAGACTTAAGATTTGTGCACTCTAATACATGTTGTATTTTGAAAAACTATCTACAAAAAAGGAAGAGTGGGGTCTATTAACTGGGAGTATATGGGAGGTGAGTGTGCACACTGGTGCTCACACTGACACACATACACACATGTATTGCTCGAAGGAATTCAAACAAAACAAACGTATTTTGAGGGATAAAGTCAGTTCACATGCCTTCTGCTTGTTTTTTTATTTTGTACCAGCTAAAATTTGAAGATTATTTTTTCCTTCATGTAAACATTATATTAGGCATAAAACTAAGATAATACATAAATAATTTATAATGCTTTCTATTTTACTTTTAAATCTTACAGTCTAAGAAAAATATGCCATAGTAATAGTCCCTGGTGATACTAACAACTGAATGTGAACAACTATTCTAGAACAGTATTTCTATTAAATGTAGAGTTAGAATATAAGATCTACAGGGGCAAGTATTTCATGATGTCTGTATACCACCCTATGCTACATGTCAAGAAATTTGCCTTGTTTGTGGTAATACTCAATAAATATTTATTGAATTAACATAAAATTAGATACTTTCTTTGTTCAACACAAATAATTTAAATACTATAGTTCCACTGTGTCTGCGCATCCCCATGCTCAAGCTTCTAGTTTAGGATGGCAACTTAAGAGGATCCTGAATTCACTTCCTTCTAAGAACCTCTGAAGCTCCAGCTACATACAAAACAACCTCATCTGAAAAAAAAAAAAAACCGAAAAACTGGCACAAGGCAAAGGAGAGAAAGCCCATATGGAAGCAGGTAGGAGAGGCTGGGACAGAATCTCACCAGAAACCCCATCCTCGGCATGGTGACCCGTAGTAGGGATGGAATTCAAAACCTGGCGCTTCTCACTGACTAGCAAAGGGTTTGAACCCCACAAAGGGCACTCCCAAGTTTTGAGACATGTACCTGGAGGCGAACCCCAAAACATATAGCTTTGAAAACCTCATGTCCATGACACTTAGAAGGCTATAAGGATTTAAAAAAAAAAAAAGGTCTTAAAGTGCTCATGATATTTGGACTAGTTTGTTATCTGTATTTGAGTCTGTTTCTCTTTTGTTATATTCCCTTGTTTGTTGTATTTTTTAGATTCCACATATAAGTATTTGTCTTTCTGTCTGACTTATTTAGCATAATACTCTCTAAGTTCATCCATGTTCGCTCAGTCATGGAATTCTCTAGGCCAGAATATTGGAGTGGGTAGCCTTTTCTTTCTCCAGGGGATCCTTCCAACCCAGGGATCAAACCCATGTTTCCTGCATTTCATGCTGATTCTTAACCAGCTGAGCCACCAGGGAAGCCCAAGAATACTGGAGTGGGTAGCCTATCCCTTCTCCAGCGGATCTTCCTGACCCAGAAGTTGAACTGGTGTCTCCTGCACTGCAGGCGGATTCTTTATCAACTGAGCTATCAGGGAAGCTCCCATATTGCTGCAAATGGCAAAATTTCATTCTATTTTATTGTTGAGTAGTGTTCCATTGTATATGTATATCTACCACATCTTCTTTACCATTCATCTCTTGATGGACTTAGGTTGCTTCCATATCTTGGCAATTGTACATAATGTTGCTATGAGCATTGGGGTACATGCATTTTTTCAAATTAGTGCTTTTGTCATTTTTCAGATATATACCCAGGAGTAGGATTGCTGGGACATAGGGTAGCTCTATTTTTAGTTTTTTGAGACGCCTCCATATTGTTTTCCATAGTGGCTGCACCAATTTACAATCTCACCAACAAAGTACAAAAGTTTCCTTTTCTCTCCATCTTGGCCAACATTTATTATTTTTGTTCTTTTTGATGATAGCCATTCTTACAAGTGTGAGGTGATAGCTCACTGTGGTTTTGATTTGCATTTTCTTGATGATTAGCGATGTTGAATATTTTTTTGTGTGCCTATTGGTTATCTATATATCTTCTTTGGAGAAATGCCTATTCAGGTCTCTGGCATATTTTTTAACTGGATTGTTTGATTCTGATGTAGAGTTGTATATTAACTCATTGTCAGTCATAGCATTTGCAAATATTTTCTCCCATTCAGTAGGTTGTCTTTTCATTTTATCAATGGTTTCCTTTGCTATGAAAAGCTTTCATGTTTAACTAGTTCCCATTTATTTATTTTTGTTTTTATTTCCTTTGTTTTAAGAGACTGATCCAAAAAATATTATTGAGATGATTATGTCAAAAAATGTTCTTCCTACATTTTCTTCTAGGAGTTTTATGGTATCCAGTCTTGTATTTAGGTTTTTAATCCATTTTGAACTTGTTTTTGTAGGTAGTGTTAGAGAATGTTCTAATTTCATTCTTTTACATGTAGCTGTCCAGTTATCCCATTTTTTGAAATCTTCATTCAGAGAAAAAGTTGACCTGAAGATGGGCCTCAAATAACTAGTAAAATCTGGACAGTCATAGAAAAGGGACAATAATACTGATTTTATTAAACAATGTCATACAGTCTGTGGGAAAAGTACAAAATGGTAGAAACTACTGAGATTAGCTTGCTAGTATCAGAAGGCATATGTCAGGATTAGAGGAGATCGGGAACAAGCAAAATGATGCCATCTGTGAGTGGTCTAGCACAGAGACTTTCTAGTGGAGTGTGCCCATGAATTGTCCTGTTATAAATTAGATTGTGATTCAGCAGGCTTGGTTTGGGCCTGAGATACTACATTTCTGATAAGCTCCCAAGTGATGCTAACACTGCTGATCTGTTGGTGCACTTAGAAGGAGCAAAGTTCCAGACTACTTAACAAGGAGATTTCAAGTTTGATATGTTGGGAAACAGTTATGTAGGACTGGAGAGGGAAGAAAACAGGTAGATTAGGTTACTAGTGAAAACAATAATAACCACTTACTGAATTTTTACATAAGTTATCTCCAATTCTTATCTTGGTTAGTTACAGAAGCAACCACCAAGGAGCCAGGAATATCAGTGTAAAAAACAGGGATGAAGAGGGAGACAGGAACTTTATTAAGACAAAGAATGTCAGAGAGGACTAAGAGAATAATGAAGACACAATGCACAATGGCATGCTTCAGAGTTTGCTTTGGAATCCCATAGCAATATTAACATGTTGAGGACACGGAGTTTCCTTGAAGGCCTGGAATTACTTCGAAGCAATCAAAAGACCTCCATGTGAGCTTGAAACATCCTCTTTTATAGTCACAAAAATCCAGGTCATAAGTTGACTTCAAAAAGAAAACTTGAAACTAAGCTCTTCTCTTTTGGTTGTTTGCTAGTGTTATTCACCTCCCCCCGCACCTCAACATCACCAGTAACTTTCCTTTCAATGCTTGCGTGTGTGCGTGCTCAGTTGTGTCCAACTCTTTGCTACCCTATAGACTGTAGTCTGCCAGGTTCCTCTGTCCATGGGCTTTTCGTGGCAAGAATACTGGAGTGGGTTGCCATTTTCTCTTCCAGGGAATCTTCCCAACCCAGGGATCGAACCCATGTCTCCTGCATTGCAAGTGGATTCTTCACTACTGAGTCACTGGGGAAGCAGTTTGTAATTACCCAGTGTAACAGTCTGAGTTCACGTTAGAGACTGGAGGTTTTTTTTTTTTTAATTTATTTATTTTAGTTGGGGGCTAATTACTTTACAATATCGTAGTAGATTTGCCATACATTGACATGAATCAGCCATGGGTTTACATGTGTTCCCCATCCTGAACCCTCCTCCCACCTCCCTCCCCATCCCATCCCTCTGGATCATCCCAATGCCCCAGCCCTGAGCATTTGTCTCATGCATAGAACATGGAATGGTGTTCCGCTTCACATATGATAATATACATGTTTCAATGCTATTGTCCCAGAACGTCCCACCCTCACCTTCTCCCTCAGAGTCCACAAGACTGTTCTATGCATCTGTGTCTCTTATTCTGTCTTGCATATAGGATTACCATTACCATCTTTCAAATTCCATATATATGCATTAGTATACTGTATTGGTGTTTTTCTTTCTGGCTTACTTCACGCTGTATAATGGGCTCCAGTTTCATCCATCTCAATAGAACCGATTCAAATGTATTTTTTAATGGCTGAGTAATATTCCATTGTGTATATGTACCACAGGTTTTAAATAAGGTCACAAGATGTACATTAGTCACCTGCTAGTTGAGCACTGGAATTCTAGGCTCTCACCTTACAAAGGAGAATACTTTGAGGTTTGTAGATAGTATAAGGGACGTGTAGACATTTGAATACAAAATTAAGGAGAATCTCTCCTAAATCCAGTTGTGATGATGAGTAACTTGGAAGCATCTTACAAGGTTAAGAGGGTTGAGCTGGCCACCCTACTCTTTTATGAAGTGAAGGGAAATACTAGTAGTGGGTTCGTCCTAGGACAGATGAATGACCTGCACTGTCAACACTGTCCAGGGGTCAGTATCCTCAGGGACGAGGATCTAAGGCCAGATGCACGTAGGATCTGCTCCCTGCATCCACTTAATTTTCTACAGCTAATATATGAATTTTCAGTATGTGTTTATTCAGCTGCTGCTCAGTCACAAGTGGTTTTTTTTTTTCCAGAAAATAGAAATGCTAGGCAGAAAAACTTTTTCAAAATTAAGGGGAAAATATATTCATATCCCAGTAGTCTGCTTTATGAAAACAAAATTTTAAAGTTAGCTAAAGCATGTTCTATTCATCTTAAAACATCATCAGGGTCAGATGCATAAAATTTTCAGATAAAGAGGTGTGCAGGGCAATGAGGATTGTATGTATCTTTTCATTTGTGTTTAAATAATTAGAAATAATTTTTCTCATTCTTATCACAGAGTAGTACATTATCAGTATAGAAACAGGAAAATACCAGTAAGGAGAAGAGAATGTAGTCACCCACAGTTCCACAGCTTAGTTAACATTTTGCTCTGTATTTTTCCAATCTCTTTTCTATGCATGTTTTAGTTGCTATTGGACATAGTTGTTAATGTCCATATTAATTTGAATCCTGCTTTTGAAAGCTAACATTATACCAATTCTTAACATAACAGATGAAGCCTTCTGGGGCATTTTTTTTTAATGTTGAAGTTATCAAGCCTTTCACCTTTGGAAGGTTAAGAGGATTAAAATAAATAGATACTTCTATTAAGTAGAATGCTCATCCCAGGAAACAGCTTTTGCTTTTAGTGGTAAGTCTTGGTAAAAGCAGTTTAAAACCTTTATAGCATGCATCTCTATTTCTATCAGACCTTGAAAAGGAGATTGCACTGTGAGGAGGTAAGATTTCCTTTTTTCTTGCTGAATATTTGAATTTGTGTAAGAATCCATTTCCAAAATTTTAGTTAATGAGGTAAATTCAGTTTGTGTGTGTGTGTAGAAAACAGACACTGAGAGGATTTTTCCCCCTTACTGACCTCCTCCATGGCCTTACATTTTCTTTTTAATTTGAAATACAAACTATCAAGGTATATTTACATAAAATAAAATGCACCTACTTTACATATACAGGCTGGTGCATTTTGGCTTATTTCTACACTCACGTCATCACAACCGCCATCAAGACACAGAACAACCACATCACTCCAAAAAAGACTCTTGTGCAGCTTCCCAGGTGTTCTCTTCCCAGAGTCAGACAACCATCAGTCTACTTTCTGATTCTATATACTAGCTTTGTTTGTTCTAGAGTTTTCTACAAATAGAATAATAACGAATGTTCCATTGTACTTCACTTCTCTGGTTAGTGAAATATTTTTGAGATTCATTTGTGTTAGCGTACCAATTTGTTCTATTCTAAACCTCAGTAGTGTGCCATTGCGTGAGTGGTTCAGAATTTCTCTATCCACTAGTTGAAGGACGTTTAGGTTGTTTCTAGAAACAGTCATGTATACGGGTTTTGTATGGATACAAATTTCCATTTCTCTTGGGCAAATACCTCAGAAACAGGATTTCTGAGTCTAAGTGTGTTTAACTCGATGCGACACGGCAAACTGTTCTCCAAAATGGGGGCATTATTTTGTATTTCCAGTCAGAATGTCTCAGGGTTCCAGCCGTTCTGCATCTTCATCAGCACTTGGTGTTGTCAGACACCTTGACGATCTGAAGAGGTTACTCCATGTAGTTTTAACTTGCGTTTCTCCAGTGACTAACGATGTTGAGCATCTTCTTATGAGCACCTTTTTTGATCACTTACATGTTTTCATTGGGAAAGTGTCTGTTCAAATCTTTTGTTCATTAAAAAAAATGACTGCTTGTTAGGATTTTTAAGTAAGTTTTATTGACGTATAATTGATGTAAGTAACTCCACATCTTTAAAGGTACAATTGGGATGTTTTGAGATATAAATACACATGATGCTACCATCACAATCAAAATAGTGAGCCGAACCATCACTCCGTTACTTTGTGCTTTGTTACCTACACTCCATGGCCCCTCTATGCAACCACAGGCTTCCCCAAGCACTTCTTGATATGCCTTTTAGAACTAGAGACATTACTCAATTTAAAATAGATAATCACAAGGAACTATTGTATAGCACAGGGAATACTGAATTCTGCTCAATATTCTGTAATAACCTAAATGGGAAGAGAACTTGAAAAAGAATATATATGTATACAATTATACAGTGGAAGTGGGAAATAGATTTAAGGGACTAGATCTGATAGACAGAGTGCCTGATGAACTATGGACAGAAGTTCATGACATTGTACAGGAGACAGGGATCAAGACCATTCCTAAGAAAAAGAAATGCAAAAAAGCCAAGTGGCTCTCTGAGGAGGCCTTACAAATAGCTGTGAAAAGAAGAGAAGTGAGAAGCAAGGGAGAAAAGGAAAGATATACTCATTTCAATGCAGAGTTCCAAAGAATAGCAAGGAGAGATAGGGAAGCCTTCCTCAATGATCAGTGCAAAGAAATAGAGGAAAACAATACAATGGGAAAGACTAGAGATCTCTTCAAGAAACTTAGAGATACCAAGGGAACATTTCATGCAAAGATGGGCTCGATAAAGGACAGAAATGGTAGGGACCTAACAGAAGCAGAAGATATTAAGAAGAGGGGGCAAGAATACACAGAAGAACTGTACAAAAAAGATCTTCACGACCCAGATAATCATGATGGTGTGATCACTCACCTAGAGCCAGACATCCTGGAATGTGAAGTCAAGTGGGCCTTAGGAAGCATCACTATGAGCAAAGCTAGTGGAGGTTATGGAATTCCAGTTGAGTTGTTTCAAATCCTGAAAGATGATGCTGTGAAAGTGCTGCACTCAATATGCCAGCAAATTTGGAAAACTCAGCAGTGGCCACAGGACTAGAAAAAGTCAGTTTTCATTCCAGTCCCAAAGAAAGGCAGTGCCAAAGAATGCTCAAACTACCGCACAATTGCACTCATCTGACATGCTAGCAATGTCATGCTCAAAATTCTCCAAGCCAGGCTTCAACAATACATGAACTGTGAACTTCCAGATGTTCAAGCTGGGATTAGAAAAGGCAGAGGAACCAGAGATCAAATTGCCAACATCTGCTGGATCATCGAAAAAGCAAGAGAGTTCCAGAAAAATATCTATTTCTGCTTTATTGACTATGCTAAAGCCTTTGACTGTGTGGATCACAATAAAGTGTGGAAAATTCTGAAAGAGATGGGAATACCAGACCACCTGACCTGCCTCTTGAGAAACCTGGATGCAGGTCAGGAAGCAACAGTTAGAACTGGACATGTAACAACAGATTGGTTCCAAATAGGAAAAGGAGTACTTCAAGGCTGTATATTGTCACCCTGCTTATTTAACTTATATGCAGAGTACATCATAAGAAACGCTAGGCTGGAAGAAGCATAAGCTGGAACCAAGATTGCCGGGAGAAATATCAGTAACCTCAGATATGCAGATGACACCACCCTTATGGCAGAGAGTGAAGAGGAACTAAAGAGCCTCTTGATGAAAGTGAAAGAGGAGAGTGAAAACATTGGCTTAAAGCTCAACATTCAGAAAACTAAGATCATGGCATCTGGTCCCATCACTTCATGACAAATAGATGGGGAAACAGTGGCAGACTTTATTTTGGGGGGCTCCGAAGTCACTGCAGATGGTGACTGCAGCCATGAAATTAAAAGACGCTTACTCCTTGGAAGGAAAGTTATGACCAACCTAGACAGCATATTTAAAAGCAGGAACGTTACTTTTCCAAAAAGGCCCATCTAGTCAAGGCTATGGTTTTTCCAGTAGTCATGTATGGATGTGAGAGTTGGACTATAAAGAAAGCTGAGCACCAAAGAATTGATGCTTTTGAACTGTGGTGTTGGAGAAGACTCTTGAGAGTCCTTTGGACTGCAAGGAGATCCAACTAGTCCATCCTAAAGGAGATCAGTCCTGGGTGTTCATTGGAAGGACTGATGTTGAAGCTGAAAGTCCAATACTTTGGCCATCTGATGTGAAGAACTGACTCACTGGAAAAGACCCTGATGCTGGGAAAGATTGAAGGCAGGAGGAGAAGGGGACGACAGAGGACGAAATGGTTGGATGGCATCACCGACTCAATGGACATGAGTTTGGGTAAACTCTGGGAGCTGGTGATGGACAGGGAGGCCTGGCGTGCTGCAGTCCATGGGGTCGCAAAGAGTTGGACACGACTGAGCAACTGAACTGAAATGAACTGAAAATATAACTGAATCACCTTGCTGTACACCTGAAACTAACACATTATAAATCAACTACAGTCCAATATAAAATAAAATTTTAAAAAATAATACGTATTTCAGCTACATAAATAAAACTAGAGAAATCTTTATTCCTTTATATTAGTGGATGCTTTAGTTATAATATACAGCCTTAACTTACCACAGTCTAGCTTCAAGTGGTTTTGTTCTATATAGAGGAGATGAGCTATATAAAACCGTTTCTTCCCTTTCTTGACTTTAGCTATTACCAGTCATTTTACATGTATGACAGTTTATAAACACAATATAGTACTGTTATTTTTATTTAAAAATCAATTGCATTTTATTTATACTTTTTAAAATTTCTTAGTGTGTTTAAAACATATACCTTTAATTAAAGCAATCTACCTTCAAATAATATTATATTACTTCCTGTATAGTGTAAGCAACTTACAACTGGATGCACCAAAGTCTTCTTTCCTATCTTATATGCTATCTTTTCAAAAATATTAGTTTTATATATATTTTATGACATAGTATTGCCACTGTTTACCTTAGATAGGTGTGCTCAGTCACTTGGTTTTGTCTGACTCTTTGTGACCCCACGGACTGTAGCCTGCCAGGCTCCTCTGTCTATGGGATTTTTCCCGTAGGAATACTGTAGTGGATTGTCATTTCTTCCTTCAGGGGATATTCCCAACCCAGGAATGGAACCCCTGTCTCCTGCATCTTCTGCATAAGCAGGCGGATTCTTTACCACTGAGCCACTTGGGAAGCTTCAGGCAGTAAATTATATTTTAGGATGACTAAAACTTAGAATAAAATGTTTTAGAAGACTTTTAGCTTCATTTTAACAATTTCCAGAGACATTCCTTTCTTTGTGTAGAACTCAGTTTGTCTGGTACCACATTTCCTTTTGCTTGAAAAATTTTCTTTAATAATTCTTATAATGCAAGTTTTGGGGAAATTAATTGTCTCAGCTTTTGTTTGTATGAGAAGAGTTTATTTTCAGTGGGTGTAGCATTCTTGCCTGGCTTTTGTCCATTCAACACTTTAATGGTACTATATTGTTTTCATTCTGGCTTTCATACTTTTAAATAAGAAGTCTGCTGTAATTCTCATCTTTATCACTTTAAATATAATGTCTTCCCCCCCGCCCCCGCCCCGGCTGCCCCTTCAAGATTTTCTCTTTCATCTTCAGCAGTTTGAATATACCATGACTAGATTTAAAAATTTTTATTATTGTTATTATCATTATTAATATGATTACTCTTCGTGTTTTCTGAGTTCCTCAGAGTTTTGAATTGATGTATTTAATCATTTCGGGGAAAATTCTTGGCCACTATGTGTTCAATATCTTCTGCCTAATTCTCTCTTCTTGGGATTACAGTTATGCATATTTTATACTGCTTAGTAGCTCTTGGATTCTCTTTTCTGTTCTGTTATTGATTTTATTCCTTTTGGTCTTTGTACTTTGGTTTATTAAATTTCTGTTGTCCTATCTTCAAATTCATTGATTCTTTTCTTAGTTGTGTTGAGTGTGTTTATGAGTCTGTCAAAGACATTTTTCATCCTTTTACCATGATTTTTATTTCTAGTATTTTCATTAGACTTTTCCATCTATTGGTTGAACTTCCCTATCTCTTAATACATTCACCTATCTTTTAAACTTGAGCCATTATCATGTTAAGAATACTCACTTTTAATTTCTTGTCTAATACATTCAATATCTTTTCATCTCTGGGTCTGGTTATGTTGATTCCTTAGTTTATTGACAAGTGGTTTTTTTCTTCTTCTGGATGCTGATGTTATGTGTAGAACGGTGAGGATCTAGGTAAACGGTATTTTGCCTAAAGAATGGGCAAGGCTCTTCTGCTAGGTCATTACTGTTGGAATTTGCATCCATGTACTCAGTAGTTGAGCTGTGTTTGTCTTTGGTTGTTGTTGCTATGATTATATTCTGTGCAGAACCCAAACTGCAAACCCCTCTAGACCTGTTTTTTTGTGCATAGTATGGGCTAAGGTGCTGGAGGGTTTTTAAAATGTTCTTTCTCCATCTTCTGCTTTTGTCCTTCTTCAACCTGTGCTTAAGAGGGAGATTTTGTCTTCATGCTCTTGCTTTCTTATAATGGAAAACTCCTCAATGCTTTCTAACTTGGGCGGGGAGAGAGGGGGCAAGATAATTCTCTGTGTTCTATCCCAGCCTCAGTTTTAGATCTGCCACCTATCCTGGAGTCTCAGTGATCCTGCTTCTCCTCTGTGTGACAGCAGGGGAATTTTGCTTTGGGGGATCTTTTGTGTGAGTGGGTTTCCAGCCCCTTTTCCAGCAGTTGTTGTTTAGATGCTAAGTCATATCTGACTCTTTTGTAACCCCATGGACTGTTAGCCTGCCAGACTCCTCTGCCCATGGGATTTCCCAGGCAAGAATTCTGGAGTGCGTTGCCATGCCCTTCTTCAGATGATCTTGACCCAGGGATCGAACCTGGCATCACCTGCATTGCAGCTGGATTTTTTATAGCTGAGTCCCCAGGAAACTCAAGCCTCTAGTAGGAGGAGACCACTAACTGTCCTAAGCACCCAGGATAATTTTTTTTATTTTTTCCCTAAGAATATAGATAGGAACTGTTATTTTACTCTTTCTTCAGACTCAGCAGGTCTTTGTGTACCCTGGGAGTAATATGTTTTTTGCCCTTTACCCATTGGGTTAAGAGTCTTATTCCATAGAGGAGAAAATTTGGTAGGGCTCTGGAATTTTTCCATAGCAGTAGTTGCTTCCCAGGTCTGTACAACTGAGAGAGGATTTCTCTGGTCTCTTGCTGTGCCCACACTCTTTCTCCTTAGTGTTCAGTGGATGTCAGTGGAAAAGAACCTGCAGGTAGACTCCCCTTGAGTCAGCAGGTCTTGGGGATTTTATAATCTCATGCCAGTTCACAATGAGCCCTTAGAAGTTTGTTAAACATTTTAGCTGAGATCTTACTCACTTATGTGGTGTGCAGCATTTCTTTCCCACATAGTCTACTATGATTGAACCAGTCCTCACTTTCTTTCTCTTTGGATGGGCTTGTCTTTCCTTAGATTTCAGGCTACTTGATTGCTTTGTAGTTTTAGTTTTTGAATGAACCCAAGAAGAGTAATTATCTTTAGGTTTCTATAGCTTTAAAATATTATTGTTAGGGAGTTTGAGATTGACATGTACACACTGCTATATTTAAAATAGATAACCAACAAGGATCTATATTGTACAGCACAGGGAACTCTGCTCAATATTATGTAATAACCTAAATGGGAAAAGAATTTGAAAAAGAATAGACACATGTATATGCATAGCTGAATCACTTTGCTGTACATCTGATACTAACACAACATTGTTAATCAACTACACTTCAATATAAAATAAAAAGCTAAAGAATTATTGTTAGAGTAAGAGTCTCACTTCATTTTGAATTCACTCCTATAGTGAACTTCCCCTGTAGCTCAGAGGTAAAGAAACTGCCTGCAATGCAGGAGGGGCAGAAACCTCAGGTTTGATCCCTGAGTCGGGAAGATCCCCTGGAGGAGGGCATGGCAACCCACTCCAGTATTCTTGCCTGGAGAATCCCCATGGACAGAGAAGCCTGGTGGGCTACAGTCCATGGGGTTGCAGAGAGTCAGATACAACTGAAGCAACTTAGTATGCACACATAGATACAGATGTTTTTAAAGTATTAACAAAATCTTTTGTGTTTGGGACATACCCGATGTATTTTCCTTTTTATTCAAAGATAGAGCATTTGGTATTCATGGCACGCTGGTCTTATTTCCCAAGCTTCTCTGAAGCCCTTTTGGGGAAAAGAGGTCCATGGTATTCTATAACAAATATTGTATGAATAATTTGGTATTTGGGGAATGAAGAGATTTTTACTAGCTTGTGTTCAACTAGCTGTGTCAAGCTGAAGCATCTGGGAAATTACCAAAAGCATAAATTATAGGCACAGAAAAATAAACTTTTGGGTACACTAGTTTTTTTTACCCACAAAGTCTGAGCGTTGAAATTATATTTCAAAATAGAATATACATTGTGTCATTGGGAATGAAATAGCAATGTTACATATATGCACATTTAAGTTAGCCTTAAAAACAAAGATATTTACCGATGACTCCAGTAAGGTAGATCCTATTCAAATAGTTCAAGAAATAAAATTATTATCATAAATGATTGACTTTCAGAAAGTGGCCATGGTAGATATGTTACATATTAGTAAGTGGGATTGCTCTCAACAGTTTAAATTTATTTGTCCACTGATGGTGATGTGCTTGGAAAAACAATTTTCTCTAAAATGTTATCAATTTCTTCTAAGTTATACAAGAGGTATTAGTATTATTTCAACTATGGTAGGCCAACAGAATATTGTATACATTATTAAATAAGATTATCTGGTAGATTATTAGTGTGCTATGACCAGTGTACACTTATCCTACCTCTGCAGAAAAGCGATGGATTAATTAGCTTTGACAGTGCCTCTAATTCTCACGTGAAGTTTTGAAGATGAAGCATTAAATATGATATTATTTTAACTCCTCATTTCTCCATTTTGTGGCTTTTAAACTTCATGAGGATGGCATAGTAAGGGAAGGATTCTTTAACAGTCCCCTGAGTCTTTTCAAGGAACAGCCATTGAACTCTCAGTACTTTATTGTCATTTTTAAAAAAATGTAACTTTCTCCCTTTTTTCTTCTCTTTATCAGCTCTTGAGTACATTAGTGAAGACTCATGTTTTAGAGCTGGTCAAGCCAAGTAAGATAGTAAATTGAAATTTGTTGAACTGTTTTGTTAGTTTCATTAATCTTGCTCTTTTTGAGGCTGTCATTAGTTATTTTTAAATATTTGAATTAGTTGTATTTATCATAAATTAAACTCAAGGTCTAATTAGCATTCTCATGAAGGATGCATATAAAAATGTGAAATGAAACAAAAACAACAGCTAGTACTTCTGCAGACTCAGCTTGCTTAATTTTTCAAAGTACTATTAATAAAACCAACATAACTAATTTGAATTTATGAATGGATAAATAGACAATGGAAAAGGAAAAATTTTCTTTGTGTTCAGAACAAAGTGAAATAAGAAAGCAAAATTTCCTTTATAAGTATAAAACAAACAATGTTCAACTAGATCATTTTTGCAGAACTGAGTCAATATCTTAGTAATGTATCTAATATCAAAATTCTTAACCTGGGAGTAGACTGTGATATAATTCCACAAGCAAAGTATTTATAGAATGACTAAAATGAAGTTGCTTATCACGTGCCAGAGGTATGCCCCCAAATCATTGTTGCTGTTGTTTATTTGCTAGGTTGTATCTGACTCTCCCATGACCCCATGGACAATTGCCCAGGCACCACTGTCCATGGGATTTCCCAGGCAAAATACTGGAGTGAGTTGTCATTCCCTTCTCCAGGGGATCTTCCCAACACAGAGATTGAACCTGAGTCTCCTGTGTTGCAGGCAGCTTCTTTACTGCTGAGCCACCAAGGAAGCCCAATCACTGTGATAACAAAAATCAATCAAACAACAACAACAAAACATTACTTCCAATTTCCAATATACCCCGGGAAGCAGTAGTGCTCCATTGAGATCCATAGGCTTAAGGTCACAAGGCCAAAGAACTGGCAAGGGACAACAGCCTCACAGTTTTAAACTTGGAAAGCAGATGTGCTAGTAGAACAAGCAGAGCTTAGGAAGCTGACCCTAAGCCAGGAGTCAGGAAAACTGGCAAATAACCTGATTTATACCACAGAAACTCAAAAAGGCTCAAGATTTGTGATCATATATATCTCCAAAAATGAAGGTGAAGGTAGGTTAAAGCACCGGGGTCTTGAAGTCTCTTTCAAGTTGAATCTGGAGGTGCTGACTGAAAAAAACATGTGAATATTCCCACCTGAACGAAATATTTTCAGTTCTAACACTTGATGCTATTTGGTTTCCAGTATCCTGGCAGCCTGTATTGAACCCCCTGGTCTAGGGCTTGTAGTATTCTTCTCTGGGACTCACAAAAGCCTAGAGGAACTAAAGATTCCACCTCAGGTGGCTCAGATGGTAAAGAATCCACCAGCAGTGCAGGAGACTTGTTTGATTCCTGGGTTGGGAAGATCCCTTGGAGAAGAAAACGCATTACTGACCTTGAAATTGCAGAGTCAGACACAACTGAGCGACTAACATTTTCACTTTACCTGATAAAACAACTCAGCCAGCTCACCGTACAGTGAAACTCTTGTTTCCTTTTTATAAACCCTATTTTGGAGCTCAGATTTGCAATCAATTTGTAGATACTGTGCTTTGCTGCAAGCAGGAAATCCACACACAGTTGAGAAAAACTTCAATGTATACGTTGGAGACTCAAACTAAAAAAATGCAACTTCAGGTGGTGCAGTGGTAAAGAATCCACCTACCAATGCAGGAGATGCAAGAAACATGGGTTCAGTCCCTGGCTCAGAAAGATCCTCTGGAGAAGGAAATGGCAACTCACTCCAGTATTCTTGCCTGGAAAATTCCATGGACAGAGGAACCTGGTGGGCTAAAGTCCATGGAGTCACAAAATGTTGGACACAACTGAGCACACACATACAGGAAAAAAGAAGCAGGCTTCAAAAAAGAATTTTTGAAGAAAACTTCAAAAAATAATCATTAGTATCCTTACAAAATAAAACATTCTTAAAGTGAATAAGAATGGGTTTTTCTAAAAAGGAACATGAGAGACAAAAATAGTTAATGAAAAGGGAGGAAAAAAGCTAGAATAGAATTAGAAAAATAATTATTAGGTAAGATCAGGATATCTCCAAGAAAACAGACTCAACGTGCAGAGAGAAAGACAAAATGATTGAAAAGATAAGAAATTTAATCTCTTCAGGAGTTCCAGAAAGTGAAAACCAAATGGAGAGGAGAAAACCATTGATTAAGACATTAAAAAAAAAATTCCCCTAAATCGAAAGCTTTCCTTAATTTGCTTCTAGTGTTATCCAGGGGAGCCCAACAAAGAGTTACATCTTTTTGGATTCCTTGTTGTTTAGTCACTCAGTTGTGTCTGACTCTTTGCAACCCATGGACTGCAGCACGCCAGGCTTCCCTGTCCTTCACTGTCTCCTGGAGTTTGTGCAAACTCATGTCCATTGAGTAGGTGATGCCATCCTTAGGGCACCTTTATTTAAGGAATATTGCCAATATCAATTTAAGGGAAGTCAGTGAGACTCTCGGAGAAGGCAATGGCAACCCACTCCAGTACTCTTGCCTGGAAAATTCCATGGACAGAGGAGCCTGGTAGGCTGCAATCCATGGGGTCGCTAAGAGTCGGACACGACTGAGCAGCTTCACTTTCACTTTTCACTTTCATGCATTGGAGAAGGAAATGACAACCCATTCCAGTGTTCTTGGCTGGAGAATCCCAGGGACGGGGGGAGCCTGGTGGGCTGCCGTCTATGGGGTCGCACAAAGTCGGACACGACTGAAACGACTTAGCAGCAGCAGCAGCAGCAGCGAAGCTCTAGGTCCAGGAAATGGAGAATTTGACACAAAATTGTCCTCTGGAAGACTGAAGGACTAACCAAGAAGTCTTTAAGTCATTCTGAGGTGCTTAGGATCAAGCAGTGTATAATAACATGCAGGAGGCAGTTAGTAAATGGTCATTGATGTGAACTATTCCATGCTAGACCTTGATTATGCCTGACCAAGACTGGTGGTGGTCTCAATGCGTTGTCTTCTGGACATTCCTCTTGGGACTGCAGCTTAAGCAGAAAGAGATTTGGATTTAAATATGTCTTAGGCACGGTAATAGCATTTTTCTAAAGGAAAAACAGGAACTCTTATCCTTGCAGGTAATTTTCTTTTTGAATTGTAAATTTATTATATGAAAAGTTTTACAAAGGTATACAAATTAAGTGACATTTAATTTGTTAAAAAGAATAAAATTATATTGAATTGGATGTGCTCCAGAAATTCTAGGCTAACTGCAGTAGCCTTAGGTTATAAATGCAAATGTATTTCATTATAATTTTGCTCTACAACTGGTGCAGCTTGCATAAATAAGCTGAGTAAAGCTAGATTGTGATAAACTGAAGTATCAGTCAATGGCACCTGAGGTCCTATAACCTATTGGCATCTATTGCTTTAGAAGGTTGAAGTTTTTAGAGATGGCTTTATTATTTGGCATCTACCTGTCGACTGAAGTGACTTCGCATGCACGCACCTGTCAAGATTTAGGTCATAAATGTAAATTTCTGCTGGATAAAGGCAGGCTACAAAGTTTCTTTCAGATTCATTGAGAAAGGCCTATTTATAATAGTGAATTACAGGAAACGATTTCTTTTAGGGGAAATTTGAAAATCAAATACTTGTAAGACCATTACTTAGAATATAAAAAGTTTTATTTTTGTGATCAAGTTAAAAGGTAAATAAATTGGGTAACTACAAGGTTGCAATATGCCAGTTTAGACCACTTTGATAGGACTATGTCTTAACTTGTTTTCTATCTTTCCTTTGTCTTATTGAATGTATCATACTCTAGCAGTCTGGATCTTTCTCCACATTTATTTTATGTGGCAATGATTATTTATGTTCTTGGATGTAAACTATACTTAGAAAATTGAATCTGTTTGGGCCAGGGAACCAAGCAGACCATACCTACCTTTTCATATTTGGAACTGTAGCTTTGGATATTTCTGATAGTTCTCTTGCCCAGAGTACCTGAAAATTTCTCATCCATATGGTGGTATCCAGGAGCTCCGGAAAGGAATCAAACCCTAGTGCTTTTCTATTGAAATCTGATTTGTTTCATTATTCCTTACTTGTAGGCATAACTGTAATTGGTCAGCCAGGCAAATGCTGTTGTGAATGAAGAATTAGACACCAGTTTTTTAGGCGAAACTGAAACAAGGACTGTCTCACTGCCATTCAGGTAGATTTAATCTTTTTATCCTTCACAGTCACTCAGACTGCTGGCCTGTCATCTCCAAACCTTTCTATTTGTGCTCCGTGTTCGCCCTTTCATTCTCATTCTTGATTTCCTTGGCTTAAGGAGCCCCAGCAATGGTGGCACCAACTACTGAAGAGTGACACATTCAGGCTAACAGTTGGGATTTTGTTCTGTTCTATAAAATTACTTATTGGATATTGTTTGATAAGTAAAATGTAGTAAAACCAGAAGAAACTACTCCTACATTTTCTAATAAACACAACTCATTCATTTGAAATTAGCCTTAACACATGTCCTTCTGGAATCTCACACTGCGTGGGATTCTCTGTGAAGAGAATCTCATCATCCAACGTGATATGTTTCTGTGTCAAGTGAACACATTTTTAAAATAATCTTTATTTTTGGCTATGCTGGTTCTTCATTGCTGCATACAGGGTTTCTCTGGTTGCAGTGAATGGGAGCTACTCTGTTGCGATGCTCAGGTTTCTCACTCAGGTGGCTTCTCTTGCTGTGAAGCACAAGCTCTAGGTGCGTGAACTCTAGTAATGGTGATGTGTGGGCTCCGTAGTTGCGTCTCGTGGGCTCAGTATTCATGGTGCATGGGCTTAGTTGCTCTGTGGCATATGGAGTCTTCCCAGACCAGGGATCAAACCTGTGTCCCCTGCATTGGCAGGTGTATTCTTATCTGCTGCACCACCAGGGATGTCCAAATGGACACATTTTACTTGGAACATGACTTAACGTTTCATATCTACTTATAATTATAATGCCATTTTTTTCCTTTCTTATTTTTCCAAGCATCCTTTCCTGAACTATTTTTCAGACCTGACTACATGCAAAGAATTAAATAGACACAATCTTTACCTGGAGGAACTTACAAGGGAGTGTGGGAAACATAGGTGTGTGAAAGTAACTATACAACAATGCAAATTGCTAACACTTATGAATGATCTTATTATGAACTGGTCACTGTACTAAGATCACAGAGAATCTCATTTAACCCTCAGAATAAACAGTACAGGGTAGGTTAATATTGCTTTCATTCTAGCAGATAACGAAATAGGTTCAGAGACTTTGAGTCTTTGGCCTAGATTGAAGAAACTTTATGGCTCCAAAGGCATAGGGAAATTTTGCACAATAACTCACACAATGTCCCCAAAGGCAGAAATGTAGATGGACAATAACAGGTATCCCCAAAATAACGCAGATCAAACCCCAGAAATACAGATATAGTAAGGTGGGGAATGTGAGATGCGGGATGGTTTGATGGAGTAGGTAGCAATTAAACCAAAGCATAAATGACAGTAGGGTGTTGAGAGAGAGAGAAAGAAAGGGAGGGTGTGTGTGTGTGTGTGTGTGTAAGGCACCAACAAACCAGGCCTTGAGAAAGCTGGGCTTCTTTTTGAGTATATTTGCAGCAACTTTATCTGAGTCTTATCTGAGCTCTGAGACAGCTGCTGTCCATTGAGGTAAATGGTTTGTCAAAGACCCCAAAGCTTATAAGAAGCAGAGCCAGGACCAGGACATGTTCATACTGATACAAATTTAATTGGCTTTTATGTTTTATCACAACTCATTTAATCATAGCTCATTGTAGTCAAGAAAGTTGATACAGAGTCTTATGCCCAATTATTTGGGGCTACACCTGGTGACTTATTTCCTGTTCCTACAATAGACTAGTGTTAGGGAAATCACTTGAACATAATTAAGGTTAATTATGTTTCCTTAAAAATGGAAACAATCAGTGTGTGACTGATATTGTCAAATAAACTATTAGCTGTCAGATTTTTCAATATATGAAAAACAATTCAGAATGTTTTAGCAAAGTTAAAAAAAAAGACTTGGGAAAGAGTTCCTTTGAGGTAATAATGAGAGATCTGAAGAGTGAGAGTCTTTACCTTGGAGAATAAAAGGTTAAGATATTGTCAATGTGTCAAGTTTAGATTGTCATTGTAATGTGAAAAGACAGTCTACTTCAGCTTTTAACTCTGTACATATTCAATAAAAAGTTTAAAAATGCACACTGAAGTTCAGAATTTGGTGTTAGAAAAAAATCAATTTCATTCACTTTATATGTTTGAAAAAAATTTTTTTAATTTTTTGGAAAAAGACCCTTTTTATATAAGCTCACGAGACTTCATAGAAATTACATTTATAATTTTGGTTTTTAGGGAAGAAAAGGGATGTTAACAGTATAAAACATATGTAATATAAGATATATAATATTAATTATAATACAAAATGTAGTATATAAAAATTCTTTTAATTATATGCTATAAAAAGGAACAAGTTAGTTATTATAATATGGGCTAGTTATTATATTAACCTACTAGGTCTTAGGAAGAATTACTATGACCAAAGCTAGTTTAGGGGATGGAATTCCAGCTAACCTATTTAAAATCCTAAAAGATGATGCTGTTAAAGTGCTTCATTCATTATGTCAGCAAATTTGGAAAACTCAGCAGTGGCCAAAGGACTGGAAAAGGTCAGTTTTCATTCCAATCCCACAGAAGGGCAAAGCCAAAGGATATTCCAACTACTGTACAGTTGCACTCATTTAACATGCTAGCAAGGTTATGCTCAAAATCCTTCAAGCTAGGCTTCAGCAGCACGTGAACTGAGAACTTCCAGACGTACAAGCTAGGTTTAGAAAATTCAGAGGAGTCAGAGATCAAATTGCCAATATTTGTTAGATCATGGAGAAGGCAAGGGAATTCCAGAAAAACATCTACTTTTGCTTCATTGACTATGCTGAAGTCTTTGACTGTGTGGATCACAGCAAACTGGAAAATTCTTATAGAGATTGGGTACCAGACCATGTTACCTGTCTCCTGAGAAATCTGTATGCTGGTCAAGAAGCAATGGTTAGGACTGGACATGGAACAACTGATTGGTTCAAAACCGGCAAATGAGTATGACAAGGTTGTATATTGTCACCTTGCTTATTTAACTTATATGCAGAGTACCTCATGCAAAATGGGCTGGATGAATCACAATCTAGAATCAAGATTGCCAGGAGACATATCAATAACCTCAGATATGCAGATGATATTACTATAATGGCAGAAAGTGAAGAGAACTAAAGAGTCTCTTGATGAGAGTGAAAGAGGAGAGTGAAAAAGCTGGCTTGAAACTCAATATTAAAAAGAAAAAAAAACCCCTAAAATCATGGCATACAGTCCCACTAGTACATGGCAAATATAAGGGGAAAAAGTGGAAGCAGTGACAGATTTTATTTTCTTGGGCTCCCAAAATCACTGCAGACGGTGACTGCAACTATGAAACCAAAAGACAATTGCTCCTTAGAAGAAAAGCTATGACAAACATGAAAGTGAAAGTTACTCAGTTGTGTCCGACTCTTTGTGACCCCATGGACTATACAGTCCATGTAATTCTCCAGGCCAGAATACTGGAATGAGTAGCCTTTCCCTTCTCCAGGGGATCTTCCCAACCCAGCGATCAAACCCAGGTGTCCCGCATTGCAGGTGAATTCTTTATCAGCTGAGCCACAAGGGAAACCCAATAACACTGGAGTGGGTAGCCTATCTTTCTCCAAGGGATCTTCCTGACCCAGGAATCGAACTGGGATCTCCTGCATTGCAGGCGGATTCTTGACCAACTGAGCTATCAGGGAAACCAGATGACAAACATTAGCAGAGGATAAGATGGTTGCATAGCATCCCTGACTCAATGGACATCAATTTGAACAAACTCTGGAAGATGGTGGATCAGAGGAGCTGGAACAAATCCATGGGGTAGTAAAAACAATGACTTATAACTGAACAACGACATCAATAATATAGGCTAGTTTCATAAATTATGACATTTGCTTTAATTGACTCATTAGTATTACTTGTTTAATGACTCAAAAGATTCGTGCAACATAAAAGTTTAAAAATAATGAATGATTTAAGCATAATTTGGAACTTTATGAATAATAAGAATGTGAGTGTTAGCTATATCTTTTACTGGAAGATAAAGGTAACTCAGAGTGGTTCAAAGATAATGATTTATTAAAATTTTTTATTATCGTATATTACTAGCATATGCAACATAAGTCAAATAGTGTGATGAATCCACATGCTCCCATCATCCAGAATCAATTATTTTCAACCTTGTCGCCAATGATATTCTATTTATCTTCTCTCTTACATTTTAATTTTTGCTAGGATCTTTTAAAATAAATTTTAGACATAATGTTATTTCACTCTAAATATTTTACTATATATTACTAACAGATGAGAGATATTTTTTGAGTGTCCACAATACCATTATCACATCTAACAAGTTAATAACTTTTTATTATTTTCTAATACATAGTCATTGCTCAAATTCCTTCATTTGTTTTTAAAAAATGTTTTTTAATAGCTGGTTTGTTTAGTAAGAGATTCAAAGAAGGTCCAGGCAAGTACACTTTGTTTGGTTGATATGTCTTTTAAGTCTCTTTTAATCTGTAACAGATCTTCCTCTCTTCTTAATGGTGTTTATTTGGAAGAAATAAGTTCATTTGTCCTGTGGCATAGTCCCTATTGTGGATTTTACTATTTCCTCATCATATCAAATAATCTGTTTCTTTATCTTCTACTTTCCATAAAGGGTAGTAATATTAGATTATATTTAATTATGGGACTTCCCTGGTGTCTCAGATGGTAAAGAATCTGCAATGTGGGACACCTGGGTTCAGTCACTGGGTTGGGAAGATCCCCCGGAGAAGGAATTCTTGCCTGGAGAATCCTATGGACAGAGGAGCTTGGCAGGCTAGAGTCCATGGGGTGGCAAAGAGTTGGACACAACTCAGGGACTAAGTATATTCAGGATAAGATGACTCATTTTAAAATTTCTTGAAATGCTTCAAAAAACCAACTGTGATTATGTTATACAATTAGTGTCTCAAATAAGTGAGTCCATAATTTTTACATGCAATAAAAATAAGGTATATCTTGTGGTGTGGTGGCACATGTGGTTTAGTTGCTAAGTCATGTCTAACTCTTACAACCCCATGGACTGTAGCCCACCAAGTTCCTCTCTCCGTGGGATTCTCCAGTCAAGAATGACTGGGTGGGTTGCCAATTGCTTCTGCAGGGGATCTTCTCAACCCAGGGATCAAACCCACATTTTCTGTATTGCATTCTTTACTGGATTCTTTACCAACTAAGCCACCAGAGAAGCCCAAGGTATATTTTACATACAATAAAATATACCAATCTCAAGTATTCAGCTTGATATGTCTTGACAATTTTATACCTATTTCCCCACAACCTGTAAAATAAGATATAGCACATTTTTACCAGCACAGAAAGCTCCTTTATGCTCCTAACCAGTCAATCTTCCCTTCCAGAAGCAACCACTTTCTGATTTCATTCACCACAGATTAGCTTTACAGTTCTTGAATTTGATATAAAAGTTTTCTTTTTCTCAATGAAACATTTTTGAGATTCACTCATTTTGTTGCATAAATCACTAGTTCTTAGCTTTTTATTGCTAAGGAGCAGTCCACTCTATGGTTATACCTCAATTTGTTTATCAGTTCTGTTGAGGAATATCTGGATTGTGTCTAGTTCTTGGCTACAATATATACAGTTTCTCTAAGCATTCTTTTTCTCAGCTGTAATATAATCTAAAGTGTACAATGATTTGATGTACATTATGAAAGACTCCTACCATTGAGTTAATTAACAGACCCATCCCCTCACATATTTATTTATTTTTTCTTTTGGTGAGAACACAAGTCCTACCTCTTAGCAAATTTCAATTATACAATAGAGTACACATTCCTTTTGTGGGTATATGCCTTCATTTCTCTTGGATCAAAACCACAGTGTGTGCTCTAAGACATTCTCCTGGCACTGAAAATTTTGCCTACTGTAACATTGCAAAATCTTCTACTAATGTCTTTTTCTTGGAAGCTTTATAGTTCTAGCTTTTATGTTTATGTTTGAATTGATTTTGAGGTATGGAGTAAAGTTGGGGTCAAGAGTCTTATTTTCTTTGTACAGTCTTCTCAGTATCATTTGTTAAATACACTTTGCCTTTGTTAAAAATCAATTGCTTTGTTTACATGTAAATCTATTTGCTCCTCCTTATTCCAATAATTAACTGTTTCGAAGGTGGAAGTTCTTCAACTTTGTCTTTTCAAGATTGTTCAGCTATAGTTTGCATTTCATTATAAATTTTTGAATCACTGTGTTGATTTCTTAAAAAAATGTTGCTGATATTTTGTTACTTATAAGGGATCTATAAATCAATTTGAGGAGAATGAATATTTAACAATATAAACTCTTCCAGTTAAGAACATGGCCCCTCCCTCCACTTGCTGAGATCTTTAAATTTCTTAGCAATAATTATAGTTTTCAAGACACATTACACATTTTCTGACAAATTTATTCCTAAGTATTCAATTTTTGGAGGCTATTATTAATGCTATTAAAAATTTCTCCCTTTTGCTTAGTATAGATAAACATTAATAAAACTAATTTTTGTATCTCAAACCTTTATCTTACAAATATGTTCAATTTGCTCATTAGTACCAGTATTTCTTTTTTTTCCCCTCTTTGGATTTCTTAGAATCGGGTTTGTTGAGATGAATTCCCCTGACTTTGTCTATTTGAAATGTCTAATTTGCTTTTATTTTTGAGAGGTATATTTGCTATATACAACATTCTATTTTTGCTTTCAGTACTTAAAGATCTTCTTCTATTGCCTTTTTTCATAATGAGGTCAGCCATCATTCTTATTTTCTTTTTCTTGTGTGTATTGTGCCTTTCTTCCCCTTGGCTGTTCTTAAGATTTGTTCTTTATCTTTTGTTTCTTGTAGCTTGATATTTTGCCTAGAATCTGTGGGTTTATGTATTTCATTCATTTTAGAAAATTCTTAGCCATTATCTCTTCAAAATAAATGTCTGCCCCATCCTCTCTTTCTCTGTTCTCTTTCTGGAACTCCAGTTATACATGTATTAGATGATTTGATGTCATTCACCAAGTCTTGGCTTCCCCATTCAGCTTAAATATTTTTCTCTTTGCAATTCTGTTTAGATGATTTCTATTGTTGTTTTCCAGTTAACTGATCTTTTCTTCTGCTGTGTCCCATATGCCCTCATGCCCAATAAGTGAATTTTACATTTCTTATATGATTTTAGCATTTCTACTTAGCTCTTTTGTATAGTTTTATATGTACATTTTGAAATTTTCAATCTCTTTTGGTTCAAGTTTTGCTAGATTCTGTGACATTTATCAGATTTAAAGTTCTCATTAGCTAAATAAAATATCTGGGTCATCTGTCAGCCTGTATTTGTCTTTTCCTTATTGGTCACATTTTTCTACTTCCTCACATGTTTTGTAATTTTTATTCTATGGCAGTTATCTTGTGTCAAGAACAGTAGAAATTGCCAGTAAAGGGCTTCCCCCTTCCTCTGCCAGACTGCCAGCACGGATGCTGAGTCAGTCTCATCTGTCACTGCACTGAGAATAGGTTCTGCGGTAGATTTATCTAGATTCAGTTTGTCAATGGCTTCAGACACTTTGAGGCCAGGATCAGGACTTTTTATTTCTCAGCAGGGCTTGAAATATGAGCATCAGTAATTCTCTAGAGATACTTCAGTGCTTTAAAACTCAGTCCCAGCTTTCTGAGTTCCTGGAAGTTGTTTTTGCTCTCTAACCTGCCCTGGTTTTCTGTATGTCAGGACAGCTCTGTTGATCCTACCTCAGGGAATGGTTGGTTGGTCTACCTCAGGGGATCTCTCGGTTTTCCTACCCTGCTCCCATCCTTCAGTGGGCTGTGGCCTTGAAACCTGTGAAAGACCCAGTTAAAATCCAGTGCAACTTTCTTCCTACTCCCCAGCCTGCAGCCATTGGCATCCTCTGCCTTGTGCTCTGGTGGAGGCCTTCTGTGCCAGATAAGTTCAGTTCTCTTCTCGCCCCTAGCCTTTCGCATATTGGTCCTTCTCTGGTGGCTCAGATGGTAAAGAATCTGCAGTGCAGGAGATCTGGGTTCAATCCCTGGGTTGGGAAGATCCCCTGGAGAAGGGAATGGCTATCCACTCCAGTATTCTTGCCTGGAGAATTCTATGGACAGAGGAGCCTGGTGGGGTCATCACAGAGTCAGACATCTGTGACTAGGGCTCCTTGGATCTGTAATCTGTCATACTAACTTACAGAAGCTATTTATAGTTTGTTAAAAATTGAGTTTGTTTCTCTTTACTTTCCTATGGAAGAACAGTTTCTTCTACTTCTACTACTATTCTATCAGTAAACACAGTCATATGATTCTCTCTTAGGAAAGACTTGCCCATTTTATTTTAATTTTTGTTTAAAAACATTATTTTTATTTTTTGGACATACCTCATGGCTTGTGGGATCTTAGTTCCCTGACCAGGGATCAAACCCAGGCCCTCAGCGGTAGAGGCATGGAGTTCTAACCATTGGACCACCAGGGAATTCTCCAAGATTTGTCCATTTTCAAATTTAATTCCCTTAGGGTTTTTTTTAATCATTAGCTGTCTGTGAAGATTAACAGAGAATAGACATGTGGACACAGTAGGGGAAGGAGAGGGTAGGACAAATTGAAAAAGTAGTGTTGACATATATATTCTACTGTGTATAAAATAGATAACTAGTGGGAAGCTGCTATATAACACAGGGAGCTCAGCCTGGCATCTTGTGATGACCTAGAGGGGTGGGATGGGAGTAGGGAGGGAGACTCAACAGGGAGGGGATATATACACACATATGATTATGACTTATACACATCGTTGTATGGCAGAATCCAGCACATTGTAAAGCAAATATTTTCCAGTTAAATAAACAAACAAACAAATCATCAGCTCTCTGATACTCTGAAAAGCTCTAATTTTGTACTTTTTAAGGTGGGGATGATGGTTGTATTAATTCCTTATCATTACTGTAAAAATTGCTGCAAATTTAGTGTCTTGAACTAAATTTATTATGTTACAATTTTGTAGGTCAGAAGTTTGAAATGAGTATTACAGAGATAAAATCAAGGTCACAATAAGGCTGCATGCCTTCTGGAGGTTCTAGGGGAAAATTTATTTCCTTCTCTTTTCCAGGCTTCAGAGGCCACCTGCCTTCCTTGGCTCTTGACTCCTTCTTCTGAAGTGATCTTCAAAGAGCATCATTCCAACTCCTGCTTCTGTTTCACAACTCCTATTCTTACTCCAGAAAATAGTGAAAGACAGGGAAGCTTAGCGTGCTGCAGTCCATGGGGTCGCAAAGAGTTGGACACGACTTAACACCTTAACAACAATTCTTACTCCTTCCTTCTAGCTACAAAGATCCTTATGATTACATTGTCCCACTGGGATAATTCAACATCCTTAACTAAATCACATATGCAATGTCTCTTTGCCATATATGGTAACTTATTCACAGGTTTCAGAGATTAGCACATGGACATCTTTGGGCGGCCATTATTCACTCACCACAGTGTTCTATTGCAACTTCCTCCTTTCTAACAGAAAGTGGAGATAAGGACATCATTTAAAATCATACATTTTATTCAGTTCAGTCACTCAGTCGTGTCCAACTCTTTGTGACCCCATGAACCGCAGCACGCCAGGCCTCCCTGTCTATCACCAACTCCTGGAGTCTACCCAAACCCGTGTCCATTGAGTCGGTGATGCCATCCAGCCATCTCATGCTCTGTCGTCCCCTTCTCCTCCTGCCCCCAATCCTTCCCAGCATCACGGTCTTTTCCAATGAGTCAACTCTTCACATGAGGTGGCCAAAGTATTGGAGTTTCAGCTTCAACATCAATCCTTCCAATGAACACCCAGGACTGATCTCCTTTAGGATGGACTGGTTGGATCTCCTTGCAGTTCAAGGGACTCTCAAGAGTCTTCTCCAACACCACAGTTCAAAAACATCAATTCTTCGGCGCTCAGCTTTCTTCACCGTCCAACTCTCACAACCATACATTTTATTCCTTTCACAAATAAAAATTTTATAGGTGGTGCAAATAAAAGAAATATTTCATCATGGGTTACAGCTAAGTGTTTCTTCTTTTCCATAGTAAATCAAAGAGGGAAACCAAGAGTACTAAGGCTTGGCTACAAACTTGTTATTTATCTTCTTTGACCTCTGTTAGCTTAAATGGGAATTGCTATCCTGCACAAATTTGTTGTGATTTTGGTGTTCAATGCCATAGGTATGGTTCTGATTAATGATAACATGATAGGAACTCAACAAATAAATGTTCATTCATTTTCTTTTTCTCTTTCTTTCTTTAACATATCAAATTAGAAGAAGGAGGACAGGAGACTAGAAATGCAAACATGCAATGGCAACAATGTTCAAGTTGAGAGTTGCCCTTTGAAATACCAGCCATTATTTCTGACCTTTACCTCGGTAGGATTGAGGTGTGTCTAACTGATAGCTAACGGCGTAAAAGATCAGAGTTATTATCAGCTGATTTCTTAACAGAAACTCTACAAGCCAGAAGGGAATGGCACGATATATTTTAAGTGATGAAACCAAGGAAACTACAACCAAGAATACCCAGCAAGACTCTCATTCAGATTTGATGTAGAAATCAAAATAGACAAGCAAAAGTTAAGAAAATTTAGCATCACCATTCCAGCTTTACAAGTGTTAAAGGAACTTCTCTAGGCAAGAAACACAAGAGAAGGAAAAGATCTACAAAAAATAACCCCAAACAATTGAGAAAATGGTAATAGGATCATACACAATGATAATTTCCTTAAATGTACATGAATTAAATGCACCAACCAAAAGACAAAGACTTGCTGGGTGGATGGAAATGTGTGCATGTCTGTACTTCATTTCCCACATCACTGTACTAACCCCCTAAATTGTATACAATTATTTTATATTGTTAGGTTAAGCATGTTTTTATTATGGCTTACGATTGCAATTATCTTTATTTATTTTTTTGGTCTGGTTATTGACTGTGAAAACTGATAAACATCTTTTACTATTGTGATTGTTAACTATTATTCATTTTAATACCATTGTATCATGATTGGTCAACAGAAAATAATAGAATTCTATATCACTAAAACTACTGTTTAAAAGAAAAACCTGTAATCACTTTTTAAAATCCAGATGCACATTAGAATTATCTTGGAATTTTTTGAAAAATCCAAATGCCAGGTATTTGTTTTATTTCTTTTTTTGTTGTTTTTTTCTCCAAAGCTCCAGATGTGATTCTAATGAGCAGCCATTTTTAAAAACAGCTGGACTATATGATCTTTTCCTTTTATCTAGATTGTTTTACTTTTTCTATTTCATATTCAGTGCTGCTATTTCCTTTAGTTTATGTTTTCCAATCTCCCCATCTCTCTCTCTCTCTTTTATTGTTATTCTTCAAGCCAAACAAGTGTAGAAGAAAAGCTTTTGTATATATATATATATATGTGTGTGTGTGTGTGTGTGTGTGTGTGTGTGTGTTAAATTGCTTCAGTCGTGTCCGACTCTGTGACCCTATGCACTGCAGCCCATCAGACTCCTCTGTCCATTGGATTCTCCAGGCAAGAATACTGGAGTGGATTGCCATGCCCTCCCCTACATATATATACATATATATATATATACATATATAGTATGTATGATACAGGTATTTTAGGAAACATGAATTTTTGCTTAGCTAAAAATTTACAACATTTTGGTCCCACTTGTTTGACTAAGTATGAATAGGATGCTAGATTAGAAATTTATATTCACTCAAAATTTTAATATAGTTCCATTTATTCTGGCTTCTAGTATTACTGCTAAAAGTCTGGAAAGCTTATTATCTTAGTTATTTAAAAAAAATTGAATGAGGCTTGAAACTTCTAATCCAATTCTGAGAATATAAAGAAATATTATGTTATTAATACAGGAAATTAACATGTGATACAGTATTATTAACTAAAGTACAGATTTTGTTCAAATTTCACAAAAGTTTATGCTAGTGTCTGTATTTGTTTGCATACCTTATTCAAGAGTCCACATTATAGTTGCATTGAACACCTTCAGCTGCATGTAGCAAATTCTGACAAATTCTTTTTTTGCTTTTATTCTGTACAAATATTTTCTAATTTTCCTTGTTTTGGCTTCTGAGATACACCCATCATTTAAAAGTGGCATTTAATTTCCAAATACATGGAGTTTTTTAAAGTATCTTTGATATTAATTTCTCACTTTAATGCTTTCTTTTCTGCAATCATCCTCTGTGTTTTTTCAGTTTTTTTTTTAACTTTATTGAGGCTTTCAATGGTTAAGTCAAAGATCTCTCTTGGTAAATGTCACCTTGCACTTGAATATACATGGGTTATTTTCAAATATCTTTTGATATTGATTTCTAACATAATTCCACAGTGATAAGAGAATAGACTCTGTATGATTTCAAGACCTTTAGACCATGAACTTTTTGCACCTTATTTTATGTTCTTGGATATATTTCAGTGTCTCCTGGTTTATAGTCTATGGAAACTTGAATAGAATTTGTATCCTGCTATTGTGTGAAAATTGTATAAATCTTAATTATATTGAATTGGTTCATAGTGCTTTTCAGGCCTACTATATCCTTCTACTTTTCTGTCTATTCATTCTATTAATTTTTTAGAGTTTGATATTGAAACTCCTACTAAAAAGTTTGTCTACTTAAAAAATAATTGTAATATATAGTGGAACCATATGTAACTTTGTTCTATATTTTCCACATGTCCTGAAAATGTGCTATCATACTTTATAATTTAAAAAATAAAAAAGAAAGATTCCACCTAAAAAAAATCAGAGTTATATTCCATGAGATTGGCATCCTGTTTTGTCTACTCCCCTGAAGTCTCCTCTAGCCCAATTCAGATTCAGCCCTCACATGGTGCAAATATGTCTAACACTATATTCTTCTGACCTTTAACTATTTCCATGGTGATTGGCCCCCAAAGAAATATCCTCAAAGAAGATCTTATATCATTGTCACCAGAGTAACCTGGCAATGGCTGATGGAGTAACATCAGAACTCCATATACAAATCTTTTCTTTGTGGGCAGTTTTTCTCCTAATGAGTACCTACTCAGTACAATTAGTCATTTCATACCCTATATTTTAGAACTATTCATATGTGGCTTATAAATAGCTGGCACAGAAAAGTGGTTTAGGTTTAATCATGCCCTCTATTTTAGATGACACTAAGTACCCTGTTATTCCTAGGAAAATAAATAATAATATACTTCTTATAAAATGCTAATCCCAGTCCATTATTATCAGTTCATCCTATGGGATAGGATAGAGACAATGTGACATATAAGTAAAAGGATGAGTGGTAATTATACTTGAAGATGTCCCATAATTAAAGTGAAACCTTTATAAAAGAGAATAAAAAATCTCTTGCAAGTTTTTGCTATGTCCATTTTTACATTTTCAAGTAGTAAAAGTTACAGGGAAATATTGCGAACCATGAATGTCTAAGCACGAATGCAACTGCTGTGATGCTTTCCCTTCTCTTCTTTCCTAAACAAAGTCGGTGCACAGGAGTACAGCGCTTTGAGCTACTCATCTGTCCTGACCGGCAGGCTGCAGAACACAGATACAGCAATCTGCTTGGCTGACTCCTGCCACACATTGGAAGTCATGGAATAGGTCTCAGCAGGTTAAGAGCCATGTACCTACGCACAGCAGAACGCTGTGATTACAGCAGGTAGGTGGCTCGCATAGCAGAGAACTTCAGAAAGTGGGGAGTCCGACATAATGTGATGTGTGATTTATTGGAGTTGGTCGGGACACACACTATAATTGTATGCTTGATCTCATGTCTGATTGTTGTGTCTTTCAAATCCTCTGGAGGCCAGCCCCCCATGTAAGTGATAACCCACTGGCGCTTTTGTTGTGAGTGCAATTGAAATATACGAAATGAATAGCAACTGATTAATTGAAGCCAGCTACATTTTTGGAAAACAAATCAAAGTGATTTGCATGAATCACAATTTGTTATATAATACGTTTGGAGGGCACAAATTATCTTTTTCAAGCCTAAGACACATATATACACAGTGGAACAAATGGAACTACAATAAACTGGGCTATAACTACATAATTCATATTGAATACTGGATGCCAAAACTGATATGAAACAAATGATTTTCCAATAAACTACTCAGGCAGAGCCATATCTGTTCTAAACTTTCAATAGAATATTATTTATAATACCAGTAATTCTTCCCAATTGTTAGCCATGGAATGAAGGAACAATCTATTTTACATATTAGTTTGGGGGGGGTTATGTATTTCCAAGTTGGAAACTGATTTGTAGTCATGTCCCAGAAGATGTGATAAATAATAGTAACTTTGAGAGAAGTACTTGGAGGAAAACTTTCATGGCAAAATCATTATTGTCTTGTTCCAGTTTTGAATAAAAACCAAAGTAGTAAGAATAATGTTGTCAGCATTAAAAGCAAATATAATCATCATCATTATATATTTCTCTGAGTTTAATATCTATAATAGATTTTTTTAACTTTTACTTATTGTTTTTCTCAAATTTATTGTCTGTATCATTTTTATTGTTAAAAACTACAGTATACAAATATGAAAATTGAATTTCACACTTTATTGATAACCACTTTTAGTATTTAGCTATTTTTCCTCTGGTTTGGTCCTAGATATATATTAATATTACACATAAATGTTATATGCATGTATATATCTATATGTACATACATATACATACATACATATATATGAGAAATAGTCTCAAGAAAATATATAAAATAGACACAGGTATATTAGAAAGTGGGATTGTACCATATATACCACTTTATAATTGCTTTTTTATATAACAAAAGGTACCAAACATTTTTCTAGCCAGTAAATATATACCTGTATCATTATGGAATATCATTATTTGTTTTACCAAACACATTATTTTTTTACTATAATAAACAAAATACCAAAGAACATCCACATACATAAATCTGAATAAACTTGTTTGATGATTTTGTCGAGATAAGTTCTTAGAAGTGGAATTATTGAATAAAAATATATGCAGATTTTGAAGGCTTTGGGTCACATTGTAAAATCACCCTCCATAAATTTGTATCTGAAACTATTCCTCCATCTTCTTAAGCCTCACAACTCCTAACCACAAATGCAGAGGTCCTTCTGTAGTTGTTGAGGCCCTCTCTTCCTTTTCTATCCTCCTTCTTTTTTCCCTTTATTCCTGTATTCCTTTAGATATTAATAGATGAAGAGCAAAGTACCTCTTAATTTTTAAGTGCAAAACCTTCATTCACTTAACAGAGATTTGCATAACTGAATGGTGATTTTTAATAATTTCTCATCTGTGCATTAATTTACTCTAGGAAAGAAAATCACTCACCTCTAGAATTTTAGTACTCCATGGTGTCATTTCTGTGTCTGACATCTTGTTCCTGTTAGTGTCATTAAGATATTTTCCTAGGGAAAATCAGTATATAGACTTTAAATGTTATTTCATTTCTTTTAAAAGGAAATGAACATACTGTAAAACTCCTAAGCCAAATTTTTGATTACCAAAGTTCTAAGCAGGACACATTAATCCTTAGTAAATTGAAAATGGAAATGATCCATAGAGTTTTTCCTCTCTCTTAATTCATTAGGTCTTTTTACTTAAATTTAAAATTCTTTGCATAAACCACTATCAATACAGTAAAAAGGCAACCCACAGAGAAAATATTTTTAAGCCACATATTTGATAATGCATTACTATCCAGGATATATAAAGAATGCCTGAAACTGAACAATCACAAAAAACAAACACAATTCAAAATGAGCAAAGGTCTTTTCATTAGGTCTTTTTAACTAGAGGTTTATTATCAGGAGAGCAGCACATATCTTGGCAGATAATTGCTTGGCTTTCATAGAAGCTTTTAGTCTCTGATATGATTGTATGTATTTTACCTCTTCTTGACAAGTATATATAAAATCTGAAATTAAGAGATTTGAAAGCAAGCTAACATATTTGGATGAAAATAATTTCTGCAAGTGCAAAGTTAGAATTAGTGGAGGCTCTGGTTAATAAAAAAATTAGAAATTCTTTAGAAATTTCCCCTGAAAAATGGTTACATAGTATGAACTAGAAAACTTATCACACTGATAAGTTATCTTTAAGAAATTTATCTTAATAATATGATATTCCAAGAAAGGCATAGCAACATTGATATAATCAATTGATACATTGATTGGAAATATTTTTTTCTAGCCAAATGTATTTTCAACTTAATGGCATAGACATGTTAGGAAAATAAGTTTTATTTAATTAGTGTGTGTGCGTGTGTGTGTGTGTGTGTGTGTGTGTGTTAGTCACTCAGTTGTGTCTGAGTAGTCCAAATCAAAATTGTAAACTAAGATTGATCCTATGTATATGATACCACCTTTATGGCAGAAAGTGAAGAACTAAAGAGCCTCTTGATGAAGGTGAAAAAGCTGGTTTAATACTCAACATTCAAAAAACTAAGAGCATGACATTTGGCCCCATCACTTCATGACAAATATGGGGAACAATGGAAACAGTGAAAGACTATTTTCCTGGGCTCCAAAATCACTGCAGATGGTAACTGCAGCCATGAAATTAAAAGATGCTTGCTCTTTGGAAGAAAAACTATGACAAATCTAGACAGCATATTAAAAAGCAGAATTACTTTGCCAACAAGGTCTGTCTAGCCAAAGCTACAGTTTTTCCAGTAGTCATGTATGGATGTGAGAGCTGGACCATAAAGGAGGCTGAGCACCAAAGAATTGATGCTTTCAAACTGTAGTTTGGAGAATATTTTTGAGAGTTCCTTGGACTGCAAGGAGATCAAACCAGTCAAAGGAAATAGGTCCTGAATATTCATTGGAAGGACGATGCTGAAGCTGAAGCTCCAATACTTTGGTCACCTGATGCGAAGAACTGACTCATTGGAAAAGACCCTGATGCTGGGAAAGATTGAAGGCAGTAAGAGAAGGGGACAACAGAGGCCGAGATGGTTGGACAGCATCACCAACTCAAGGGACATGAGTTTGAGCAAGCTCTGGGAGATGGTGAAGGACAGGGAAACCTGGAGTGCTGCAGTCTGCGGGGTACCAAATAGTCAGACATGACTGAGCAACTGAACAACAACAATAAGATTGATCCCAGGTATCTTCCTAACTCCAATTTCTCGTTTGAAAAATTACTAAGCATATATAATATTCTACTCATTGCAATAAGAGTAAAAGAATAAGGTAATTTCTCTAATCTTGAAATGTGCTCTGGAAAAATAAAGGAAGTGAGTGAAAGGGTCTTCCACAGGAGGGAACAACATTTGCAAAGATCGAATGCAAAAAAAGAACATAATACTTTTGAGGAAGTGCAAAGGTGCAGTTGGAGTTCTTTTATACTCTTCGCTGAATTTGCTAACTCCATACTATGGCTGTTCAGAGTCACCAACTCATGTGGGTTCCCCTTTATGCAATGGACTAGGATCAGAACTTTTCTGTTTTATTCTCCCTCTTCACAAAAATTCTCTCCACTGTAGCCATTTGTTGGAAAGACACTAACATCTTTGTGTATTACTTGCCATTGATTTATAGGATATTGCACATGCTGTCAGGGGAAAAGCCATATTGCAAAAGAGGGTAATGCCTAATGGAGCAAACCTTTAATGGCAGAATTTCAGGTGATGGCAGCAATCCTTTGTTCTGAAGATGTTTTGGGATCTTTCAAATTGCTCTTCCTAGGCAGCCATTTATTTTGGCCACAAATACATCTAATTTTATATTTAAAAGAAATCTTTGTAATAGAAAGCTTTTCTGAAGGAAAAACGTATATCCAATTGTGAGTGACACCTGTGCCATGTGTAAGAATTTGCTGTAATGTTACAAAACTTAGCTCAACAATTGCCTTCCACGTTTGCTTATTTTGCTGAGTATAGGTGACTACCATTAACTTGTTTGATTCTCTAGACAGTACATATTATGAGATGCACTTGTGATAGTCAAGATCAGAGTAATGGCTGGAGTAGTTTGAGGCTGAGGTTCATTTCTTATGAAAACATTGTGAGTTGGCTGGTGTGTATCTTTCTGGTAACACATCTATGAGTTAAGGATGCTTCCTATTGTAGGTCATAGGGTCTGGCGCCCGCAGATCTCCTGGTTTTGGCTTAGGCTTGTTTTTCACATTAATGGAGATTAAGCTTGTTGGTACCAGTTCCATCTTTTCCGTTAGATGCTCATTAATAAAACTCCAGATGCCCATTATTCATCACATCATAATGTACTGGACAGCAGTTAATTCACCTGAAGTTTTCACATTTGATAACTTCCTCACTCGTGTTAATTGGGTACTTGGAATTTTCCATCAATCATGGCATCTCAGGTTTTGACTCTCCTGAAAGAGTCCATTTATGAGACATATATTATGTGCTAGAGGTACACAAGTAAAATTAAGTGTAGGATTCAGTTTCAACTATGACTCATGTCTGCTTCAACTGAAGTGCAGGGCATAACTCGGCCCTTCAAGAAGTTCTTCCGCAAAGGAGGAAAGACGTTACCTTTACCTCAGCTCTCCTGGCTCAGAACTCCACTGATCCATTGGGCCATGAGAAAGATTTACATTCAAGGAGGCTTTGAAAGGACATTTGCTGCAGGGAGCTGTGTGGAGCAAATGCCTGGCAAGTTCTGAGCACTTGGAGAATTAAGTTCTTCTCTGAGTATCATGATTTTGTTCCTTGTGCTTCTTATCTGTAAACCCTAACAGTTGAAATCAATGGTCTCTTTGGATCATTCTGCTCTTCAATGTGGCCAGAATCTGTTGGTGAGAATTCTTGAGGTCTGAGGGAGTACTATGTTGATTTTCTCTACCTTGCTACAATTATCTCCCCTGCTTCCACTCACCTATACTTTCCCCTTAAAGAAATGCATTGTTCTTTTATTCAAAGCAACTCCAAAATTCATGCTCTGTTTCTCTTCTCATTGTAAAATGTTTTTTATAAAAACAAGAACATTGGTGGTATACATTTCATTTTTTTTTCTACTGCTTTTACCATAAATGGTTAAAATTTAGGTATAGCCCATTTCAGTGAAAGAGAAACTCAGCAGAGGACACAAGCTCAGGCCGCCTTTGTCCATGACATGGGTGAGTCATCTTTCCATTACGTGATTGGCCTGTGACTGTGGCAGTATCTGCTCACTGGGCTGAATTAGCAGTCATCCCATTGGTTCGTGTACCCTCCAAGGTCAAGTAAATAAGCAATTCCTACAGCCCCAAATTTCTCCTTATGCCATCATGCTGCCAGGATACTAAGTAGGTCACAATAGGACCCAGATAATAATTCACTTCAGGTTTCCAGGTTGCTAAGAGCCCCAGTGGTTGTCCTGTATATGGCCCACATTCTCTTCAATCTTGCTTGGCTCTTTCCTTTCTGAGGTCTTGATCTCGGATCTGCATATATTTACATGTTTTAGCTTGTAAGCTCTTTGGCTGCAAATTATATGAAATAGACGTCAGCCCTCTGCCAATATAATTTTCTTTTTCCCCCATTTGCTTACTCTAAAAAATAAATAAAAACATAAAGAGAAAATAAAAAAGTGAAGTCTTTCCATAGTGGTCTTTTAATTCTGTCAAGATGATTGTTTTAATACTCTTCTCCAGATAACTTCATTGCAGCCCCGACTTCCAAGGTGTTTTGCTCCAAGCTGGTATTTTCCCTACTATACATGGAGGGGAAATTGGTGATTCTCAAAGGTTAAAAGACTTTTGATCTCTCCTGTTGAGGATGGATGTCAAGTCAATATATAGACTTGGACAGCCTGGACCCTCAATTAAATCGCTAATGTGTGATCTGGGTTTCTGACCATTCTCAGTTCAGTTTTGCTAGTAAAGGTATATAGTTAGTGATAATCAGTGGGCTGGGCCTTTCTGTCTTCGGGGTAATTGTGGTTCTTACCCCTTTAATCATATTTTTAGATGATTTTTTTTCTTTTGAAAATCTGCAGAATGATGTTTTTTCTTTTGAACTTGTGTTTAGTTTCATATTTTTGTCTATCCATTCTAATTCTTAAGTGTTACTGCTGCTTAACTTACTTTCACTTTCAGGTTCATCTAGCATCCTTCGAACTTTTTTCAGTTTGTGTCCTTCTTAAACCATACTATAGAATATTATGCATGGATTTGGGAATGAAGAAGAAATACTACTAATTTATAAATTCAGTAAAATTTCATCTCTTGCACTTATGTGCTGCTAGTTTATTTGACATATTTGTGTACATTAGAGGAAGCCTGTCTTTCCTCAAGACATTTTCCTATCTTCCAGAACAACAATCCTAAACAATAAAGAAATCTATGATGACTATGAACAGTTCTCCCTGGAGCTGGCTAAGGTACAAGGTTTACCACTGTATGCAGGAGACTCCAAGAGTCATTAACTTTACTTAAATACAGTTGCTGTAATTATACTTGTATACTTTCCTGAAAGAACACCATCTTTATGGATTGACTATGATTGTTGAAAAGTAGAACTGAACTTAAAGTTCAGTAAGAGGTAGTGCTTCATCAGTGACTGAAATGATTGCTCCCTTTCTTAGGATCACAGTGTAAAACTCCTTTACTCATTGAAAAACAGCAGAGGTACAAAGTCCATCTTTTCTGAAGAGATTGCCTCCAGAAAAAACAAAACCCCAATGTTAAATACAGAAATCAGTAATATAAATCATGTACTACATGATTATTAGGCACATTATAATCTGTGTATGTGCAGTATTTTAAAATACATCTGATGATTAATAAATCATCCATGTGTAATGACATATGGATATCAGAAAAATGGTTCTCTGAGTACTGCTAAAATCTGCAGAGTAGAATATTGGAAGGTTTCCAAGACTTGATTCATATGCTCTTTCCAAAATCTAAACAACAACGGATCAGATGTTTACCTGGATTAATGATTTAAGTTAATCATTCCATTTATTCTCAGAAGACCATAATGGGAGTCAAAGGTTATGATCTAGACTTAATGCCATTCAAGTTACATCCTATCAAATGTTCATCTTTTTTGAACGAAGTATAAAAATGAAACACCAGTGCCTAAACTAGAGGATAAAGTACACTTTTAAGCAAAGCATAAACAACTTCACTGGCCAAGTTCACCCTCTACGTTCTTGTTGGTGCAAGTGGAGGAGGGGGAGGCTTGGGCTCTTCCATGAGCTATGGTCTTCAGAATCTGTCCCATGATCCAGGGTGAAAGGACCAAATGGAGCTAATGTTTGTGTTCTAGAAAAGCATGCTCAGGGATAGACGAAGAGCTTTTTGAACTGAATCTGAAGGGAAAAATCTGCCATGGAGATGAGATGAAATTTCTGAAGAATGAAACAGTCTGTGGGGTAGAGTGTGTTTACATTTTCAAACACTTACCTCTTCAACTCCATCTCATAAGTTTTGAACACTCAGTATATTCCAGCTACACCAATTATTACTTTTTCCTCTGCCTTGAAAATTCTTCCCATCACCTCCTACCTTTTGAAATTTTTTTTTTTTTTAAATCAAGTCTCTACTTCTGTGAGTTACTTCTTTATCTGAACTGTTAGGCAAACTTGGATGGTAGCATATATCCTAAGACATTGTAAGTATTTGAGAGTAGGATAATACCTTCTTTAATCAGTCTATGCCTGTAGATGGAATCTAAGATTCTCTCTGTCGAGTTTGTGGATTAAATAAATGAATAAATAAAAATTATGATTACTGAGATCTGTATTTTGCCCTTATGCATAACAAATACTCCCAGTTACGTTATCAACCCCAAAGTATTTATGGTCACTTTTCAGGTGCCCAAGTCTCATATTTGCAAATGTTTTCTTGGGATATCATGGCTTATGTATGAGACATAGACTTTATCATCGATTAATTTACAATGTAACTGGGGAAACAAAATAGATATTCATGAAATCAGTAGGAAATGTGCAAGTTAGTGTGTGACACGCACTGCCTTTGGTACAGACCAAGTTAGTAAATACCTCAAGTGAGGAATAAATGGTTTGAAATAAGCCCTTCTGGGACTTCTGAGAACTCCCTCACTATTAAAGCTTCTCATAGAGTAGACAAAGGAATAAAAGACCATAGGCATAAAACAAGAATTTCTTGGGACTGCCTTGATGATCCAGTGCTTAAGACTTCACTTTCCAGTGCAGGGGGTGTGGGTTCCATCTCTGGTTGGGAGCTAAGACCTCACATGCCTCGTAGCCAAAAAAACGAAACAAAAGACAGAAGCAAAATCGTAACAAATTCAATAAAGGCTTTAAAAATGGTCTGTTGGGAGCCGTTCTGGAACTACTGCCGGGTGACAAAGTCACGGCACCAATCAAGAAGAAACTGCAAAGCGGTTTCTCTCCTGGATCGGAATCTTCACTCCCTCCTGTTTCTATGCTTCTGTTGTGGCTAGCTGTGTTTCTTTCTTTCTGTTGGGAGCCGTTCTGGATCTACTGCCGGGTGACAAAATCACGGCACCACTCAAGAAGAAACTGCAAAGCGGTTTCTCTCCTGGATCGGAACCTTCACTCCTTCCTGTTTCTATGCTTTTGTTGTGGCTAACTCTGTTTCATTCTTTGATGGCTGGAGTTGTAGGGGCTTCCATGATGAGGTCATGAGAGTCCAGTAAAAAGAAAAATGATCCCTTGCCCCAGAGAAACATTCCAAAAATGATTAAACCTACTGAGGCCCCTGGCTGGTGGGTGCCTAACACTCAGCCAGGGAATAAGGCCATGATCATTTGGAAAACAAGCCCTAAGCCTATTGTGATCTGGCCTCATGAGGAGATTGCTATTGATGACTGGAAAACTTGGGTCATGTATCAGGGAAAATTACAGAAACTAAGCCAATTGCCTTTTCCCCTCAGAATCTAAGCATAAACGGAAAACAAATATATAAATTGTATTGTAAATAGTTTCTAGGTAAACTGCAAAAGACCTCCCCCTGCCAGAAATAGTCTTGTGGTATGTGGGTAGATGGTAAACAAGCCACCGCTGACAATGGCTATACTATGAAAAACTTTGCCCTTAGACACCACTATAGTACTTATTCACTGAAGCAAGACGCTGTATTTGCTGTAGTAGCAGGCTGTACAAAATAAGTAGATGGAATAATATGATTTATAGACTATGTTTTAGTAAAATAAAAATAGGTTTCGGGGTAAACATGTAACCAAAATGTGACAATAGACTAGGAAAAAACTTTTAACACATCTTAGAATCAGGGGATGTTGATCTGAATGGAAAAATATTGTAAGAATCATTACATAGAAGAACATGTGCTATATAAATAGAGACTAAAACAATAAAGACTATGGTCCTTGGGCCACCAAAAACCTTCTGTCTCCTTTCTTTTCCTTTCGCCAATGCCGTTCATCCCTTGGGGACCCCTGGACCAGCTGGAGCGGGACTCCGGCAATGGTCCACATTAAAAAAAAAATCTTAAAATAAGAATTTCCTCATATTTACACTGGAATAAGAGTTTGAGTACTTAACAAGGTGAAAGGCGAAGTCTCTAACAACCGTGAGGTTTCTTGTAACTATAAGGCAATAACATTGGGGTCTGGGTGGTTTATGCCGCTCCAGGAAGGGGAAGAACATGATAATGTCCTTTGTCTGACAATATGCTTCTGTTACTAGGACCTAGGGCTTCTGAAGGATGTGCTAGTGGACCATCACACAGGTTTCTGACTTCCTCTCCTTTTGTTTGAGATAATGGTGTTAGAAAATTTTCAAACTAAGTTAAAATTTTTCAGACATAATCTTTTCTTAATGTCCAAAATAGCCTTGGAACTAATCTTGTCCTTCCCCTTCTCAAATGGATCATGTAAGCATTCCACTATTTCTTATCATTAAAGCCAAATTGCTACAGAAATCCCACAGCTTTCAGTGTGCCATCACTAAGCAGCACCATTAGGATGGAGCATTGGAGTCACTACTCTGCAGCTAATGCAAACGCATATGAAAAGACATTTGTTTCTGTTACCACCTATATATTTACTAACTTACCCAAATAGTTGGCTTTCTTTTTTCTTCAACAATAACTATTTTCTGACAATGCCAACCTAAACAAGAAAAAAAGAGAAAGAATGCTATTGCAGTTACGGTGTTGGGATTCCTATCATTCTCTTTCGACTCCTGTTTCACAGAAATAAGGGCTAAGAAAGCCAATACACGAGTAAAGAGCATTTTCTAAGACAAGCATTTTAGTTCAGGCTAACATGGCATCACTCAGATACAGCGCCATTTGCTGAAATGGTGTGTGTACTCACAGTTCTTTCTAAATGTAGTGATTAAAGTGGGGAGAGCCATTTCTTTCTTTCCTTTGATTTTTAAACTTGAATTTACTTTTGTATGAGTAGAAAAGAGAGACAATATATGAGCAAAATTACTTTTCTTCTTTCTTTCCATTTGTACTCTTGTATTTAGTCCAACTATTTACTTCATTTTCAGATTATCAGTGTATATAAACCCATTAAGGATACATGCCTGGAGCAAACAGATACCATACAGACTTAATACAAAGATGCAAGTGCAGTTTAGAGACTTTGTCAGCTAATCAATTATGAACTGTTTTGACAAAGAAATTTGTGGTTTTGTTAAAGTACCCATATATGTTTCCTTATACACTCTGACTCATTGCTGGATATTTCCATAGATTGTCATATTCTTCTGAAGCTCTTTTTAGCCAGTAATTATGCTGACAACAATCTAGGCCCTGGCACTCTTTGCGGTCACCTCTGGCTGCTAACAGAAGCAATCTAGACCCTAGTATGTTGCAGTTAAATTAAATTATCATAGAGATGTAATATGTGCTCCTACACCACTTCAGCTGTGAACCCAGAATTGAAAGAAGATTGATAGACTACAGGAATGGATCAACAAATAACTATGTGGGTGGTACTGTAAGATACTTACTTCTACAAATATTGATGTAGATAAGTGGAACAGGGATTAAATTATATTTTCTCCAAAAGGGAAGTTCTGTTTGTTTTTTTCTATAAACAGCTATCAAATGATACTGACGGTGTATTCATGTTTACTGTACATAGGCCCATGGGATATTTTGACGTAAGATTTGCCTTCAGTTAACATTAAATCATTATTGGATGAGGTCACAGGCCCTTTGTGCTTGACACTGACCACTTCTTACTCCAGGAAAATGTTCCAGAAATGATCCATTGGAAGGTGACGAAGGAAATGCAAGCCTTCTCATTAACTGTGGAGTATGGACTGGCATCTATGTAAAAAAATATTAAAAAAATTAAAAAAGAAAGAAGATGTAAAATCCACTTGGATATGTCTATAATATAGCCACCATTTAATACAATGAATTATAAGAAGTAATTCCATGATGGCACTAATATTTTGTCTATAAATAAAACGCAAAATTAATTTTAGTTTGGAATATCCAATGAAAGTGTTTTAATAAAATAAAATTAAAGAAGCCACTTAGTTTTTAACATTTAACTCTTCATTTGCATATTCATCTTCTATACATTCTCTAAACAGCGAAGGAGAATACGAGATAGTCATTTCTTTTAAGAAGACCTAGAAATGAAACCGGCAAGTGAAGCAATTAGATAAAAATATAAAATAGAAACCTCTAGCCATATAAATCTCTGAAATACATAGACACCCATTATTTGGGATTCTTAAAAAGTTCTCAGGTGATATGGACATTTTAAAACTTAGTAGAATCTGATCCACATACTGCCTTCATTAGTTTTCAAGAAATTCATCCAGATGGTAAGAGATGATAGGTAATAATAATCATAAAACCAGACAGAAAGAAGTTCATAAGAGCATGTATTAGATGAGCTAAATCATACCACCTTGAAATATGTATATATCACATACAGGCAATAAAATAACATTATGTAAGAGAATAAAATGTCACAAAAACATTTCTATTGTGTATTACTCATAATAGAAGTGTTTCTTTACCTTTCTGTTAAAAATAGAGTATAGGATCTCATATAATGCTCAACTATAAAATGCCATGTATCCCTCTCTCAACCTTGTTTACGCTGGCATGTAAATTTTTTGCTACGGAAATAAACCAGACATTATGAGCAGATGCATGTCAACACAGCTCTAAATAGAGGGTGCTTGTACTCACGGCTAATAAAAATTAATTAATATTAAATTAATATTACCTCAAGAAGATATGGCATCATCATGTCCAGCATATCAGTTATTAACAGATTTTATTGTTAGAACATCCTTTCAAATGGAGAAACATTATAATTGAATGGATTCAATATTAAAGTTCAAATACTGGTGACCTATCTGTACTTAATATGATTGAGCTAGGGAGGGCTTAGGTGTTAGCCAATACAATTTGTTCACTTTACAGAAAAATAAAGCTCATTAATTCATTCATTCAACCAATATTTATTTTGTCCCCACCGTGTGCTAGTCATGTTTCAAGGGATGTTGGGAGATGGAGTCATGTTGGGGTTGGAGCTAAGAGCAAAAAGAATAAGGACTTTTCTCCATGTAGCTTACATGGTTGATTTGGAAAGGGAGTCATGTTGGGGTTGGAGCTAAGAGCAAAAAGAATAAGGACTTTTCTCCATGTAGCTTACATGGTTGATTTGGAAAGGCTTCTCTGAGGAGATGATACTGAAACCGATGGATGAATGACAGGAAGGTGTCAGCTGGCAAAGATCGAGAGAAAAGTATTCGAGGCAGAGGTACCAATTAGTGAAAGGTTGTAAGGCATGAATAAGCCATGAATGATTGACAAACAGGAAAAAAACGCTCACTGTGACTTGAGCATAGTGAAAATAGGACCATGAAGGAAGATGAGGTGAGAGAGACAGGCAGAGGCTGATCATGTTAGCTGTAAAAGCCAGGATAGGACGTTTTGATTTTTTTCCTGATAAGAAGCCATTGGAAGATCTTAAGCACGAGAGTGACATGATATGATTATGCAGTGAAAGGATCTGATGACTGCTGTGTGGAGAATGGATTAAAGAAGAAGAGAATGGAAGGAGGGTGATTGCTTAGGATGTTACCATATTCACCCAAGGCAGAGATGGTGGTTTGTCTACGCTGGTAAGAGTGGAGATAGAATTGTTTGCATGTGAGATAGCTTTCGAATCAGAGTCATCAAAATCAGATGAAAACAATTGGTACTGAGAGTAAACAAACTGTAGAAATCAAGGATGACTCCTAGGATTTTGGCTTGAGTTGCTGGGAGACAACAGTACTGCTAACTGAACTGGGAAACGCTGAGGGGCTGAGGGAAGAGCAGGCTTGGGGGAAACTTTAGTTTTTGTGAGATGTGTTTGGTGTGATTATTAGATACTCATGTGGAACTGTCAGATAAATAGTCAAATGTTAAATGGATGGTACTTAAAGCTAGGTAACAGTGAGTTCAAAGAGGAGAAAGCATGTGTATATACAGAAGCAAAGAGAACTTAGATACAGGAGAGGAGAAAGAGAGACCAAAGGAGTCTGAAAAGGAGAATTAGGGTCACACTAGGAAAACGGTAACATGGAAGCCAGAAAACAATGGTTTAAGAAGATTGAAATTGTTACTAGGACAAATGCCATTGAGACAAAAGGTAATACATGATCAGAAAAATAACCATTGGCGTTCATCATTACTGGTTTGTCCAAGAGTACCCAGAAAGAAAGTACTTAAATTATTTGTGATTTTCCTGTTCCCATTCACAAAACCAGAAATCTGTGTCTTAACATTTGAGGACTTCTCCCCTTTGGACTATGTAGAACACTCTTCTCAAAGGCATATACTGCCAGGGCTCTCAGCAATAAGTTGGGCATCTTTAGGGCAAAAAGGAAGGACATGTGGGCCTGTTGTTTCCTGGAAGACTGCAAGAACCTCTGAAGCTATAAGAAGAGAGAATTTTACCTGCAATCTTCCCATTCTATGCTAGGCCATCTTCTCATCAAAAATGATTAAAAACTGTCAGTATTGAAAACATCAAAATGACTCAAAAAATCTCCATGTTAATCCTTATACTCAGGACAGGCATAAGGTGAATAAATTGTAGTTACTGCATTTGTCACAAATGCAGCTTCATTCATATGTGACTCTGGTGATACCTAGAAGAACTATTGCATGTGGCTTAAGTTCAAAGGCTTTGATCTTAGCGAATCTGATTTATGATGGATTCTTTTTTTTTGTAAAGATCATTTTAAGGATTATTGCTCCTTCTGTTGGATCTGGGAACACGACAAAGATTCTCTGACAGAAAAGTACTTGACTCTTAGGAGCTTATACTCTAAAAACTTAACATTGTTTTTTTTTTTCTTACAAAGCCTTACATTGTTCATAAAATATGACCTAAATGTAAGTAAGGCTCTTGTTAAAGTGAGCTTTTAAATTTTTCGTCATTTAATTTCTGCTCTTTGACAATTTCACAACCCTCCTTTTACTCCTATCTCCAATTTGGTAAACTTGGAGAGGAATAAGCAAATAGATGAAAGAGAATTTACCACCATATACATTGAAGACACAAGTAATATTTTAGCTAGAATAGGTCTCGGAGAGGAATCATTCAACCAGCTCTTTTTATAAATGAAAAGACTGAGGCCTAGTGAGGGTGCTATGTCTAACTGGTGAAGAGAACAAATTGAAATCCAAGAGAGAAGCAGCCTGCGCTTTAATTGGACAGTGATATTCATGTGTCAAAACTCTGTTTGCCTTTGCCCTGCTTCACTTTGTACTCCAGGGCCAAATTTGCCTGTTATTCTGGATATCTCTTGACTTTCTACTTTTGCATTCCAATCCCCTATGATGAAAAGGACATCTTTTTTTGGTGTTAGTTCTAGAAGGTATTGTATGTCTTCATAAAATTGGTCAGCTTCAGCTTTATCAGCATCAGTGGTTGGGGCGTAGACTTAGATTACTGAGATAGTGACTGCTTTGCCTTGGAAACAAGCCAAGATCATTCTGTCAATTTTGAGGTTGCATCCAAGTTCTGCATTTCAGATTCTTTTGTTGACTAGGAGGGTTGCCCACAGTAGTAGATATAATGGTCATCCGAATTAACTTTTTTTAAAATTTGGACACAATTTAGTGCCTGAACAACAGCAACAACAATTCATGTGTCAACTCGGTGACAGTTAAGCACTTCCAAAATATGACCTAAGACCAAAGCTAATTTCATCTTAGTCCATATAAATAAAACTATAGTTTTCAGAAAAAGTAACCAGACCTCATAAAAATTATCACATTTTTCTCTAGGTGCCACATTTTAAAAGAATCCTTAAGGGAAAGTAAGATGGACATAAGAGATAACCAAATCAAAGTCACATGAGAAATAGCCCAGACAACTAGAAATGCTAAACTGGACTCAAAATGTCTCTTGGAAGAGAAGAACTAGAACAAGTAGCAAGGCAGTGATAATGATGTCTGCATGGAATCAGTTTATTTTGCAAGTGAAAGTGAAAGTAAAGTCGCTCAGTCGTGTCCGACTCTTTGCAACCTCATGGGCTGTAGTCTACCAGGCTCCTCCATCCATGGGATTTTCCAGGCAAGAATACTGGAGTGGGTTGCCATTTCCTAAGATCAAATGTGTATATATTTCAAGGAGGTAGTATTCCATACTGGTTGGGAGCACAGTCTTTAGAATCAGACAGAACTAACCTTTGTTCTCGTGGAAGTTTCCTAAACCATGTCCTCATCATTTCATCTTTCACATGGATTTATAACACTTCAAGTGGATTTAAATGAGAATGTGCATATAAAGGTCCTATCCCAATGTCCAGAATATAGTGAATGCTATGTAAGTGGTCACTATTATTATTTAACCATTCACATTCCTATGGAGGGAAGGTTTCACTTAAGGTAAATATCACATAACCGGAGGAAAATATGGGCAAACACAGCTTCTCCGAATGGATGTTGCAGAGAGGAATTCATGCCCAGGATGGGTGGTCTCTAAGTGCCCTCAATTTAAATGTAGTGATGTTAGGACTTTGGCATCCCACTTAGTGTTTTCACTACTATCCTGTGAACTTTAGCAGGAAACAGCAAATCAAGGGCATGATTTTAAAACCATTCATGAATCTTCATTATTCAACAAAGTGTGGGTTTTAAAAAATAAACAAAGTCACAGTCCCACGTGCAGTGTCATTTCTGCACTGGTAAGATTCACCCAATAGTTATTTTCCTCCACGTGTTTTCAACTTTATCTGCTGAACAGCTCTGCTGTGATGATGATCCCGATGCTAGATGTTTGAACCAGTGTTTGTTCCTTATTCTGTCGCCATTTCACATATGGAGAAACAGTACAATGAGTCCATTGGCTGACATAGAGGGAGAAGGGGCAGGCAGAAGGAATGGGAGAGATGCAATACGAGCTGGAGGAGAATAAGGAGAAGTGAGGTCCAGCTCACAAAGTAAGCTATTTCTGGAATTAGAATTTGCACGCACGGAGCTCTCATTCCTTAGCTCCAAGCTAGGCTGGCTGCCTTCTAAATTTTAATATACTATTTTTTCTCAGATTTAATTTACATTTTTATGACATTTAATGGGTGACTTGTATCAAATGGCCACTTGACTGCTCAGGCCCACATCTCTCACTCATATTTTCATTGGGGCAAAATTTCACAGTTTTGAATAATGTGAAGGATTTTCTGGAGGTTTCCATACTGAAGTGGAAAAAACAGACACAGACCTAGCTTGGCGCTAGCAAGGAAGCAGCAATCCAAACACGGATAGTAACTGGCATTGGTTGTCACCTCCTGGAGGAGACTTGTAACAACACTCCAGCTCTCATCGCCCTCATTTAGAAGCCTCTTGGTGCTGATGAATCAATACATACATGAGAGAGAATGAGGCCCAGTGATGGGGAAAAAGGGAGATAATTTTTTCATATTTGTTTTGTAAGAGATAAAATGAAAGCCCAGAAAATGAGGGATTTGTGATCACTGAAGGCTAAAGTTGTTTGTTATCCTGAGATTAGACAGACATTTAAATATTAGCTTTCATACTCAATATACCCAGATCCTTGAACTGGAAACCCTGGTTATGTTTAGAAAGCGAAGGGTAATTTTCTCAGCATCCTTCAAAACTGAATTGTTTTGAACAATAACAAAATGAGCCCCACTTTTGCCAGGTAGATGACTATTTAGCTGGCCTTGTATGCTGATAAAACACACGTGATTTATGAAACTTCAGTAACCATCTCATTAGGATAACATAGACTTCTTTGGACTATGCATCAACCATATTCTTTCTGGAAGAAATCTGGTTAGCAAATCTACTGAAACCTCCAAAATTTGGGGTCAAAAGGTTTTGGCTTTTCACCTTCCCTTTTACCTTTGGGAAAAGAATGACATATAAGTTGTATCTTAGGTACAAAGAGGTTCAAAGCAGGATGTTGTGATTGAAACAATGAACTACATCTAACTCGCACTAATGCATTATGCAAAATAAAAATATATACAATTCAAACCAAACATGAGTGGTCAAAAATTGCACTGCTTGATAAAAACAGACTTTCCCCTTAAGTAATGAGTCTGGAGGATGTATTTACAGGGCTATCAAAACAATTCGAAACATCATAAGGCATAACATTTGTTTGCCTTCTCAGGAAAGTAACTGTGCAGGCTTATGGATCATCTAAATTAGACTTTACTATTTTGATGTCCTTGCCATTTGTTCTTTTAAATTTCGAGCCTAAGGGGTATATTCTCCTATCAATGTGCATGTGTAAGTCCCATTAAGGCTAATAGGAATTTGGTGCCTGAACCCAAAGAAAAATCTGCCTCTAAGATGGCATTATGCATATGTAACACACAAAGAAAAATAACCCCCCAAATCCATTTCTTTTTATCCAAAGCACATAAAACAATTATATTAATTATAAGTACAAGATAGAGTACTCTCTGTGGAATTTTAAATCAATTTAATAAATTTGCAATTTTAGGCATTTCCCTCGCTCAAAATTGCTTTCTGCTTTAGGTTGTCTCAGGCTTTGAAGAACCTAGTGACGGATGGAAACTAAGAGAAACAGGAGTGGCAGGAGTGCATTTCTCAACATGGTCTTCATTTATTTATATTCTGCAGCACACGCAGTCATGATGTTTCAAACTTATTTCCATGAGATTCAAAATAAAACCTGGAACACATAAACAGCTTGCCCATATTTTCTTGTTTAAGGCTCTATCTCCTGAGCTTTCCTTTGTATCTCAGTTTTTCTAACCACATAAGAAATTTTCAGGCAAGAGTCGGTATTCAAATGAGATGTTAATTTAAAAAATTGCTCCATCCTTCTGTTTATTTTGGTAGAAGGGAAATATTGGTTCTTGGAGTTGCATTAAAACCTAGATTAAAAAAAACAGTTTTTATCTTTATACATCTTTTGGAAAAAAAATTCTACCTCAAGAAATTTCTTTAACAAAGAGAACATTATTTCAGACTCTAACATTTCTGTCTGCCGATTATCATTAGTCATAAGCTAAGCCCTGCACTAAATGTCTAGTGAGCACAGATAATGTTCATTTTGTCTGGAAGACAGGTTGCCGCCTGTCAAGGAGCGATGGAATAAATGACAGGTTTTGACTCTGTGCCTTGCAGGCATATTAGGCTAAGAAATCGCCAACATGATGAAAAATTATTTTGTCAAAAATTTGTAGGTCACCCATCATTGTCTAATGTATTCTGTGATTAATTGCTAGCATAGATCAGCATTATGTCTTTCCAGTGAATCGCTTAATTGTTGCCTGCTTCATGCTCTTAATGTAATGATGAGGCATCTGCTCCTTTCACATGTGCTTTTAAATGCCAGCTTTTGCATCCAGGTTACAGGGTTGGTAATATTCAACTTAAAGAACTAGTTCAAATTAAAACTTGGGGACCGCCATCTCTTCTTGCTTTTTATGGGAGTGTGCGCGGAAGGCTGAGTGTTAGTGTTAATGTATGTAGATTTTATTTCTGATGAGTGATTATTTGACTGCTCATTTTACAAAGATTTATGGTGTGCTTTCTATCTCCTGACTGCAGTGCTACTCTTATCTTTAATAAAGGAGATGAGGACATTAATCAGCCATTGTCAGGGCTCCTGACTAAGACATTAAATGTACTGTATGGGATAGGTAAACACGCTCCAGATCCTTCTCTACTCCACTAGATCAGGCAAAAAAACACTCATTATATTTATCATAATTTCACATCTGCTGTTTTTGAAGCAATGTACCATGAGGCCATAAACTGTATTACAACTGTGCATAAATTCAACTGATTTGTGGCTGGAGTAACTAATTCCTAAAGTACATTTTAGAAAAACAAGCAGTGAGCCCTGAAATTGCAATTCCATAAAGGCACTAAATTACTGACTGCAGAATCAAAAATTTGCTTGATGTGATTCTGCAGTGACCATTTTATAAAAAGTGACAGTGTGCCTGTGATTGAGTCAATAAAATAAGAACGAGTGAGCTGTACACTCAAACAAGATTAAAGAGAAAAGGAATGACAGAGGACAGACTCATGGTATACAAATAGAGGAAAGCATAATGTTTCCCCCAAAATAGCTTAAGGATGCAACTATTTTAGCAACAATAATGATTTGTCAGTAAGCTTTTCATGATTTTGGATGTGGAATAAAAATTTTAATTTCTCTCTTTATTCATTTCACAGCATGATCAGGAGCTACTTAATATGCTAACAAAATGGATTTAGAAATACTTTTTTAAAATTGTGGCATCACCTATTGATTTGAGCTTGCCACAATATTTTCCAAAATTATAAATGATAATTCTGTATGGATTATTTACCCGTCTCCTTATTTTTAAGGGTGTATGCCTAAGTAAGCTCTTTGTTAAATCATCTAGCCATTTGGGGGTAGAAAATGTGCGTGTGTGTGTTACGGGAGGGGGGAGTGTGTATTTCTCTACTTTTTTTTTTTTTTTACCTTTATGGATGTGTACCACTTCAACTTTTTACAGACTTGATCAGTACCTGAACTTGATATAGTATCTTCTAAGAAGGAAGGGAGAGCAGGAAGTGATCTTTTATACAGGACAAGTAAAACCAGAAACACCATTGTTTTTGAAGACAAAATGCACTTGACATTTGTTAAGATGAAAACCAAAGGCAGACCTGACACTTGGAATCCTGAATAGAGGTGTGAGCCCACAAATGAAACCTGTTAAGGATGGCAACCATGTATGTTCTCCTGGAAGTAGGATGTGATTGTGTGATTATTTATTGACTAGAAAAAGCAATTTAAGGGAAAAATAACTGGAACTGGACTTTCATTGCTTGGGTTTCTCATGCTGTCCATTGCCTTTCACCAATTATTTCATGCATTTCTGCGGTTGAGACTGGAAGTACCACCGAGCTGCATTTGTTACGTGTGACTAACATGCATATGCATTCTTTGTTTAATATTCTGTGTTTGAAGGCTCCTTCTGATCGAATGTGGGCAATTACTTGCTACCCAAGGCAAACTGTGAAGGGCATTTTTACAGGACGTGTTTTAGAGTAATATAATCCTATTTGGTTTTATTTACAGAAGAGTATGTTTGCCGTCTTTTGTCTCTTTTCCTGACCACTATCCTGGTCAACTTTAACTGCAAATCTGGAGCTGGCACATCAAATATTGCTCTATTCTTTACTCATAATATCAAGTCAAAAATGGTCATGTTCATAAGGCATTGCACAGTTTCTATCTAATGGTATCAATCTGTGCATCACAGAGCGTTTCTTTTCCTGACATTATTACTTTACTGAAATTAAGCTTGAAACAATCTGATGTCAGATACTGTATATCTACTTTTATTGCCAGCCTTTCTGAGCCCACCATATTGCCAGGACTGCATCTCATTTTAGATGGGTTTAACCAGATATATATTCTCAAGTTTATTGAGAGTTGGATAGATTACATTTCCCATTCTCAAAGAGCAGGCTGGTCCTTTCAGTGCATTTTATAGAACAAATGTAAATTCCCATGCTGCAGTTGACAAAAATTCATGGTTCTTTTCTTAGTGTCAAAAATAAATTCAGCATAGCATTGGAGATGAGTAAGTGTGGTGTAGAGGAGCAGGCTTCAGTTCACCCTTTCTGATTTAGCAGCAGTTTCGATATACTTGAGAAATATGTAAAAGTTCAATTATTATGGTCTAGGGAAGGAGATTTGCTCACACAACAGAGCTACTGTACTTGGGAATGAATTGTAAGGACTCCATGAAATGCAAAGCACCTTCTGAGCACAGCAAGCCCCTCTTCCTCCCATCTCCTCTGTCTCCTTTCTTTCCCTATCTACTTATATATCTTATGTGAAGTCTTTTCAAAAGAGGCTTTCACTGTAGTTAAACAAAATGCAGCATAAAAATTGCCAAATAACTCCATTAAAATGCAATAAAAATTAGTCTTTTGCTGCATTTTGGAATTTATATATTTAGGAGTTGCAGAATATGCAAAGAATAGCTATCAAATAAATTTATTAGCAGCTTGGCTTGATCAGTTTGTCAAGATTGCTTACATATGTATGTTTTAGAAGGAAAGGCAGATTTGTATGAAAAAGGTGTTTATAGCTAAGAGTAAACCAAACATACTGAATCATGGAAAAAAATGCTCTTTCAAATACCATGCATTTTTATCAACAAAACACACAGCTCAGATTGTGGACTGTCTGCTTAAATGCCAAGAGTGTGTCCTTATAAACAAACAGCACGTCTTTCTATATTTATATTTATTGATTTGATTCTTTTTTCTTGGTCAAAGTGAGGGGTTTCCTCTAACTATCCATCAAAAGTTGTTGTTGCACTTTTAAAAAAAATGACGCAAAAAAAAATCCCCAGAGTATTCTGTGGAAAGAATGTAGCCTGTAGCCTGATCACTATAAGAGTCAGTCCAAGTACATACGCACTAAACATTTTTAGTTTGTCATTTCACTTCGCTACCCCCAAGTCTGAGCAATTAGGTAATGGGTGCAACTGGGAAGAGTTCAGAACTACATCATTCCAACAGGGGGGAATGTGATCAGGCATTCTTAAATAGGAAGGTCTATTTCCCTTACAGTCACATTTACTCTCTTGGGCATCTTCTTCATGAGAAGATCATAAATAAGGTGGAATCTTGTGGAATCTCAGAGTATGGTCCTTCTCTAGGCATTCATGAGGCAAGGACAGCCTTTGGTTACAAAGGGAAGACACATCTTGACACACACACACACACATACCCAATTCATATAAAACATATTACACAGATATGGTATATGGTTATGACTTTACAGTTGTAGATGTAAATATATATTTCAAATAGTCTTTTTGATAATAAAAAAAAATTTTTTGCCTGAGTTTTTTGCTAGATCAATTTAGGCCAGTATTATTTTTTTAACCTGTAACTTGAATGATGAAACACATGATTAGGAATAAGAGAAGGATTACATGTGTTTGCATTGCTGCAAGTTTTCTGCAGGAATCTTCTAGAGCCATAAGGTCATCTTGGGAAGGTTAGTTTAGTTAAAACAAGATAACATGGAGGCCTAACTGGGTGAAAGTAAGCAATTATGCCCTGGGATGGGCTGAAACAAGGCCAAGTCAGGAGGGCCCCTCCCTGCCCTTGTGACATTGCCACTTTGTTCAGACTCTCTCTCGTGCTATATATGACACGTGTCTGAATGAGGTCGCCAGTCTTAAACTGAATACTGAATTTTAATAAAGATTAATTTCCTTCTTACTTTTATCTAAAAATAAATGTAAGTAGAATTTCTAGTGTGTTCTCTCACATCAGTGGCTCACCCTGAACACTCTGAAGACATCTGGGAGAGGAACTGAATCCCAGAGGACAGCAGCGTGGTTAGGGAGGTAACCCTGGCTTCCCTCCAGTTGGTCAGCTTTACCTGAGGAAGTCCAGGTGGACAGACTCCCAGGTTTGCAACTTTGAAGGGTTCAACCCTTACTGAGAAATATATTTTCTGCTATGCCTATTTTTTTTTAATTTCCAAAGAGGTCACCTGCCCACCTCCACCACGCACACATACCACTACTTTGCCGATGTGTAAAACACCAAGTCAATTAGATAGCAGGTAGCATTGTGAACATTTTCAGGATTGTCTGCTGTTAACTATCTCTGCCCAACTAAAAACAGAACCCAAATAAATAGACTGAAGCTGTAATTACGTGTTCAGGGATTTGCTGGTAGTGAGGATTATTCAAGATTAGAATGTGCTTTTAATAGTCCCCATTCTTATGTTTGCAGTCTGTGAAGAGTGATACAGGGAAGGGCCTTGTTTGGACAGCATTATTTTTGGTCCTTTCCAAATATGAGTGAAGGAGAAACTGGCTTTTGTCTTCATAAAGATTGTACAAAGACTGGTGTCTTACTTCACCTCGATTTCTGAAGCATAGCTGATATTCTGAAATAGCCAGGCAACACACTTCCTACTGTAAAAATTGCTTGTATTACCTTTTTATTTTTAAATTTTTGCTATTGTTGTTGGGAATCAGATCCTATTTCACTGATTCCGAGTAAACAGTGAACAGTTGACTATGTCTGCCTCACTGCCGCTGATGGAACCCATGCTCTGCACAAAGAACAGTAAGTACTAGTAAGGAATAGTCTCACAATTGTAACCTGGAGGTGCTGTCTACTTCAGCAGGAGTCGGCCAGTTTGTAGTTTACATCCTAAATGGGCTGCATATGGAAGTCAGAATTTACTGCCCCACTGATTGAAATGATGTTCTTGCATCCCTTATAGATTTGATTTCAGGTCCATGAACAGGCTTACTGTTGGTCCCTTATCCAGCTCTGTACAGAAGGATAGTTTTAATGACTTGTTAAAGTCCCCCTGTTGCATTGAGAATCAAATTCAGGGACCATAATCTAATTGAATCATTTCAATAAGAAATCAGGATTTTCATCTAATTTTTAATTTAATCTACTCCAATGAATTATACTGAGGTTTTTTATAGTATCCTTTCAACTTCAGCAACAAAGGCATCTCCCTATTCACAAAGAAGAACAAAATCTTTGTATGTGGCTGGTTCTTTCAAAGTAGATGTAATTCTCTTCCCTATTCTCTTTGCAAATGTGATTCTATGCTGTTTGTCTAGTTAGCGTGTTAATGATGTACATATGTGCATGAAATGGGATCAATACATTGAACTTTACATGAAGTGAATATGGCATGATATCTCAAGTATATGATAAGTGATCTGGACAGCACAGTCAAAACAGTCATTTTGGCCAACTTGGCAATCAATATTGACCATTTCAACTGCATGCTAGGGTCTGGAGTCTGCCTTGTTCACATGGGTGGCCAAGATGAAGAACAAAATGCCTCAGGATTCCATTTATACTTTTCATATGGGCACAGTCTTGGTCAATGTTTAATATGGACTTTGTTCTGAAATACTCAGATATAGTGTTATAAATCACAAATTCAAAGGGTAAGGGGGACAGAAAATAAAAAAAACCTTAAGGTCCTAATTTCCCAAATAAAATACACAGAAGATTATATTCATGCATGGTTTTGTGATTTCCAACACCTTCCTTTTGTGATAAGTGCTATTTCTGGAACTAGGACTTAAATTTCAAAAAGAAGAAAAAAACATTAATCAGATGCTTATTAGCATGTATCATTAAAAGTTATAGACTGAGATAGGAAGCTTACCTCCTTATAAGTGGCTGATTCCATTTCTCCTATACTGTCAGATATTTGGCCATTTCTCTCTCTCTCTCTGATTCAGTTCTTTGCTGTGCAGACTGCAAAATATAATAACTTCTAAGCAGTGTGTAAAACAAAGTGCTCAATTCACTTTATTAAAATATCCAATAATAATTGATTTAAAGGCAATAAAATGTGTTCATTAGAGGGTTTATATTCAAGAAATATTGAAAGTATACCTAAAACTGTCACTTTTATTGTGAATGAACAGGATAATATAATTTGAAAAGAGTGTGATCATACTAAAGATTTGTCCTGCAGCATTATCTGATAGCTCGTAAAGTGCTGAAATTTAATATGATGCTTTCAGTCAGTTTAATTGAAATTTAATTGCCACTTTGGGCAGAAGGTTTAGATCTGATCAATAAAATATTAAAGATTTTGTGCTTTCACTTGGAACAGCTCCTTTAGCGATGCGTCAAGAGGACTCTATATTTTCGGAAATATTTGTTTGTTATAGTTCACACACTGCTCGATATCACTTTCTAATCTGAAAGTTTTAATGTGCTGTGCAGACAAATAGTGGAAATAATAAAGCAATAGTTGATCCATTTAATTACAACACGATGAAAGAAATAACGGTCACCTTCAGATTCATGAGAAAGGCATTAATGTAAAAGAGCAATAAATATTTTGAAATGTCAAACCTCAGAAAGACAGAGTCCAACTTGAGCTGGGTTGTAAATCAGACTGAGGGAAGGACCTTGAAAAAAAGATGGTTCTTTGGTATTTTAGAAATAATTACTAATACAAAAAGGGTAATGATGAAACTATAAATTATATTAAAAAGGGCCATTAGAGGAGGATTAGTTTATAAAGCTGAGAGATGGTTCTTAAAATTGTCCTGCTGGTTATTTCTACTTTTCATTTTATTCAGGAACCCCCTGCTCAATTATCTGATTATTAATAAGCTAATTGATCATGCTTTGCAGTTCAAATATTAAAGTCAACTTTCTCCTTTTCAGGGACTCCCATAGGACTTCCACATTGCTGATATTTTAGGAAGGGAGAGAGCTGGAGATTTAAGACATATGAACAGTAAACTGGAGAATGACTTCAAGCTAAGTAACATTCTTATTAATGTCTCAAAATTACAATTTCTTTCATATAACTGTATTCAAAAAAATGATACTTGTGTGCTTATAATTTTTTCTAATTATCACTGGAATAAGTTTTTTACTAATGATCTTTTTTAACCTATAGAATTTCTCAAATGCTCCATGTTCCAGCCCACATGTTTTTTAATCACCAGTCTTCTGTAAGATGTTCAGTTCAATAGCGAAGCATGTTGTTTTATTTGGTTTGTTATATCTCTAAAGTATATTTCCTCTTTACAACCACATTCAAACAAGACTAATTATCTACAATGATCATAATCAGTCATCTTTTTTTCTTTAACCATCTCTGTCCCAGGTTTCTCTTGGTTAACCATCCACTACCATCATAGTTTTTAATCTTATAACCTTATCAAAATAGACTATTTTCTTTTGAAGTAGACAAACATTTTTTTCCCTGTTATCAGTCAAAAATTGTTATTTTATGACGTCTAGATGCTGGGAGTTATTCTAGGGCCTGGAGACACAGCAATGTCTAAGGAAAACATTTCCGACTCCAAGAAACTTATATTCTAGTCTGGGAGAAAGACAGTAAACATAAACAAAGAAGATAATTTCAAGTCCTGACAAGTACTATAAGGAAGATAAAATAAGCCCTATCTCTCGATTAGTGTGTGTGTGTGTCTGTGTGTGTACGAACAACTTTAACTCCTCTGAGGAAGTGAGATCTAAGTTAACTCCTAATGACAATAAGGAAGCTGCCTTGTAAGGATTTGATGGAGTTTTCTAGGAAAATAAAAGAGCAAAGATAGGACACTGAGATAGGTATGAGCTAGATGTCAGCATCTATAAAGAATATAATTTAAAGAATAACTCTAGCACTAATCAGGCTTCCTATGGCCGCTAGTGGTAAAGAACACGCCTGTCAATGCAAGATGTAACAGATGCAGGTTCAGTCCCTGGGTCAAGAAGATCCCCTGGAGAAGGGCATGGCAGCCCACTTCAGTATCTTGCCTGGAAAATCCCATGGAGAGAGGACACTAGCAGGCTGCAGTCCATGGTATCGTGAAGAGTTGGACACGACTGAAGCAAATTAGCTTGCATGCATGCTATCACCAATCTATGGGAAGACAGGGAGAAAATAACACCGAGGCAGACAGGGACCAGATCATGAATAGTCCCATAAGCCATAGTGAGTAGTTTTGATTTTATTTAAGTATAATGAGAAGGCATGCCCAGGCAAGAATACAGGAGTGGGTTGCAATTTCTTTTTCCAGGGGATTTCCCCAATCCAGGGATCGAAATAATGTCTCCTGCATGGCAGGTGGACTCTCCTACTGAGCCACCTAGGAAGCCCCAGTGGAAAAGCAAAGGAAGGATTTAAGTAGCAGAAAGCAGGTAGTGATGGGGTCAGTTCAGTTCAGTCGCTCAGTCATGACTGCAGCATGCCAGGCTTCCCTATTCATCACCAACTCTCGGAGCTTGCTGAAACCATGTCCCTAGAGTTGGTGATGCCATGCAACCATCTTATCCTCTGTCATCCCTTTCTCCTCCTGCCTTCAATCTTTCCCAGTATCAGGCTCTTTTCCAATGAGTCAGTTCTTCGCATCAGGTGGCCAAAGTATTAGAGTTTTAGCTTCAGCATCAGTCCTTCCAATGCATATTCAGGTCTGACAGAATGTGGTCCACTGGAGAAGGGAAAATCAAACCACTTTAGTATTCTTGCCTTGAGAATCCCATGAACAGTATGAAAAGGCAAAAAGATAGGACACTGAAAGATGAACTCCCCAGGTTGGTAGGTGCCCAATATACTACTGGAGATCAGTGGAGAAATAACTCCAGAAAGAATGAAGGGATGGAGCCAAAGCAAAAAAACACCCAGCTGTGGATGTGACTGGTGATAGAAGAAAGGTCCGATGCTATAAAGAGCAATATTGCATAGGAACCTGGAATGTTAGGTCCATAAATGAAGGCAAATTGGAAGTGGTTAAACAGGAGATGTCAAGAATGAATGTCGACATTCTAGGAATCAGCGAACTAAGATGGACTGGAATGAGTGAATTTAACTCAGATGACCATTATATCTACTATTGTGGGCAAGAATCCCTTAGATGAAATGGAGTAGCCATCACAGTCAGCAAAAGAGTCCGAAATGCAGTACTTGGATGCAATCTCAAAAATGACAGAATGATCTCTGTTCGTTTCCAAGGCAAACCGTTCAATATCATGTTAATCCAAGTCTATGCCCCGACCAGTAATGCTGAAGAAGCTGAACTTGAACGGTTCTATGAAGACCTACAAGACCTTTTAGAACGAACACCCCAAAAAAGATGTCCTTTTCATCATAGGGGACTGGAATGCAAAAGTAGGAAGTCAAGAAACACATGGAGTAACAGGCAAATTTGGCCTTAGAGTACAGAATGAAGCAGGGCAAAGGCTAATAGAGTTTTTCCAAGAGAACACACTGGTCATAGCAAACTCCCTCTTCCAACAACACAAGAGAAGACTCTTCACGTGGACATCACCAGATGGTCAACACCGAAATCAGATTGATTATATTCTTTGCAGCCAAAGATGGAGAAGCTCTATTCAGTCCGCAAAAACAAGACCGAGAGCAGACTGTGGCTCAGGTCATGAACTGCTTATTGCTAAATTCAGACTGAAATTGAAGAAAGTGGGGAAAACCACTAGACCATTCAGTTATGACCTAAATCAAATCCCTTACGATTATACAGTGGAAATGAGAAATAGACTTAAGGGACTAGATCTGATAGACAGAGTGCCTGATGAACTATGGATGGAGGTTCGTGACATTGCACAGGAGACAGGGATCAAGACCATTCCCAAGAAAAAGAAATGCAAAAAAGCAAAATGGCTGTCTGAAGAGGCCTTCAAATAGCTGTGAAAAGAAGAGAAGTGAAAAGCAAAGGAGAAAAGGAAAGATATACCCATTTGGATGCAGAGTTCCAAAGAATAGCAAGGAGAGATAAGAAAGCCTTCCTCAGTGATCAATGCAAAGAAATAGAGGAAAACAGTAGAATGGGAAAGACTAGACTTCTCTTCAAGAAAATTAGAGATACCAAGGGAACATTTCATGCAAAGATGGGCTCGATAAAGGACAGAAATGGTATGGACTTAAGAGAAGTAGAAGATATTAAGAAGAGGTGGCAAGAATACACAGAAGAACTGTACAAAAAAAGATCTTCAAGACCCAGATGATCATGATGGTGTGATCACTCACTTAGAGCCAGACATCCTGGAGTGTGAAGTCAAGTGGGCTTTAGGAAGCATCACTATGAACAAAGCTAGTGGAAGTGATGGAATTCCAGTTGAGCTATTTCAAATCCTGGAAGATGATGCTGTGAAAGTGCTGCACTCAATAGGCCAGCAAATTTGGAAAACTCAGCAGTGGCCACAGGACTAGAAAAGGTCAGTTTTCATTCCAATCCCAAAGAAAGGCAATGCCAAAGAATGCTCAAACTACCACAAAATTTTGCTCACCTGACACACTAGCAATATCATGCTCAAAACTCTCCAAGCTAGGCTTCAACAATACATGAACTGTGAACTTTCAGATGTTCAAGCTGGTTTTAGAAAAGGCAGAGGAACCAGAGATCAAATTGCCAACACCCACTGGATCATCGAAAAAGCAAGAGAGTTCCAGAGAAACATCTATTTCAGCTTTATTGACTATGCCAAAGCCTTTGACTGTGTGGATCACAGTAAACTGTGGAAAATTCTGAAAGAGATGGGCATACCAGACCACCTGACGTGCCTCTTGAGAAACCTGTATGCAGGTCAGGAAGCAACAGGTAGAACTGGACATGGAACAACAGACTGGTTCCAAATAGGAAAAGGAGTACGTCAAGGCTGTATATTGTCACCCTGCTTATTTAACTTATATGCAGAGTACATCATGAGGAACGCTGAGCTGGATGAAGCACAAGCTGGAATCAATATTGCTGGGAGAAATATCAATAACCTCAGATATGCAGATGACACCACACTTATGGCAGAAAGTGAAGAAGAACTAAAGAGCCTCTTGATGAAAGTGAAAGAGGAGAGTGAAAACATTGGCTTAAAGCTCGACATTCAGAAAACTAAGATCATGGCATCTGGTCCCATCACTTCGTGGCAAATAGAGGGGGAAACAGTGGAAACAGTGGCAGACTTTATTTTATTGGGCTCCAAAATCACTTCAGATGGTGAATGCAGCCATGTGATTAAAAGACGCTTAGTCCTCGGAAGGAAAGTTATGACCAACCTAGACAGCATATTGAAAAGCAGAGACATTACTTTGCCAACAAAGGTCTGTCTAGTCAAGGCTATGGTTTTTACAGTGGTCATGTATGGATGTGAGAGTTGGACTATAAAGAAAGCTGAGCGCCGAAGAATTGATGCTTTTGAACTGTGGTGTTGGAGAAGACTCTTGAGAGTCCCTTGGACTGCAAGGAGATCCAACCAGTCCATCCTAAAGGAGATCAGCCCTGGGTGTTCATTGGAAGGACTGATTTTGAAGCTGAAATTCCAATTGTTTGGCCATCTGATGCAAAGAGCTGACTCATTTGAAAAGACCCTGATGTTGGGAAAGATTGAATGCAGGAGGAGAGGGGGATGACAGAGGATGAGATGGTTGTATGGCATCTCAGACTCAAAGGACATGGGTTTGGGTAGACTCTGGGAGTTGGTGATGGACAAGCAGGCTGGCGTGCTGTGGTTCATGGGGTCGCAAAGAGTCGGACATGACTGAGCGACTGAACTGAACTGATTTCCTTTAGGATGGACTGGTTGGATCTCCTGGCAGTCTAAGGGACTCTCAACAGTCTTCTCCAACACCATAGCTTAAAAGCATCAATTCTTCGTTGCTCAGCTTTCTTTATGGCCCAACTCTCACATCCATACATATTTAGTTCAGTTCAGTCACTTAGTCATGTCTGACTCTTTGTCACCCCATGGACTGTAGCATGCCAGGCTTTCCTGTCCATCATTAACTCTCGGACCTTGCTCAAACTCATATCCATCGAGTTGGTGATACCATCCAACCATTTCATCCTCTGTTGTCCACTTTTCCTCCTGCCCTCAATCTTTCCCAGCACTTGGTCTTTACCAATGATTCAGTTCTTCGCATCAGGTGGCCAAAGTATTGGAGTTTTGGCTTTAGCATCAGTCCTTCCAATGAATATTCAGGACTGATTTCCTTTAGGATTGACAGGTTGGATCTCCTTTAAGTCCAAGGGACTCTCAAGAGTCTTCTCCAACACCACAGTTCAAAATCATCAATTCTTCGGTGCTCAGCTTTCTTTATAGTCCAGCTCTCACATCCATACATGACTACCGGAAAAACCATAGCCTTGACTAGACGGACGTTTGTTTACAAAATAATGTCTCTGCTTTTTAATATGCTATCTAGGTTGGTCATACCTTTCCTTCCAAGGAGTAAGAATTTTTTAATTTCATGGCTGCAATCACCATCTGCAGTGATTTTGGAGCCCCTCCCCCAAATAAAGTCTGTCACTGTTTCCATTGTTTCCCCCTCTATTTGCCATGAAGTGATGGGACTGGATGCCATGATCTTAGTTTTCTGAATGTTGAGTTTTAAGCCAACTTTTTCACTCTCCTCTTTCACTTTCATCAAGAGGCTCTTTAGTTCTTTGCTTTCTGCCATAAGGGAGTGATATGATGGGAGCTGAGTAATGTGACATGAGTTATGCTTTGAATAGTTCACTGCCTGCTTTATGGAGGCTGGACCATAAAGAATTAATAGTAGTGGCAGAGGCACAAAATAACAGATAATTTCAGCCGTCTAGGCAAGGTAGTTTGGACCAATTGTAATCATGGACATGTTGAGAATCGGTAAAATTTGAGATGCAATTTAGAAAGTAGGAATGTAAGGCTTACTGATGGATTGGGTATAAGTTTGGTGATGGTGAGAATTTGAGGCTGACTTTCCAGTTTGAGCCTGAAGAGATGGATAGATGGTAATACCACTTACTGTGATGGAAAATACATGGGAGAGTAGAAAGCATACATATGGGAAAAAAGAATAGTTCTGTTTGGTCTCTGTGATTTTTGAGATGCCTATTGGAAAGCCAAGTGAGTGGTGAAGGAAGCAGTTGGATCTAGGACTTTGGAGCTCAGGAGAGTTCTTGACGTGCGCCATCATTTGAGTTCCATTAGCACATAGATGGGCTTTCCTTGTGACTCAGATGGTAAAGAATCTGCCTGCAATGCAGGAGACCTGGGTTCAATCCGTGGGTTGGGAAGATACCTTGGAGAAGGGAATGACAACCCACTCCAGTATTCTTGCCTGGAGAATTCCATGGACAGAGGAGCCTGGAGGGCTACAGTCTATGGGGTCACGAAGAGTCAGACATGATTGAGCACATAGACAGTATTTGAAACTGGATGGGATCATCCGAGAGATTGTAGTTAGGGATGAGAGAACTAAGGCTAGAACTCTGAAACTTTATCATGAGAAATTTGGCAGGATAAGGGAGGTCAGCAAAGACAATTGAGAAGAACTGATCAGTCAAGGTGGCATGTATTTAAGATTAGGAAAGGAATACATCAAGGATGTATATTGTCACCTAGCTTATTTAACTTATATGCAGTGTACATCACGTGAAATGCTGGGCTGGATGAATCAGAAGCTGGAATCAAGATTCCAAGGAGAAATAACAACAACCTCAGATATGCAGATTATATCATTCTAATGGCAGAAAGTGAAGAGGAACTAAAGAGCCTCTTGATGAGGGTGAAAGGAGAGAGTGAAAACTCAACATGCAAAAAACTAAGATCACGGCATCTGGTCCCACCCCTTCATGACAAATACAAGAGGAAAATTGAAAGTGACAGGTTTTATTTTCTTGAGCTCCAAAATCACTGTGGCTGGTGACTGCAGCCATAAAATTAAAAGATGCTTGCTCCTTGGAAGAAAAGCTATGACAAACCTAGACAGTGTATTAAAAAGGAGAGAGATACTTTGCCAACAAATGTCCATATAGTCAAAGATATGGTTTTTGCATTAGTCATGTATGGATATGAGAGTTGGACCATAAAGAAAGCTGAGAGCCAAAGAATTTATTCTTTTGAATTGTGGTGCTGGTGAAAACTAGCAGGAGATCCAATCAGTCCATCCTAAAGGAAATCAATCCTGAATATTCATTGGAAGGACTGATGCTAAAGCTAAAACTCCAATACTTTGGCCATCTGATGCGAAGAGCTGACTCATTTGGAAAAGACCCTGAGGCTGGGAAAGATTGAGGGCAGGAGGAGAAGGGGACGACAGAGGATGAGAGAGATGGCATCACCGACTCAATGAACATGAGTTTGAACAAATTCTGGGAGATAGTGAAGGACAGGGAAGCGTATCATGCCACAGTCCATGGGGTGACAAAGTGTCAGATATGACTTAGCGACTCAACAACAACAACAACAAAATTGTTAACTCATTTTTATCCTCCCCATTGTAATGGGGATGGTAACATGGTTTTACAGGAGTTTGCACAGACCTAGCATGATATTCAAGAACAGTTACAATCTCCTTTCCAGTTCAGTCTACTGCTCTTTCTATCACTCTGAGTACCCTGGAATTCTGATTCTTTGAATGACTGGCTTTCTCCAACAGACCAAATACTTTACACTTGCATGGTTCTGTTCAGTTCCTCCTCCAGGACTCCCTTTCCTATGGAAATCTCTTCCACTTGGTAAACTGTTTCCCCATACCCCCAGTCTGAACTAAAATCGTCCTCTTCACTTTTGCTTGAATGGTAGATTATCATCTTGACCATGTCTTAATCCTTTCTGTTTCCTTCACTGTGCTCAGAATGGTGCTCTCCAAAGAATGGCGCTTAATACATGCTGAAAGTATGAATGAATCTTTTTTCCATTAGCAAAGGCAAGGGGTTGGGAAAGAAGGTCCCCTTCCGTATTTAGATTCCATTCTGTAATTAGATCCATTGTCAAAAGACATATACAAAAGTTTTAAACAGTTGTGTTTTCTGTAAGAATATGATTCTCCACCATTTAATATCTCAGACTCCAGAAAAATAAGTTGTTAACTCAAAGACCTATAATAGCTTGTTTCTTCTCTGAGCACCTGTTTGAGTTTGCTGGGTTACCTCTTCTCTTTTCTCACCCATTTCTTAAGTCTAACCCCCAAGGAAAAACACATAATATCCATTCAATTTTTACAATAGTATGGCCATATGATTTATGGCTTTGTAGTAAGCATTAGGGCTTCCCTGGTGGCTCAGATAGTAAAGAATCTGCCTGCAACATAGGAGACCTGGGTTCGGTCCCTGGGTCTGGAAGATCCCCTAGAGAAGGAAATGGCAACCCACTCCAATATTCTTGCCTGGAGAATCCCATGGACAGAGAAACCTGTTGGGTCCATGGCATCCCAAAGAGTCAGACATGACTGAGAGACTAACACAACAACAAAAACAAGTAATCATTAAGACATGGACCAATAAAAGTTAGTAAGAGATTTTATCCCAACTTCAAGAGGTTTATAGTCTAGGCTGCTTTCTGAAGGGCATGCTGGACTTCTGGAATTTAAATGGGAAGTGCTTCCCAAGATTTGTCTTTAATATTTGTATGTTTACTTGAGAGTGTAATCTAAAGCCCTGCCATATTATAGCTCTTAATTATTGATTCCATTACTTCTTTTGAAGAATAAAAAGCTTTGAAAGATATGTTATTATTAAATAAACATTGGAAAATACAAAAAGCTAGAAATAAACTGATTATATCACAGATTAGTCACCACTAATATTTTGATGTCTTTTCCCATTTCCCATTGGAGTGTTTTTTTTAATTCATTGACTTTTTGGTAATTTTTTCATAGTTTTAATTGTACTCAATATTTGCTACATACTGTAAATCGTTTGTTGTGTGGTAAAATGATGCAACGGTGAAGAGTGAAAACTCTGGAGTGAGACTGTCTTTTCATTGCTGGCTTCTTGAATTATGGTGTTTGATCTTGCATAAGTTATTCTATCATTCTATGCTTTGGCTTTCTTATTTGTGAAATGTGGATAATACTATCCTCCTCACTGAGTTATTCATTAAACAAGTTACTGAGTATGAAATACAAACAGTGTCTGGCACAGAGGATATACACAATAAGTTCTAGCTGATATTAATTAGAGTGTTTCCTTATAATTGTAATGATATTTTTTCCTGGAAGGCTATACATTTAAATTTTTATTATTAAAGTCTCATAGGTTTGTTGTTAATATCTAGAAATAAAGAGGAGAGGAAAAATCAATAATTATGACTTACAATGCAAAACATTCAGGGATGTTAACTACTATGAATATTTTCATTTACGTTCCTCTGTACACTGAGTGACTGAACTGAACTGAACTGATAAGTATATTTTGCACAGTTACCTGGGTATTTCATGGCCCAGCTAATAGACGCAATTTTCCTGGGTCTACCATTAATATGCTTTATTCTACTGGTGACGGGAGGTGAATCATACAGGTTACAAGTCACCCTGATGTGCTCAATTCTAGTTAACAATTTTGGCATGTTAGTGACAATTTTTGGGTCAGGTTTTTTTTGATAAATATCAGCAATCGAGTTATTTAAAGGGTATGATCATACTGTAAACATTTTCATAATTTTTTTTGTGCTTTATGTATTTTCTTTAAAAATTTGTACACTTAACATGGTATTCATTTAGTGTAGATTGTGCGCTAATAATTCTTTGGATTACAGGCATAGTTCCCTGAACTTAAAGAGGTTAAATAATAATGCATTTTCTAATTTTGGCGTTCAGCAAATATCAAGTTTGCTGCCTGTGCTGTGAGCCTAAGTCAGTATTTGGAAATAACATAATGAATATAAAGATTTGTTTAGTTTTGGAGGATTCCGGCCTATGCTGGGCAACAATAGTCCATGAAATTGCTAAACTGTGGTTTCCTGCTTTTCTGAAGAGTATTGTGAAATGGAATTTAAGTCCTGGGGCATTAGTTCAACTTTTCGCTAGGAGAATCCACAGAGTGTAGCAAAATGAAGAGGCCCTATCCCATGGAGAAGAAGATGTGTTTCGGAATTTTTACAGACCAAGTTTAAAACCAGATTCCATCATTTCCTCACTGTGTGGATTTGGGCACATTATTTAATTCTTGTGTCTCATTCATGTACATTGTAGTGATGAGAATGCCTACTTTTGTAGGAGAAATCCTACAAAATCTTTGTCGGATTTTTCATGATAATCAATGAGATAATGTATGTTATGAAGCTTGCCCTTTTATTTTGGTTCTTGCCATGGGTGTTTTCCTGAAGCAGGAGAGCAGCTGGGAGACCTTGACAGAATGGTAGAAGTCCAAGAGCTTGTTCTTGTCATGGTTCTGAGGACACCAGCTACTTCTTCAAATTGACAGGGAGAAGTGTTCTACTTTATGAGGCCACATGACCTCAGTCTGACCAGAAAAGGGGTGTAGGGTGTGGGGTGGGAATCACTCCTAATGTGAACAACAGGAGAGATGGATAAACTCTAAGAATGGATTGGTTTTAGTGTCAGCAAGATCTCAGTTCAAATATTTACTTTTGATAACTGCTGGCAAAGAATAAGTATCTTTAAATCTTTTCAACTACCCCTTGCCTTGTGAGACTTAATAACATAGTATTTCTTGTTTGTCCCTTTAATGACTGAATTAGTCCATTTTCTTACCCATCTCTACCCATGTTCTATTTCTCAGAGTGCCACAGACTAGCACTCTTATTGGGGCCCAAAAAGCAACTCTTCTTTTATATAGATTTGATAAGAAAGAAAGCTCTAGCCTCTTCCTGGGACTCTGAAAAGCTTAAATAACTCAATTCCAAATGTCAGAAAGGGACAATATGTACTAGAAACTTAAGGTAAGCAGTGGAAAATCCTTTTTTTCTATTTCCCCTTCTCAGCAGATTCAATACTAAACCTTAGTGTCCCTACATCTAATACAAGGGTATTTTCCCACCTTGTTATCTCTGAGGAATGTGAAGAATTTGAATGGTGATGGTTTGATCTCAGTAGTGAGAAAAGAATAAATTGCTCACTTAATAAATTGCCAGGCCACTTGGGTACTATTTAGTAGATTACCTTTTCCAGAGCGCTAAATGATAGTAAATGGCAAGTGGCAGTAACCGGAAGAGTTAGCGCAGCTTTGATCTCTTGAACTGAAAGTCTCTGCAGTTTGCTTAGAATGAGATGGAATTATTTCTTCCCTTTTATCTGAGGTCCAGTAAAACCTCAGAAAAGGAAGACATTATTACTTTTTTCCCATCTTGCATGAGCATTAGAATAAAAGGGAAATGATGGCTCCTCTACAGACACACATACTCAACCGAAGTGGTCATTATGAACTCCAAAATGAATTTTTGAAAAAGTATCATTTATCAATCCTTTACTTAAAAATACTTACTGAGTACTACCTATGTGCAAGGGTTTGTGCTAGATGCTGGGATGAGTATATGGAAATGAAGCAGGTGCTGCCATTTAGGGGCGCCAGTAAGGAGAACATATTTTCTCAATCCTTTTAATTTCACTTTCCTTTCAAAAGGGCTGACACTGAACATACAAATTTGCATCCTAAGTGGTAAAGAATCAGCCTACCAAAGCAGGAGATGCAGGAGAAACAGGTTCTATCCTTGAGTCAGGAAGATCCCCTGGAGGAGGAAATGGCAACCCACTCCAGTATTCTTCAGACACAACTAAGCAACTAAGCACAGCACACATACCAGCATTCTTCCTGGAGAATTCCAGGGACAGAAGAGCCTGGAGGGTTACAGTCCATGGGGTCGCAAAGAGTTGGACACGACTGATCATGCATGTACACATACACACACCCACTGTTTATAATAGAGTCAGTGGCACATATGGACCACAGAAGAGAGACAGAACCTAGGGCAAATTAATTTAATTTATTTATTTTTATTTTATTTATTTATTTTTTTAAATCTTTACTGAATTTGTTACAATATTGTTTCTGTTTTACGTTTTTGGTTTTTTGGCCACAAGGCATGTGGGATCTTAGCTCCCCGACCAGGGATCGAACCAGGCACTCCCTGCATTGGAAGGCAAAGTCTTAACCACTGGACCACCAGGGGAGTCCCTAATTTATTTACTTTTAAAAGGACTAATTTATTTGCAAACAGCTTATACAATCAATAAAATAAAATTAAGCATGGATTTCACAGTATAAAAATGGATAGGAATATGAATAAGCAATTCATTAAAACATACACACACAAAGCCACACACATACAAGTAGCAAAGAAACAGAAAATATGCTCAGCCCCCTTTTAACTAAGTTGTGACTTCTCTAGTCACGAGCTGATTATGATCTCGAACAATAAAAAAGTACCTATTTGCTTGATGGAATGTTTGTAGCAATGTTCTCTTGCTTAGTGGAGCTATTCCTGGGAGTCAGTGCAAGGCCCAGGACCAACCTATGCATTGTTGAGAAGTGTGTGCTCACTGTGAGTTCTATGGTTGTTGTTCAGTCGCTGAGTCATGTCTGACTTGCGACGCCATGGACTGCAGCACACCAGGCTCCTTTGTCCTTCACTAGCTCCTGCAGTTTGATCAAATTCATTTCCATTGAGTTGGTGATGCTATCTAACCATCTCATCCTCTGCCAACCCCTTCTCCTTTTGCCTTCAATCTTCCCCAGCATCAGGGTGAAAGTGAAAAGTGAAAGTTGCTCAGTTGTGTCTGACTCTTTGCGATCCCATGGACTATACAGTCCATAGAATTCTCCAGGCCAGAATACTGGAGCCTTTCCCTTCTCCAGGGGATCTTCCCCACCAAGAGATCGAACCCATGTCTCCCGCAGTGCAGCCAGATGCTTTACCAGCTGAGCCACATCAATCTTCCCCAGCATCAGGGTACACTCATGCTATTAGTGCCGGGGTCATGTGACAGATTCAGTCTGGAAGGAAAGACACACTTCTTAGAAGAAGGCCATGGTTCTTCACCAGTGTTCCTAAATAGACTAATTCCAGACTTTGAGAGAATCAAATTTCAGGGACTTCCCTGGCAGTCCCATAGCTAAGACTCCGTGCTTCCACTGCAGGGGGCGGGGGGGGGGGGGTGTTTCAACACTGATAGAGAACTAAGATCCCACATGCTGCATGGCCAAAAAAAAAAAAAAAAGTGATTTCAGTAACTGGCAAGGCAGATGGGCAGACAGGACAGAGAACACCCCAATTCCAATTTAATTCTAGTGGATAGCCTAACTGACTCTGAGCTGCTTCCACACAGTACTGATACTCTGAATGGCACACACTGTCTTCTTAATTTGAATAGTAATATATGCCCATGGTAGAATAAATTGAACCCCCAACACACACAAATATGCACATGGTTAAAGAATCTAAAACTCAGTCTACTACTCAGAGATAACTGCTCTTAACATTTGGCATTTTTTTTCTTTTTATTTTCTAAATTGGAATCATATTGTGTATTCAATTTTCGCAGCTTGCTTTTATTCATTTAGGAACATACTGAACACATTTTCCCATGTAATTAAATGTTCTTTGAAAACAGTATTTTAAATTACTGCCCAGTTCCCCTCTTATTGGTCATTAAGATTGTTTCCTAGTTTTCTTCTATATAAATAAACCTTTAGTGAATATTCTAATTTGTAATAATCTTTGCCTGTTATTTCTTTAGATTCCTAGGAATCTGAGAAATGACATTACTGGTTCAAAGGGCATAATTTTTAAAGATTTCTTGATATATTTTGCCAAATTGTTTTATAGAATGATTGTATCATTTTATAGCTCCATTCATCTGCAGGCCTTTTAGGGTACTGCCTGATGACTGATGTTGGGTTTGAGTGACCAGAGCCCAGGGAAAAAAAATCACACAACTCACCATACCTTTGGGTTGTTTTGGTTTTAGTAGAGACAGGACTCTTTCCATCTTCAGAATGAGTTGGATTTTACAATATTGTGTAGAGGAGAGCTTAAATATATAGACAATTGCACATTTTCTATTTCTGCTACCAGACGGTTAGAAGTGACACAAACAGAAAATTTCACAAAAAATTTACATCTAAAAATAGCTTTTTTTACATCTAAGAATAGATTATTATAACACAAAAATTTATATCTAAAAATAGATTTTCATGTATTTTTCTTAATCACATCATACATAATACTTTGAATCTGGTTTCAACTCACCGTGTTAAGAGCGTTTGTCCAATCTGAACAAGCTCTCATCTAACTTTTTTTTTTTAATTGGCTGCATTGCACAGCAAGCAGAGTCTTGGTTCCCCCACCAGGGTTCGCACCATGCCCCCTGCAGTGGAAGCATGGAGTCTTAACCCCTGGGCCACTGGAGAAGCCGCTGTAAAGCACAGTTTTAAAACTTATTGCTTACTTTATCTTTTCATACCTTGTTTCTATTAGTTTTCTACTGCTACTCTAACAAATTACCATGATTTGAAGGGCTTTAAACAGCAAATATTTATTGATATTATCTCACAGTTTTGTAGGTCAGAAGTCTCATGTGAGTCTTCCTGGTCAATGATCAAGGTGCTAGTAGAGCTGTTCTTTTCCGTAGGCTTTTGATAGGATCCATTTCCTAGCTTCTTCCAGCTTCTAGAGGCCACCTGCATTCTTTGGCTCATGGCCCTTTCCATTCTCGAAGCTTGCAAAGGCAAGTTTGGTTTTTCTTACACTGCATCACTCTGACTTCCTTGGTTTCCCTTTTCCACTTTAAGGATCACTCTGATTACATTGGGCCCACCCAGATAATCTAGGCTACTCTCTCTTGCTTAAGGTGTGTAACTTAATCACATCTGCAAAGTACCTTTTGCCAGGTAAGGTAACTCATTCCCAGTTTGTGAAGAATAGAATGTGGACAACATTTCTGGAAACCATTGTTCTGCCAACCACATTATCCACCTTCCTCATATTGTTCATATTCTCGTGCTTTTATTATAATCAAACTTCAATTTCTATTTCCTCGTGGCTTCTAATGTGAATCCAAGTCTAGACTTCTTGCTTGAGAATGAGTATTTATTAATTCAGGTACCAATGTTTGGTACAGTTCTCCCTTGATCATATGCTAAGCAGCATGGTATTTTACAATGACAAAGACCATTATTTTGTTTGTTCCTTAACTTCCAGGCTTCTTCCCTCCAGAGGTACATTTTTCATTTCAAAGCTACAGGAACTGGTGTCACTTTCTCTCTGTACTGATAACACAGGATTAAAATTGTTGCACCAAATAGTCTTCTATTTTTCTCTCTCCTCCTAATTTATCACAAGCAGATATTCTACCAGAAGTTGGGAAAAAAAGATTTCCAGCTGATGGGCAGCACCTCTACCTTGTGGAAGATTCATTGCCCTGCACATTTTGAATCTGCTGACAAGAAACTTGGAGCAGAAGTAATCAGAGCCCTCGCAAGATTGATTTTTGTCCCCTGCTGGCATATGGCATAGAGGGTGGAAAGGCGCTCATCTCTCAAACTAATCTTAACTATTTAGAAGCCATTATTGCAGGATTACAAATCATCAGAATACCCCCTTTTTCTCTAACAACGTTATTTATTAGCAAGACCTTCAAATTAGTCTTGTGTCTTGGCTTTACACTATTCTTAAAATCAACCCTGATATAAGTTGCTTCTAAAAAGCACCGCAGTTACCACTATCACTTTAATTGCACAAACGTTAAGCCAAATTCAATTTCCAGTTCACATTTTAAAAATAATTCAAACCAAAATGCAAATTGATTCTTGTCTTCAGTTCGTAAGAAATGCTTAAAGTCAACTTGTCATGAAGGAGAAATTGAATCTATTACCTGTACTCTTCCAGGAAGGAAGATGTACGGAAAGGAGAATAGTGAGATTTATCTGATATTTGGCTGATATATGGGTATATAAAATCTTAAGTAATTCTGATAATGTCACACAATATTGCAACATATATTTTCAGTTGAACATTATAAGACAATAAGGCATAAATGGAAATTAAAGGGAAAAATCTGAATGGTTGTCAGGGAACACTTTTTCATTCAGAGAATCATAAACATATGGAATGATGTGTCAGGCAAAGTTTCTAAAATGAGAATATTGGAGTAATTACAAAATGGATTTATATTCTGAGGATTGAAGTGCACACAATGGGAAAGAGCTTTGAGTAAAATGATTTTTAACCACTGCCCCCTCCCAAAAGCACCTCATGAAAATGCATTTCACAAGCATTATCTATAACTGTGAGGCATCAGAAAGACAGAAATGTTTAATTCTTCAAGAAATTGCTATTTCAAAAAATGAAAAAGAAGGTAAGACAAAAGAAATAAGGAGAGATGATATAAAGATTGGAAGGGGAAGAACCAAACCGGTGTGAGGGAAGACAATGAGAAACCATCTAAAGGAAATGGATATATTAATTCAATTTCACAAGTCCTGATTAAAGGCCAAAAACTTAGTCAAAGTCACCTTGAGGACTTTTTGAAACTTGGTGGATGATATTTTTAGCATAGCTACCTTATTAGCTTTACAAATTTTGTACCAAGATCCAGTCTACTTTGTAACCTCCATCTTCTGCCTTCTTTTTACTCACAACAAATATTGCTATGATTATACCAAAACACCAGTCATTCCTAAACATGGCACATGCTGGTCCCCCTTGAACGTGCTGATATGGGCCCACTCAGCGGAGATTCTGCATTTAATGTTGTGGCTCTGGGAGTTAGAAAGAGCTCTGTTTGCTTGGTTGATTGGCTGAAACATGGACCAGGAGGTGGTTCACAGTGAGTGACTTGAAAATACTGACTTAACTTGGTTTCTTATAGAGGAAAGGATTCGAAGACTTAGGGAGTTTGGATGGCAGAGCAGATTTGTCATTTAAGACTAACTACTCACCCTGGGAGAAGCCAGAAGACACACCTTTCACAACTGTGAGAAACAGATTTGTGAGGAGAGGACCGGTACCCTTAAAGAGCTCTGTGATCATTCTTCTTTGGCATGTCCCACAGTGGGGACTGTGGCCACTAAACTGGGAATCCTAAATGCATTGGGAGTAATTGCAACTGCTGCATGAAATGCAGTTTCATTGTTTGAGCAAATAATGTATCCCATGTTGCCTGGTATGCATCTATGGATCTGGCAAGCGTATTTTTCCTTGATTACCTGTTGGTAAAGGTCACTTACCAACTTGCAGCTTACTTTCAGCTGGCAAGGCCAGGAATACAGCTTCACTGTCCTACCCCAAGAATATAGAAACTCTCCAGCGCTATGTCATAATTTAGTTTTTAGGGATTTTGATCACTCTTCCTTTCCACATGATATCACACTACTCTAGTCCATTACGTTGATAAGATGATGCTGGTAAGACCTAGGGAACAAGAAATAGCAACTACTCTAGACTTACTGTTAAGACATTTGTGTGCCAAAGAGTGAGAAATAAACTGACAAGAATTCAGGGTGCTTCTAAATTCAAATGTAAGTGATACTACCACGATGCACACTTAAAATCTTAAAATTTTATTTGTCAATTAAACCTCAAAAAAAAAAAAAAAGCTGAAAAAAAAGTTAGGGATGTTCTACCTGAATTTATGGAGTGATATTTCTAGGGTTCAGTGGTGTCGAGTATGCTGGATATCTCTTGTAAGGTGAAGGAGAATTATTGTGTCTGGCTTCTTCAACTGAAGAAGAGGCACAATGATTAGTGAAATTCTTTGATTTTGGAGGCAACGTGTTCCTCATTTAGATGTGTTACTCTGACCCATTTACTGGGTGATATGAAAAGCAGCTCCTAGTTCTGAGTGGAGCCCAGTACAGAAGAAGGCTTTGCAATGGGCCCATGGTACTGTGCAAGCTGCTGTGTTACTTGTACCTTATGTTCCAGAAGATCTGGAGTTGCCGGCTGTGTTAGTGGCAGTTAGGCATGCTGTCTGAAGCCTTAGACGGGCCCCTAGAGGTGAATCATAGTACAAGTCCTTAGTATATCGAAAGCCCTGCCATCCTCTTCAAATCACTACTCTCCTCTTGAGAAACAAAATGTTTAGCCACAGGCTACCAAGTTATGAGGCAACTCGAGTTGCCTGTAATGAACTGCGTGTTATCTGATTCACCAAGCCAAAAGGCTGGGCGTACACAGCAGCACTCCAGCATCAGTGGGGGTGGTAGATATAACACTGGGCCTAAACAGGTCCTTAAGGTACACCTAAGTTACAAAATATGGCCCAAAGACCTATGGTCCCCACTCCAGCCATTCTATGTTCTTTCTCCCAATTTGCACCTGTGGCCTCAAGTAGAGTTCCCTACAATTAGTTGACAAAGGAAGAGAAGACTTGGGATTGGTTTACAGATGGTTCTGTATGATATCCAGGCAGCATCTGAAAGTGGACAGCTGCAGCACTACAGCCACTTTCTGGGCCACCCTTGCAAAATAATGGTGAAGATAAATCCTCCCAGAGAACAGAACTCCGGGTAACATCCCTGGTTTTTCAATTTGCTTGGGAGAAGAAATGGCCAGATGTTCAATTATATTTTAATACATGAGCTGTGGCCAATGGCTTGGCTGGCTGGTCAGAGACTTGGAAGGATTGGAAAATTGGTGACAAGGAAGCTTGGGGAAGAGGTATAGACTTCTTTAATTGGGCAAAAAAAAAATCTGTAGATATTTGTGTCCTAGGTGAATGTTCACCAAAGGGTGAGCATCTGAATAATCAAGTAGATAGACTGACCCATTCTGTGGATACTAGTCAGCCTCTTCCTAGTCATTGATATCATCACTTAGTAGACACATAAACAAAGTGGCCATAGTGGCACGGATGAGGGCATACAGGGACTCAGTAACATAGACTTTCACTCACCAAGGCCAACCTGGCTGTAGCCATGGCCGAGTGTTCAATCTGCCAGCAGCAGAGACCAACACTGAATCCCAGTTTGGCACCTTTCCCTGGGGCTGATCAGTCAGCTACCTGGCGAGAGATTGATTACACTGGGTTGCTTTCATCATAGAAGAGACAGTATTTTGTTCTTTCTGGAATAAATACTTATTCTGGATGCAGATTTGTCTTCCCAGCATGCAATACTTCTGCCAAAACTACCATCTGTGGTATCATTCTTTATCTACCACCATGGTGTTCTGCACAGCATTGCTTCTCATCAGGGAATTCACTTCACAGCAAAAGCAGTAGGACAATGAGACCATGCTCATGAAATTCACTGATTTTACCATGTTTTCACACCATCCTGAAGTATCTGGATTGATCGAATGGTTTGAAGACTTAGTTACAGTGCCAGTTGGGTGACAATACCTTGCAGGGCAGAGGCAAAGTTCTTCAGAAGGATGTATGTGCTGTGAATTTGGGTCAAACATATGGTTCTATTTCTTTCGTAGCCAGGATTCACTGGTCCAGGAATCAAGGGGATGGAAATGAGGATAGTATCTCACTCTCATCTCTACTGATCCACTAGCAGAAATTTTACCTCCTATACCTGCAACCTTATAATCTGCTGGTATATAGGTCTTAGTTCCAAAGGGAGAAATAGTTCCATTAAAGACACAACAATGATTCCACTGAATTGGATGTTAAGACAGCCGTCTGGCTATTCTGGATGACTCATGGTTTTGAATCTATAGGCAAAGAAGGGAATTGTGGTATTGGCTGGAATGATGGATCCTGAAAACTAATGGGAAATTGGACTGAAAATCTACAATGGAGGTAAGGAAGAAAGTGTCTACAATATAATAGGATAGCCCATTTAGGGCATCTCTTAGTATTACTATGCCCTCTGATGGACAGGGGAAAACTGTAACAACACAATTTCAGGTAGGAGTACAAATGAGATCCTTCAGGAAAAAGATTTGACTCACCCTAGCAGGTAAAGAACCACAAGTTGACATTTTTGCTTAAAGCATAAGTCATATGGAATGGGTATTAGAAGAAGATATTTATGACCATGTGACTAGAAATGGAAATGAAGACTGTAATTGTCACATTCCTCCTTATTTTGTTATGAATATTTTTTTTTCATGTTTGTATGTATAATATCTTTGTTTTCTTTCCTCTCTCGTCCCTTTATTGTATACCATAAGATGTATTCACTTTATATCATAGTATTTAAGTATTGTTAACCTTACATCATAGAACTTAAATTACAGTACATCAAGAACAGTAAACATCAATAAATGCTTTGTATCTTCTTTGGGGAAAAGGTTAGTTTAGTATGTTTTCAGTTGTACACAGAATAGCTGTATTATATTAGGCAGAAATAAGACCTTATTATTCTCTTCATTAGGAGATTAAGTATGGTTTAAGGAGATCTGTATGGTTTCCAAGTTGATAAAGAGTGGGCTTGTGATGGTTAACTTTGTATGTTAGTTTAGAGGGTGTTTAAATGTTATGTGGTTAACACTTAGATTGGTGAACTGCTAGTAAAGCAGATTGCCCTCCATAAAGTGGGTAGGCCTAATCCAATTAATTGAAGGTCTGAATAGAGCGAAAAGAATGACCTCTCTGAGCAGGAGGAAATTCTCCAGAAGACTGCCTGCAGACTTCATCTATACCATTGGGAGGTGAATGAGTTATTTTACACAGCACAAGAGACTATTCATATGTGATTAAGGTTGTTGCTGTTCAGTCACTCAGTCGTATCCAACTCTTTGTGACCTCATGGAGTCCCACATGCCAGGCTGCCCTGTCCTTCACCATCTTCTGGAGCTCGATCAAACTCATGTCCATTGAGTCAGTGATGCTATCCAACCATCTCATCTTCTGTCGTCCCCTTCCCTTCCTACCTCCAGTCTTGCCCAGCATCAGGGTCTCTTCCAATGAGTCAGCTCTTCGCATCAGGTGGCCAAAGTATTGGAGCTTCAGCTTAAGCATCAATCCTTCCAATGAATATTCAGGGTTGATTTCCTTTAGGATTGACTGGTTTGATCTCCTTGCAGTCCAAGGGACTCCCAAGAGTATTCTCCAACACCACAGTTCGAAAGCATCAATTCTTCAGTGTTCAGCCTTCTTTATGGTCCAGCTGTCACATGCATATATGACTACTGGAAAAGCCATAGCTTTGACTAGATGGACCTTTGTCGGCAAAGTAATGTCTCTGCTTTTTAATATTCTCTCTAGGCTTGTCATAGCTTTTCTTCCAAGGAGCAAGCATCTTTTAATTTTATGGCTCCAAGTCACCATCTGCAGTGATTTTGGAGCCCAAGAAAATAAACTCTTACACTGTTTCCATTGTTTCCCCATCTATTTGCCATGAAGTGATAAAGCTAAGGAACTTGAAATGGGAGCATTAGCCTGAATTATGACATGAATCTAATGTAATCACAAAGGTCCTAATAAGAGGGAGGTAAGAGGGTCCAAGTTTCTGGGCTGCTGGCCTTTAGACTGGATCTGCACCATCAGCTTTCCTGGGTCTCTAGGCTGCCAGCCCACACAGCAGATTGTGGACCTGCCAACCTCTATCATCACTTGGATAAATGCCTTTTAATACATTTATTACTATATGTGTATATACATCCTAATAGCTTTGTTTCTCTGGTGAACCCTAACTAATACATATTCCAAATATATTACTTCATTTTTGATTTGAGTACTTATAATCAAAATAATTGTCTTCTGACACAATGGTTTCATTTTTTGCCTGTTCTTTATAAAATGAGATAAAAATGGTTAAAGAATTACCATGGTTTTATGAACCAGGCAAGTACTCACTTACCTCTCTAGGGTGAGTATTCTATAGCTCCTTTTATTTGGTACCACATTGGTCATATTTTACAAAAACACAGGACTCTAAGTTTAGTCCTTATATCAGTTGCTTCATATGTGAATCTATCAGTTCTTCCAAGACTGTAAGCTTTGGAGAAGTAGAGAATTTGACATATTTTATCTTCCCTGATAGCAACTACCAGGGATAATATAGAGAATACAGAATAGCATAGCATTGACTATGTAGTGTAGTATGTAAATATAGCAAATGTTCAATAAGTACTCCACTTGCAGCTTAGCTGTTGACCACTGCATCTTGCTTTAATACTACATCTTGCTTTACCACTACATCTTGCTTTACCAGATCAACTGATCACCTAGATGAAATGAATCACCTAAATTAAGATTTAGAACAGAATGAACAATAAAGAAAATAAACTTAAAATAATCATTGCTAGAGATAACAGGGGTCAATAATATAAATATAAATTGTAAGAGTTTCCTATAGCTGCTGAAACAGATTATCACATACTCAGTGTTTTAAAGCAGGACAAATTATCTTACAGAATAGTAGGTCAGAAGTTTGAAAATGGGTCTTACAGGAATAAAATCAAGGTGTCAGCAGGCCTCTATGCTTCTATGAGAAAATCTTTTGTCATTTCCAGCTTGTAGAGGCTGCCTGAATTTCTTGGCTGGTGGGTTCTTTCCAGCAATGGCATTTCCTTGACTTCTGCTTCCATTGTCACATGTACTTCTCTGACTCTGACCATCCTCTCTCCCTCTTATCAGGACCCTTTTGATTACATAGTTGTTGTTGTCTAGTCATTAAGTCCTGTCTGACTCTTTTGCAACTCCCTGGGAGAAGGCAATGGCAACCTATTCCAGTACTCTTGCCTGGAAAATCCCATGGATGGAGGAGCCTGGTAGGCTGAAGTCCATGGAGTTGCGAAGAGTCAGACACGACTGAGCGACTTCGCTTTCCCTTTTCACTTTCATGCATTGGAGAAGGAAATGGCAAACCACTCCAGTGTTCTTGCCTGGAGAATCCCAGGGACGGCGGAGCCTGGTGGGCTGCCATCTACAGGGTCGCACAGAGTCGGACACGACCTAAGCGGCTTAGCAACAGCAGCAGCCATTTCCCTCTCCAGGGGATCTTCCCAACCCAGAGACTGAACCTGCATCTCCAGCATTGGCAGGTGTATTTGTTACCACAGAGCCACCAGGGAAGCCCTTTGATTACATTAGATTCACCCAAATAATTAAGGATAATTGTCCCATTTCAAGATCCTTAACTCATTCACATATGAAAAGTCCCTTTTGCCATGTAAGGTAGCATATCCATGTTTTAGGAATTAGAAAAGTGCATATTCTGCCCACCACTAAAGTATCTACCTATTAAATAGATTTGTCATTTATTTATTAAAGAAATTTGTTATTTATTAAAACAGTTTGGCATTTTTTCTCTTAAAACTAGGAAGTGTGCATATGTTTTCATTTCATTTTCCATATAAAGTTAAAGTCAAAGAAATCTGGATTAAGTATGTGCAGAGGATTCCACAATGAAATGTGTTTTGATGTTTCAACAGCAGATGTATCACCCAGGGACATTCTCCTTAGGAAACAGCAGGAACCTTCTGCCTTCTCCCTCTTCTGACTTGGAATTCATCTCCTCACCAGCTGCTAACTTTAAACTGTAGTGAGTCTCTCAGTTTATGGTCCTGAAATCTGTTACACTGGTAGAAAAATTACAATACTTATGTAAATCAATAATTGCAATGTATATGACAGCATAAATTCATAGCATGCCCAGAGTGTTATTAGCTGTAACATTTATGTTTAACATGCTTAGCCTATCAAACAACATATACAGTGCAACTCACTTGCATACCTAGGTATATCTTTAGTTTCCTAATCCAGTTTTTATAAAGATACAACAATTCTGGATTCAGGAATTTAAAAAATAATTAAGAGAACTCTGTGTTTAAATAATTCAAATTGTTTTAAATATTCTGAGGGTGTTTTTTTAGGGCTTCAACTTGGTAACATTTCTGAGCAAGACTGGAAGCCTCATTCTTTTAGATGTCTTCTTTTTTTAAATTTTTTAATTGGAGGAAAATTACTTTTTAACGTTGTGTTGATTTCTGCAGTACAACAATGAGAATCAGCCATAATTATACGTAAATTCCCTCTCTTGTAAGCCTCTCTCCATCCCAGCCCTGTAGTCCATCACAGAGTGCAAGGCTGGGCTTCCTGTGTCACATAGCAACTTCTTAGCAGTTATCTATTTTGCATATGATAGTATATATATGTTGATGAAACTTTCTCAATTTTATCCCACCCTCTCTTTCCCCTGCTGTGTCCACAAGACTGTTCTCTACATCTGCATCTCCCAAAACTGGAATACTCTTACTAGAACTTCTTCTACCCTGTTGCTGTCACAGATTCAAATAAATAAAAAATCTTATTAGAAACTGGAAGTAGATCCAATATTGATAGTTCTAGGTGAACACAGGCTCTAGATTTAGAAATTTTCTCCCTTAATTTTAGTACCTGTTTCTATATTAGTGTTAAACATTAATTATGCTAGTTTTTCTCCCTATACTATCTAGAGTCTGCATGGGAATAGTCATTTATTCACTTATCGTCATTTGAAAACACCTGTCACCTCATGCATGTGTGAAAAAAGGAGACTCAACAGTAAGAGACATGATGTCTGTTCCTGAGAAATCTACAGTCAAGTGGGGGAGCAGCAATTAACAATCATGCAAATAACACATCAATATAAATAAAATTATGGTAAGGGCTGCCCAAGGGAAATACATAGAAAGTACAGCAATAGACTTAACATAGATGATGAGAGAAGACTGCCCATAAGGGTGCTTTTAGTCTGAAGATGGAAAAACAAATTGTATTTGAGAACATTTTCTTCAACTAGTCATTTTTTCTTTTACTATAGCTATATGATGAAGCTTTTGACTTGGCTCTTTCTTCCATTTCTTTTTTGTAAATATTTTTTATGGCTTCAGTGAAATAAGACCTGCTTCCATCTACCAATTCCAAGACGTTTCTGTAGTGTTCATTGTTCTTCCAGGGTCTTATTCACCTTGGCCTTGGAAGTGCAGTTAAAGCTTGACCACATATTTGCATTTTGACAATTTACAGACCTTCCTTATCTATCAAATGTATTCTTCTTGAAAATATTCAGGCTCAGTTTAGGACCTCTGAGTTTTGAGTGAGGTCTGACTGCAGCTCTTGATAACAGACACCGTGGTGGTGCATCCAACATGGGGGCCACTCGTGCTCTTCCATCAGAAGACTTGTTTTCCAGAAACAGGGAAGAGGACCAACCCAACTTATTTTTATGCCTAAATGTGTCTTTGTTCCTTTGCTGAGATTATCTCACGAACTTACTAACCAGAAAAACATGGTAACCTTTCTCACTATGTTATGTGTACATTTTCCAAGACTTATTTCAAGTATTTATATGCATCTACTTACAATCTAAATTTATAATCTAAACTCAGGGAGCTCTCTAGAAAGAGCTGTGTTATATGTTGTCATTGTGTAAAAATTTAAATGCAGAGATCCATAGTCAGTTTTGACATGTTTCATGTAAATCCTTAGGAAAAAAAAATCTGTTATACTTGTGTATTTTTGTGAGGTTATGAAGTAGAAAGCTTCAGCCCTTATTGTGAAAGAGTATTCCAGTTTTTTTTTTAATCTCTGGAGACCTGATTATTGCCTTGACACGTTCTAAAGCATTATTCAGTTCAAACTGGCAATAATTGGGAGAGACACTGAGCTTACTAGAGAGCTGACTGGAAAGTCAGATAGCCTGGATCTGAATCTCAGATCTGCCTGTACCAGCTGTAACTGTGGCAAAATCGCTCAACCTCCCCATGGCTCTCTCATGTAAGAAAAACCATGATCTGATGCTTTTGAACTGTGGTGTTGGAGAAGACTCTTGAGAGTCCCTTGGACTGCAAGGAGATCCAACCAGTCCATCCTAAAGGAGATCAGTCCTGAGTGTTCATTGGAAGGACTGATGTTGAAGCTGAAACTCCAATACTTCGGCCACCTGATGCAAAGAACTGACTCATTGGAAAAGACCCTGATGCTGGGCAAGACTGAAGGCAGGAGGAGAAGGGGATGACAGAGGATGAGATGGTTGGGTGGCATCACTGACTCTATGGACATGAGTTTGAGGAAACTCCAGGAGCTGGTGATGGACAGGGAAGCTTGGCATGCTGCAGTCCATGGGGTCACAAAGAGTCAGACATGACTGAGCTACTGAACTGAACTGAACTGAACCTCTGGTCTTGTAGGGAATAATTACATAATGAATTGCATACTGTCTGATGCACTGTAAAAGACTCAGTGTTGACTACTATTAGTACTGAATTTTATGCCATATGCCAAGCAATGTCATGGATACTAGGCCTCACATTTAGGGAGACAATAGTGCTGGAGAAGTGATCAAGCATACGGTGCTCCCTGTATGGAGAAGTGGGAGTGAAAAAATCTCTCTGGGATGAGAAGGTGAGCAGAAGAAGGTGGATTTAGAAATGCTTCTCAGATCAAATGCTGTTTGAGAAAATTCCTAAAGAATAAAAAGTATTTTGTCTGTGAGTAAAAGGGAAAGAGCTTTGGAGGCAGGGGAAATATTGAGAAAATGTGGAAAGTACCTGGGTAACCATGGAATAGTAAGGAACACAGTGAGAGTTTTGGATTGGGGACATGATGGGGAAGATGCTGCAAAGGTAAGTTGAGGACAAGTTATATATACAGTGAAACAGTTCAGCACTCAGATCCAACCAGATGAAATAATGTTGAGAAGGGATTTAAACTAGTTCAAGCAGTTCAGTGACAGCATATATTGTAAGGGGTAAGCCTATGTATTACCATCTGTCAGAGCCATCAAGCTATCAAAATATTTTCATTCTTAGTTATGGTAGTTTACATATATTTTTCAGTATATCTAGGTGCAATTTTTGCACGTTTTCTGGGGGTCTTAGACCATACATATGCTCCATAACGTGCCCCTTCAAACTGAAAGTAACCTCAATATATGCTGCCAAAATCACGTGAAATACAATCTCATCTTGCTTGCCCTAACAAAACTGTGAAGGTCAAGCTTGACTTTCATTTTCTCATTCCTTATCAACTCATCTCTATTTGAAATATATATGTACATATGTATATTTATCCTATAATTTCTCACCATTTCAGTCAAAATCATTAAGAAAATTAGAATATATTTTGAACCTAATGAAAATAAATCATAGCATATCAAAATTTGTGGGGTGGAGCTAAATCAATGTTTATGGAAATTTAAAGCCTTGAATGCTCATATTAAGAAGGAAGGGAGGTCTTAAATTAATGAAGTACCATTCACTTTAAGCAACTAAATAAATAAATAAATATGGAAGCTAAAATCAATGAAATAGAAAACAGAAAAATAATACAGAATAAAAAATACCCCAAGGAAAACAAAATCTGTTTCTTTGAAAACATCAATAAAATCGATAAACCTCTAGTGTATTGAGCAGAAAAAAATAGAAAAGATACAAATCGTCAATGTCAGGAATGAGGAAAAGGGACATTATTATGGATCCTTCAAGCCTAAGTATAATACAAATATATTATGAACAACTTCATGTCAATAAATTGAACAACTTATGTACAATGGGCAAAGTCTTAAAAGATAAGAGCTTTCAAAGCTCATTCAAGAACATAATTACCTGAATCATCCTGGATCTCTTAAAGAAACTGGATTTGAAGTTAAAATCTTTTCCCAAAGGAATCCCTAGGGCCAAGTGGCTTTACTGACAGGATCTATCTCGCCTTTTAAAAAGAAATTGTACAAAGACTCCTCCAAAAAACAAAAGGGAAAAAAACCCTTTTCAACTAATTTTATAAGGCTAGTATTATCTTGTTACCAAATGAAACATTATAAGAAAAGAAAACCAGAGATCAGAATTCTTCATGAACATAGATGAAAGATGCTTCAATAAAATGTTAGCAAATCAAGTACATAAAATATATTAAAAAAGGTGATTATTAATCACCTTAATGACCAAGTGGGGTTTATCCCAGGAATGCAAAGTTGGCTTAATGTCTAACAATGAATCAATGTAATTCTCCATATTAACAGATGAAAAAGAGAACTCATATGAGCATCTTCATAGATGCAGAAGAAATATTTGACAAGATTAAAAATCTATTTGTAATAAAGACTCTCAGGCCTATTTAGAAGAAGAGAGAACATTCTCAATCTAGTTAAAGGTAATTGTGGAAAAATATATAGCTATCTTTAATGGTGAATTATTAAATTCTTTTCCTCTAAATTAGGGGACAAAGAAAGGATATCTACTCTCACAATTTTATTCAGTTTATTGGAATTCCAAGCCAATGTTATAAGGAAATGAAAATAAAATGCTTACAGACTGGAAAGGAAAAAATAAAATAAAAATCTTTATTTACAGATGGTATGATCATCTTTACCTTCCCTGGTGGCTCAGATAGGTAAAGAATCCACCTGCAATGCAGGAGACCTGGAATCGATCCCTGGGTCAGGAAGATCCCCTGGAGGAAGGCACAGGCAACCCACGCTAGTATTCTTGCCTGGAGAATCCCATGGACAGAGGAGCCTGGTGGGCTACAGTCCATAGGTTCACAAAGAGCCAGACACGACTGAAGTGACTTAGCAAGCACCCATAGGTAGAAAAGTAAGGATCCACAGATCCATTTGAGAAATTACCTTCATTCTTGAATGAAAATTCAAAAACAGAAGAGAGATTGTTGACATTTCAATCGATTCACTCTCAGCTCTTTCATCCTCCGGGTGGTTTAGATTTTTTGTGTCAGCAAATAAACCAATCATAATGATTCGTTTCTGCTACCAGTTTAGTTTATACAAACAATCATTTAAATTAGTCATTGTGGGCCAGCAAGACAAATGGGTAGGTGTTATCCTGATTCTGTCACAAGTTTTAGCACATGTTCAATCTTATCGGAATTCCCCAGTCATAAACTTAAGCACCACTGAGTTTATTTTTTTTGACAGCATAAAGTGTAGATAAATTGAAAGTTCATGAAGAAATATGGACTCTGAAACCTATTTTGTTATCGAGCTGTTTGGTTTTTTTTTTTTCACTATTATCTTTTGGTAAATATACATCTCCTTTTCTTGTATGTGTGTATGTGTTAGTCGTTCAGTTGTGTACAACGCTTTGCGACCCCATGGCATGTAGCCTGCCAAGCTCCTCTGTCCATGGAATTCTCCAGGCAAGAATACTAGAGTGGGTTGCCAATTCCTTCTCCAGGGGATCTTCCTGACCTAGAGTTCAAACCCAGGTCTCCCAAATTACAGTCAGATTCTTTACCATCTGAGCAATCAGAAAAGGCCACCTCCTTTTCTTATTATGTAGTACAAATCAAGGGAAGTATCAGAAAGGGTGTCTTCAGAGAATTTTTAAACTTCTAATTCTAAGCATTTCATAAAATAGAATTCTTATTTTTATAATCCAAATTTTCTTTTTAAGACCAAGGCTTGCATTTGAGTGCATTTTTAATGTCAATCAAGGTCTCTGCACTTTACTAGCCAAGAGGTGCATGACTGAAAGTAGGCTAAACAGATTCTCTCTTCTCTGAGAATTTTCAGTTTTCAGAAAGGATGAAAAATGGGGCAAAGAAAAGACTATCAATTCCAGCTACTTAGAACTCTGGAGCCATTCTGGTTTCTTTTATTTCAGAGGAAAGTATCTTCAGCTGGTGTTCAGAAAAGACTGTCTAAACATGTTCAGAAAAGACTATCAGTTTCAGCTACTTAGAACTCTGTCGCCATTCTGGTTTCTATTATTTCAGAAGAAAGTATCTTCAGCTTTTGCTGTGGACCTATAAGCTATTCTACATATCCTTATATTAAATTCCTCCTTTTTACTTAAGTTACCAGTATCAGTTGGGGCTCCCCAGGTGGCAGTTGTGGTAAAGAACTCGCCAGCCAATGCAGGAGATGTAACAGACACAGGTTTGATCCCTGGATTGGGAAGATTCCTTAGAGAAGGGGATGGCAACCCATTCCAGTATTCTTGCCTGTAGAAGCCGTTGGACAGAGGAGCCTGGTGGGCTACAGTCCATGAGGTTGAAAAGAATCAGACACGACTGAAGTGACATAGCACACACATCGATTGAGTCAGTTAATTACCAGCTTGTTGCTTGCAACTGAAGAGCCCTAAATGTTAAAGACCCATGATTATCCTGAGTGACTTCTTGCCCAAATGGAAGGTGCAACTAATACACTGTCTGACCCTTGACCTCTACAATCTCCAAGGACCTTCATCTGCACTCTACCTCAGCAAAGTACTTCCACTGACACTCTTGGATCTTAGCTTTACCCATATCTCCTTTTACTCTAAAATTATTAGTTCAAGTATGTTGTTTTCTCTGATTACATTCTCTCTGCTTCCATTTTACTTATTCAATTAACTTCCAGAGTCTTCTCTTTTAGGAGAAGCATGTGGAGTTTCCTATAATTCCCCGTTTTAAGAATAGTACCCCACTCAGTCCTTGGACAAGCCTGCTATCACCAAGCCATTTCAGTTCTTGCTCTAGAATCTCCGGTCTCTGCTGGAGTCCATAGAGGATCAGAAAGGCAATCTGGGGGATCTGAATGTTCTCTCTACAATCTTCCATTCAGATTTTCATGTTTTCAACCTCACCATGCATCATTTTCAGAAGTACTTGAGGCTCAAATTCCCCAGTATTTCCCAAGGTTTAGTGAGGGAACTGATTTTTTTTTTTAGTTCCCCTCTTTTCCCCATCCCTGACTTGTAGATTTAGTTTTCCAAGCCAGCAGAACTACTGTCTAGTCTTCAATATACTCTCTCCACTACCATAATTCCCCTTTTTCTTCATTTTAAACTCACTTTAAAATGATTTTACTACAATTTTAATGAGACTTCAAGAGAAAGTAGAGATAAATAAGTATATAAATTGCCATATTTATCAACCCTGCTATCACTTTACAGATTTTCCAAGTGGGTAACATATTAAGTATTACCTAGTTAACATCTATATTTCCCTCTCTTATAGTTCAATCTATAAAATGAACATACTGTCAGTCTCGTGGTAACATAGGGTTATTTGAATATCAAAAAAGTGAATATTTTAGTATTAACTTTATGTAAAGTTTTATGCAAATATGCAAAATTATCTTTCTAGATCATTTATTATTCAATTACCAAATTGTTATTGAGCATCTAATAATAATGGCATATGAAAGAGTCCATAGCTATTCAGCACTTGCCATCTGATAAATACTTTGTTAACAGTCAGGATTTTGAAGATAGAAAATAAAAAATGGACTTTATTCTAAAATATATTACATTAAGGTAAAGAAGTAAATACATAAAAAAACATGCTTTGTATTTATTATAATAGTTATTAAATTTTAAGTCTTCATAAATTATATAATAATACCATACTACATGTTACTTAGATTCTAATAGATTATGATTTAGGTAAGGAAATTATGCACAAAAGAAAAAGGAAGCATCTGGAGTCAGAGACAGTCTAAGAAAGCTGGTCATATTTGATCTATACCTTAAAAGATGAACAGAAGTTTTCATGGGGAAAATGAGTAACTAGACAAAAGTTTATGCAAAAACTCAGAGGCATAAAAATTATGCATACCAGCTGGAGAGATAAGAAAGCCTTCCTCAGTGATCAATGCAAAGAAATAGAGGAAAACAATAGAATGGGAAAGACAACAGATCTCTTCAAGAAATTTAGAGATACCAAGGGAACTTTTCATGCAAAGATGGGCACAATAAAGGACAGAAATGGTATGGACCCAACAGAAGCAGAAGATATTAAGAAGAGGTAGCAAGAATACACAGAAGAACTGTACAAAAAAGATCTTCATGACCAGATAACCATGATGGTGTGATCACTCATCTAGAGCCAGATATCCTGGAATGCAAAGTCAAGTAGGCCTTAGGAAGCATCACTACAAACAAAGCTAGTGGAAGTGATGAAATTCCAGTTGAGCTGTTTCAAATCCTAAGAGATGATGCTGTTAAAGTGCTGCACTCAATATGTCAGCAAATTTGGAAAACTCAGCAGTGGCCACAGAACTGGAAAATTTCAGTTTTCATTCCAATCCCAAAGAAAGGCAATGCCAAAGAATGTTCAAACTACCACACAGTTGCACTCATCTCACATGCTAGCAAAGTCATGCTCAAAATTCTCTCCAATCCAGGCTTTAACAACATGTGAACTGTGAACTTCCAGATGTTCAAGCTGGATTTAGAAAAGGCAGAGGAATCAGAGATCAAATTGCTAACATCCGTTGGATCATCAAACAAGCAAGAGTTCCAGAAAAACATCTATTTCTGCTTTATTGACTATGCCAAAGACTTTGACTGTGTGGATCACAACAAACTGTGGAAAATTCTGAAAGAGATGGGAATACCAGACCACCTGACCTGCCTTCTGAGAAATCTGTATGCTGGTCAGGAAGCAACAGTTAGAACTGGACATGGAATAACAGGTTCCAAATTGGGAAAGGGGTACATCAAGGCTGTATATTGTCACCCTGCTTATTTAACTGATATGCAGAGTACATCATGAGAAATGCTGGGCTGGATAAAGCACAAGCTGGAATCAAGATTGCCAGGATAAATATCAATAACCTCAGAAATGCAGATGATACCACCCTCATGGAAGAAAGTGAAGAAGAACTAAAGAGCCTCTTGATGAAAGTGAAAGAGGAAAGTGAAAAAGTTGGCTTAAAACTCAACACCCAGAAAACTAAGATCATGGCATCTGGTCCCATCACCTCATGGCCAATAGATGGGAAAACAGAGGAAACAGTGGCTGACTTTATTTTTTGGGGCTCCAAACTCACTGCAGATGGTAACTGCAGCCATGAAATTAAAAGATGCTTACTCCTTAGAAGAAAAGCTATGACAAACCAAGACAGCATATTAAAAAGCAGAGTTATTACTTTGCCAGCAAAGGTCCAACTAGTCAAGACTCTGGTTTTTCCAGTAGTCATGTATGGATGTGAGAGTTGGAGTAGAAAGAAAGATGAGCACTGAAGAATTGATGCTTTTGAACTGTGATGTTGGAGAAGACTCTTGAGAGTCCCTTGGACTGCAAGGAGATCCAGCCAGTCCATCCAAAAGGAAATCAACCTTGAATATTCATTGGAAGGACTGATGCTGAACCTGAAACTCCAGTACTTTGGCCACCTGATACAAATAACTGACTCATTTGAAAAGACCCTGATGCTGGGAAAGATTGAAGGCAGGAGAAGGGGACGACAGAGGATGAGATGGTTGGATGGCATCACTGACTCAATGGACATGAGTTTGAATAAGCTCTGGGAGATGGTGATGGACAGGGAAACCTGGCATGCTGTAGTCCATGGGGTTGCAAAGAGTTGGACATGTCTGAGCGACTGAACTGAACTGGGAAATTTACACAGCTACTGTTTTACTTAGGGTTCACCAGAGAAACAGAACCAACAGGATCTATCGATCTATCAATCTATAGATATAGATATACAGAAGGACATTCATTAGGAAGGACTCGCATACATGATTATGGAAGCAGACAGCCTACAATCTGACATCTGCAAGTTGAAGACCCAAAAAACCTGAAGGACTGAGAACCAGGTAGCCAATGGTACAAATCTGTGTCCTAAGGCTCAAGAACTAGTAATTTTGATGTCTGAAAGCAAGAGAAAGATTTCCCAGCTCCAAGCAGAGATCAAGTTTGCTCATTCTCCACCTTTTTTTTTTTTTCTATTCAAACCCCCACTGGATTGGATGATGCTATTTGCATTGGTGGGGGATGATCTTCAGTCTACTGACTCAAATGCCAATCTCTTCCAGAAACAACTTCACAGACACACCAAAAAATGATATTTTACCTGTTATATGAACATCCCTTAGCCCTGTCAAGCTGACACAAAAAATTTAACAGCTACATTGAGAAATATGCACAGGAAAGTGGCAGGAAGTGAGGATTCAAAACATGACTGCAGTGGCCCATGTTGTGAGGGCCTATATAATGTCAGGGACTGATAAGAAACAATCTTATTTTATGAAACCCTGTAACTAAGGATTTCAGATTATTTTCACAATAATGACTTAATTAGGAATTTGGTTCTTACATATAACGTAAGAATCATCTAAAGTTGTTCTAAGTTCAATGTTTGTTGCTCTAAGTTCTGCATATGCTTTTCTATCTTTAGTAGATGGCTGGTCCTTGGCCTCCATTTAGCACAATCAAAGAGCAGGAAAAGAAATCTGCACAATAACAAAATACAGAGTATAAATTATTACATGGAAAGTAAATCAATGTTCCCCATAACTTTATGCTGAAGGTTTAATAAATCTTTAACATTTTATTTGTCACCTTCAATATGTATGTTGGTTGACACTATCCTCTAAAACTTCCAAATGTTCCAAATTTGGAGGGAATGAAGAGGTTGGCACAGGCCCACTGAGGGGTCTGATGGTTAGAACACAGAATGACAGATTTGGAATTAAACAGATACTTCCTTGCCATAATCAAAATAATATGGAGACTGCTATGAAATGAATTAGGAGGCTATTGGGTGGTATTTTTTTCAAAATATGCTAAATGAATTTTAGGTGTTTACTAGCTACAACATGCTGGGATATAACATGTAAGATGCTATTTAAAAATCTGCAGATAACTAACAGGTGAACAATTTCATTCCACCAAAATTTAATTATGGTATCCAGAGACCAGTGTTTGCAATATATTAAAGCATTCATATTTTCCTAAAGAGAGATTTGATTAAAGGATAAAGTTTTCACCAGAGTATGCTGTGGAGACGCAAAACATCAAATGTTAATAATGAATGTTTATCTATGATAGCTTAATAGTTTTCTCTGGAGACTATTTTAATTAGCTACAGTAGTTCATAGGTTAGTAGGTAATTTTTTTCTAAAGTGCATAAGGACTTTGTGATTATAATGACTTCCATCATATCAGGTCACTGCCTCTGAGGCCCTGTAAAGAACCAGATGTTCTCCTTTTCAGCTGTGCTTTTGCACTTGAATCCTATATGACTGTGTTCCTGAGTGTAAATTCTCTGGGGAAGATACAGAGCCATCAATATAGAGTGTCATGCCCTGGATTTCCTCACTAGTCTATATCAAATACAAGTCATTTAGAAATGTATGGCAGTGTCACATGACAATTAGGAAACCTTTTGTTCCACCATAAAGGTATATCACATTTGATTCCTCTAGAATTATGTAGCTATTGTTTATATGGAAATTTATTCTAAGCCAATTCATATATGTAAAATAATACTTTTATTATTTATATTAATGTAATATAAATTACAGAATGAAGTACAGAATGGAGTACAGAATGAAGCAGGTCAAAGGCTAATAGAGTTTTGCCAAGAGAACTCATGGGTCATAGCAAACACCCTCTTCCAGCAACACAAGAGAAGACTCTACACATGGACATCACCAGATGGTCAACACCAAAATCAGATTGATTATATTCTTTGCAGCCAAAGATGGAGAAGCTCTATATAGTCAGCAAAAACAAGACCAAGAGCTAACTGTGGCTCAGATCATGAACTCCTTATTGCCAAATTCAGACTTAAATTGATGAAAGTAGGGAAAACCACTAGACCATTCAGGTATGACCTAAATCAAATTCCTTACAATTATAGTGGAAGTGAGAAATAGATTTAAGGGACTAGATCTGATAGACGGAGTGCCTGATGAACTATGGACGGAAGTTTGTGACATTGTACAGGAGACAGGGATCAAGACCATTCCCAAGAAAAAGAAATGCATAAAAGCAAAATGGTTGTCTGAAGAGGCTTTACAAATAGCTGTGAAAAGAAGAGAAGTGAAAAGCAAAAGAGAAAAGGAAAGATATACCTATCTGAATGCAGAATTCCAAAGAATAGCAAGGAGAGATAAGAAAGCCTTCCTCAGTGATCAATGCAAAGAAATAGAGGAAAACAATAGAATGGGAAAGACTAGAGATCTCTTCAAGAAAATTAGAGACACCAAGGGAACATTTCATGCAAAGATGAGCACAATAAAGGACAGAAATTATGTGGACCTAACAGAAGCAGAAGATATTAAGAAGAGGTGGCAAGAATACACAGAAGAACTGTACAAAAAAAGATCTTCACGGCCCAGATAATCACAATACTGTGATCACTCACCTAGAGCCAGACATCCTGGAGTGTGAAGTCAAGTGGGCCATAGGAAGCATCACTAAGAACAAAACTAGTGGAGGTGATGGAATTCCAGTTGAGCTGTTTCAAATCCTGAAAGATGATGCTGTGAAAGTGCTGCACTCAATAGGCCAGCAAATTTGGAAAACTCAGCAGTGGCCACAGGAAGCGAAAAGATCAGTTTTCATTCCAATTCCAAAGAAAGGCAATGCCAAACAATATTCAAACTACCGCACAACTGCACTCATCTCACACATTAGCAAAGTAATGCTCAAAATTCTCCAAGCCAGGCTTCAGCAATACATGAACTGTGAACTTCCAGATGTTCAAGCTGGTTTTAGAAAAGGCAGAGGAACCAGAGAGCAAATTGCCAACATCTGCTGGATTATCAAAAAAGCAAGAGTTCCAGAAAAACATCTATTTCTGCTTTATTGACTACGTCAAAGTCTTTGACTGTGTGGATCACAATAAACTATGGAAAATTCTTAAAGAGATGGGAATACCAGACCATCTGACCTGCCTCTTGACAAATCTGTATGCAGACTGGGAAGCAACAGTTAGAACTGGACATGGAACAACAGACTCTTTCTAAATAGGAAAAGGAATACGTCAAGGCTGTATATTGTCATCCTGGTTATTTAACTTATATGCTCAGTACATCATGAGAAACGTTGGGCTGGATGAAGCATAAGCTGGAATCAAGATTGCTGGGAGAGATATCAATAACCTCAGATATGCAGATGACATCATCATTATTGCAGAAAGTGAGGAAGAACTAAAGAGCCTCTTGATGAAAGTGAAAGAGGAAATTGAAAAAGTTGGCTTAAAGCTCAACATTCAGAGATGTTAAGATCATGGCACCCGGTCCCATCACTTCATGGCAAATAGATGGAGAAACAGTGGCAGGCTTAATCTTTTGGGGGGGCTCTAAAATCACTGCAGATGGTGACTGCAGCCATGAAATCAAAAGATGTTTTCCCCTTGGAGTAAGCTTTTGAGACTTTTGAGAGTCCCTTGGACTGCAAGGAGATTAAACCAGTCCATCCTAAAGGAGATCAGTCCTGAGTGTTTGTTGTAAGGACTGATGTTGAAGCTGAAACTCCAAAACTTTGGCCACCTAATGTGAAGAGCTGACTCATTTGAAAAGACCCTGATGCTGGGAAAGATTTAAGGCAGAAGGAGAAGGGGACAACAGAGGATGAGATGGTTGGATGGCATCACTGTCTCAATGGACATGAGTTTGAGTAAACTCTGGGAGTTAGTGATGGACAGGGAGGCCTGGTGTGCTGCAGTCCATGGAGTCGCAAAGAGTTGGACACAACTGAGAGACTGAACTGAACTGAACTCCTTGGAAGGAATTTTATGACCAACTTAGACAGCATATTATAAAGCAGAGACATTACTTTGCCAACAAAGGTCCATCTAGTCAAGATTATGGTTTTTCTAGTAGTCATGTATGGATTTGAGAGTTGGACTATAAAGAAAGCTGAGCACCAAAGAATTGATGCTTTTTAACTGTGGTGTCGGAGAAGACTCCTGAGAGTCCCTTGGACTGCAAGGAGATCCAACCAGTCCATCCCTAAAGGAGATCAGTCCTGAATATTCATTGGAAGGACTGATGTTGCAGCTGAAATTCCAGTACTTTGGCCATCTGATGCAAAGAGCTGACTCGTTTGAAAAGACCCTGATGCTGGGAAATATTGAAGGTGGGAGGAGAAGGGAATGACAGAGGTTGAGATGGTTGGATGGCATCGCCGATTCAACTGACATGAGTTTGAGTAAACTCTGGAAGTTGATGATGGACAGGGAGGCCTGGCATGCTGCAGTCCATGTGGTTTCAAAGAGTCAGACACGACTGAGCGACTGAACTGAAATGAACTGAATATAAATTATATATGTATAATTTAAATATATACAATTTTATCTGCAAGTGTTTTTCATTCTGGACAAGATACAGTGATGTTGACAAATACTATATTTGATATTATTCTATTTTGCTATGATAAAAAAATGCATTTTGGAAAGTTTTGATTACGGTTTAAAGTAAAATCCCAGTAGCCAAATAACAAATGCCCATTCTATGTAATCGATATTACACAGGACTGAATCATTTCATGTCAAAACTATATTTTATTATTATTCTTAAGGTATACACATTATAGAACTCTTTCTCACACAGTATCTAAACTTTCATAATAATACTCTTTTCTGGATATTTCTATTCCCAAAAGAGTACAGATGTTGGGGCATAGGGGAATGGCCATCCTTTGTATATTTTGTATCCTTTGTGATATTTTTAATCTAAATATAAACAACTACTTTTTAAAGACTTAAGGGGCTTGAGCTTAATGATTCATCAGTTTGTATTCCACAAGACTGAGAGAAAGGAAAGATAAGGGATTACTTAGGTACCTAGAGCCTGAAAGTCAACCAACAATTATTGATGAGGAGATCTTCTGGATAGTAATCTAAGAAGAGTGAGTTGGATTTGACATTGACAGTATACAAAACTAAATGTTATTGTGATTTAATGTGAGGCATATATGGTTTAAGAATGGTTTTACAAGAAAAGTCTACTTGGTAAATTTACTCCCAGAATGTTTTGAATACCAATAACAACTGAAAAATTTTCTCAGTGCAAAAGAAACAATTTTAGTCAACATACTGTATCAATAATTCAAATTTTAAATCATAGATCAGAAAAGATAACATAAATCATTGAGTCCAATATCCCTTTCTCCTATTGAACTTCCCCACCCATATATCCAAATACAATTTACACTTCAGTAAACTAGGTGAGTCTGCAGAGATCTAAGTGACTTGCTTAACAAAGACAATGATTTGTGGCAAATGGCTGACTGCATTCAAATTCTAGCTTTATCACTTACTATCTGTATAATCTGTCACATGTTACTTAACCTTTTCTGTGCCTCGGGTGGCTCACCTGAAAAATGGGAACAGTAGTAGCACATAACTCATAGAACTGTTCTGAGGTTCAGAGGAGCTAACCTGTGTAATCTGTTTAGTACAGTGCCTGGCATAGAGTAAGTGCTCAATGAATGTTGTTGGTGTTCAGTTGTTAAGTCATGGTTGACTCTTTGTGATCCCATGGACTGCAGGCTTCCCTGTCCTTCACTATCTCCAGGAGTTTGCTCAAACTCATGACCACTGAGTCAGTGATGCTATCCAACCATCTCATCCCTTGCTGCCCCTTTCTCCTCTTGCCCTCAATCTTTCCCAGCATCAGGGTCTTTTCCAATGAGTCAGCTCTTTGCATCAAGTGGCTGAAGTATTGGAGCTTCAGCTTCAGCATCAGTCCTTCCAATGAATATTCAGGATTGATTTGCTTAAGGATTGACTGGTTTGATCTTCTTGCAGTCCAAGAGACTCTCAAGCATCCTCTACGGTACCACAATTCAAAAACATCAGTTCTTCAGCTCTCAGCCTTTTTTATGGTCCAGGTCTACTTATTCTAAATTCTAGTTCTACAAATGATTAGCTGTGTGCCCTTAGGCAACTTACTCTAAGTGGTCTGTGACATTTACCACGATTTGCATTCTACAGTTGTTTATTGTCTATCTTCTCCACTGGATATATAAATCCAGGGTTACAGGGACTAGATATGAAGTATTATTAATATTTAATGCACTGTTTAATAATAATTAATGAATTATGTGGTGTCCATCATGTTTTAGGTGCTCAAGAATGCTTTTTATTATAAATCTGTGTGTGTGTGTGTGTGTGTGTGTGTGTGTGTGTGTGTTAGTCATTCAGTTGTGTCCGACTCTTTGCAACTCCATGGACTGGTAGCTTACCAGGCTCCACTGTCCACGGAATTCCCCAGGCGTGGAGTGGGTAGCCATTCCCTTCTGCAGCGGATCTTCCCAACCCAGGGATCGAACCCAGGTCTCCTCAATACAGGCTGATTCTTTACTGTCTGAGCCACCAGGGAAGCCCATTATTATAATCACAACACTTAACAGGGTTCTTAAGAGGATTAGATGAGAGAATGCAAGTGAATATATTACAAGGTAGAGACTGCCAGCCTGTGAACTCAAAAGGGCAAGTACTTAATAAATGTGGATTCTTGTGATTGTTGCTATCACTATAAGCCTAAAATCTAGACAGTGGCAGAAATGAGACTGCAACTAAGTTTTCCTAGTTCCTCACTGAATATTTTGCCAATGCTATCACATACATACATACATACATATACATATATATATACATGCTGCTGCTAAGTCGCTTCAGTCGTGTCCGACTCTGTGCGACCCCATAGACGGCAGCCCACCAGGCTCCGCCGTCCCTGGGATTCTCCAGGCAAGAATACTGGAGTGGGTTGCCATTTCCTTCTCCAATGCATGAAAGTTAAAAGTGAAAGTGAAGTTGCTCAGTCGTGTCCGACTCTTAGCCACCCCATGGACTGCAGCCTACCAGGCTCCTCTGTCCATGGGATTTTACAGGCAAGAGTACTGGAGTGGGTTGCCATTGCCTTCTCCGATATATATACATACACATACATATATATATGGATGGCAGAAAATCTCAGTCCTTAATGTTAGAAAGTATTTCGTGATGTTAGTTTGCAGCTAAGTCTATTGCCTGGCAACAAAATCTGAGGACGGGATTGTAAACTGAGAGGTCAAGGTTGATCTAATTCTTCTCACATACACTTTTTCTTTGTCTTGGACAGCATTACAATGACAACAAATAGGTGAGGTGGCCAACATTTTAAAGTGAAGAGATTTTCATAAAAGTTATCAGAATTTTGGTCTTTCTGGAAAAAATCAGAAAGAAGGCACACAAGGCTGGCACCCCCTCCTGGCAACTCGGTGGGCTCACAGAGGGGGCTCCTCCTTCTGTGGGGGTACATGCCTTTCAGTTTACATATGATCTCTGCAGGTGTTCGGGACCCTGATTTGGGATTAATAAGATTTAAGTCATCTGGATGTCTTTGTAGTAATCATTCTGACCCACATAAGCAACACCCTTTTGCTGCAGCAAAGATTTTTATTTCTGTTGCCTTTTTCATCATTCCTCACCTTGCTCGTGTTTTATGCAGCATCTGATAGCGAGTGTCAAGAGAAATTTAAAATTATAGCTCATTTACTCTGGTTAAACATAAGGAAGGAAAAGCAATTACCAGAGTAAAATGATGGAATTAAAGATTCTTCTTGCAACCTAGGTAGGTATTTAGTGTTTGATGAGTGCTGGAAAAGATAAATACATTTTTCAAGGAGGACTGTATCAATCTGCAATCATGAATGAAAGACTCTGAACATGATTTAGATATCAAACATATGGTTTGCAAACACAATCAATCTTCCTCTAAGCAGTCAGAGTTAGCTGACAATATACTGTACCTCTTTTTTGTTTCTAAATTGGAAAATGCTTTTTTAGTGGTGAATAAATTTCCTGCACCAACAGACTTTTTTTCTAAGGAAATATGCTACAAGATAGATGGTGCTTTAGAAGATACCACGCAGATGGTCTGTAGAAAAATCTTATAAATGTAATCCCATATAAACAGAGTAAATGCATTCTTCATATGAGGATAAAATGTTAATTAGTTTAGCTTAATTACAGATTTGCTACATGCTAGAAGTTTAAATATAATGGATTGATGATTCAATTTGATAGATCATAAAAAATAACTATGAGTATGTTACTGGCTGTTTTGCTGACTAACTTAACATGGATGTCCCATGTATCTTTAATTCAACTCTGGCTCAAAATGTGCCTTATTCTTAAAGGAGCCCATCAGATAATCAGATAATCAAACATATCTAACTCATGCTAACAAAGGCTATGTACATCAAACTTTCTTTAAAACTAATCTACAGCCCTTTTACTATCTTTCACAATGCATTCATAAGAGATGGTTACAAAGCAGTAGAGGGTTCTCTATGCAACCATGCAAATTTCAAGAATGTTGCTGTAATTTTGTTCTTAAAAATTTGAAGGAGTATGATTTTAGAAGTGGACTGTAGTTATTCTGCATTTTTTATGCAGGTAAAAAAGAAAAGAAAAACAGGGAAGAACTACCAACTACATCAAAAAGAGACTGACGAGGAAACTTTTGATTCAATAGCGCTTTAAGTTATTGAAGCGTTTCTCAGGTGACTCAGAGCTAAAGAATCCACCTGCCAACGTAAGGAGATGTGGGAGATGTGGGTTTGATCCTTGGGTCAGGAAGATCCCCTGGAGGAGGAAATGGCAACCTACTCCAGTATTTTTGCTAGGAGAACTCCATGGACAGAGGAGCCTGGCAGGCTACAGTGATGGGGTCGCAAACAGTCAAAAACGACTGACTGAGCACGCATACAAGATGTTGGAATGAGTTATTTAAGACCACTGTATAATAGAATCTCTTTCTAAGATTATGAAAGATATTAGCATGGGCTGATTAATTGCCATTTTGTTGCAGTGCTGGAGATTAGACCAGAGCAGCTTTAGGAGTATAATCAAAAATGATTATACTTCAAAACTTCTCTGCAGCTAGCCTACTGAACTTTCATTGTTCATACTTGCACTAACCCAAGCTATCGCTTTCTCCTCACCTACTTATTTCTTTCTCATTCTAACAAGCATGCAATTTGACATCAACAGAGATTTCAGCAAAAATAAAAAATAGAAAAGTGAGTAACTTAAATACTGATATAAATTATTTGTGCTGCTTTACTTGTTAAAGTCCTGATAGTTTTATGCATTTCTGTTATCAAATAATTTTATGAAAGAAAACTAAAGACTCATGACCAAGAAATATAGCATCACCTCAGATAGAAATAAGTACAGTACTTCTTCTATATTAACTAAGAAACACAGAGAAAAGTAGATCAAGACTATTTCCAAAAGCAAGGGCTAAGACATGATGACCTTGCTTCACTTTTCATCAAAATTCCTGCCAGTGTTGTCCTTGAATCATAAAAAAAAATGATTTATGCTTATTTATGTGTGACCATGAACTGAAAGGATTTATATTTCAGTTAAATTTATTTGTCATTGAATTATTTTATACTTATAAAAACATTACATTAAAAAGAAGAACCCAACTCTATCTTCCTATGTATATTGTTTTTTACTTGATATAGACAATTTTCATAAGATTACCTAATTTTACAAGTCTGCTGGTGAGTAATAATTGGATTTCCCTCCTATCTCTTGTGAAAACTCATTTACAGCTTTTTAAAATTTCATTAAATTTTTTTCTAAACATCATTGACATTGTATTTGTGCAGGTGTATTTTGAAAAGACTTATGAATGTACTTGTTTGTTGCACAGTAATTTTAAAATTTGCTTTCAATACATAAATCTAAGGAGGTCGTGTCTTCATTTTTCTTTTAGAATAGAAAGTATCAGGTATTTCCGATGATTGAAAAGCTAATAAAAAAAATCAAGTAAAAAATTATCACAGAACCCATTTTTCTTTCATTTAACATAACTACATAAGTAAATTTAGATGTTAGAATAATACATTTAAAATATTTTCTCATAAATGATATAGCTGTTACTGTTGTTTAATCATTAAGTTGTGTCCAACTCTTTTGCAACCCCATGGGCTGTAGCCCACCAGGCTCCTCGGTCCATGGGATTTCCCAGGCAAGAATCCTGGAGTGGGTTGCCATTTCCTTCTCCAGAGGATCTTCCCAACCCAGGGATTGAACTCTCATCTCCTGCACTGCAAGTATATTCTTTACCACTGAGCCATATGGGAAGCCTCATAAGTAATATTCTAGGAGGTATATATACAAGCAAGTAATCAGCAGTCCAGTAAAATAAACATAATCTGTAGAGCAGGAAATTAGTAAATTATTTTAGAGATAAACTGAAATCAAATCTGAAAGCATCTGAGAAGAGGTCTTTTTCTACTAAAAGCCTGAAGGAAATGAGGCAGATAAAAATATGAACTTCTGGGCCTAAAAGGATTTTGTTAAGGGGGACAAACAAGAGCATTAAACGCTTTTTCGTTGCTGTTCAGTCTCTAAATCATGCTCCATGCTTTGCAGCTGCGTGGACTGCAGCATACCACGCTCCTCTACCCTTCACTATCTCCCCAACTTTGCTCAAATTCATGTCCACTGAGTCAGTGACACTGTCTAACCATCTCAGCTCTGCCACCCCTTTCTCCTTTTGCCTTCAATCTTTCCCAACAACAGTGTCTTCTCCAATGAGCTGGCTCTTAGCATCAGGTGGCCAGAGTATTGGAGCTTCAGCCTCAGCATCAGGCCTTCCAGTAAACATTCAGGGTTGATTTCCTTTAGGATGGACTGGTTGGTCTCCTTGCTGTCCAAGGGACTATCAAGAGTCTCCCCCAGCCCCATAATTTGAAAGCATCAACTCTTCAGTTTCCACTTTTGCTCCTTCTATTTGCCATGAAGTGATGAGATAGGACGCCATGATCTTAGATTTTTTTTAAATGCTTAATCTACATTATTAATTTACACTTCACAACAGACTAATCTGCAAGGTATTATATTCTACATGTTGCTGATTGGGAAGCTACCGACAAATCAGAGATAGCATATTATTCGATCATGATTATATACCTCCGAAGGGGCTGAGGTTGAATTTGAACCCCATATTTTGGCCCTACACTATTAAGTCTTCTTCCTTCCCACACTTAGTACTTATGTTTAGATATTTGGGGAACTGCTACAGCGAAGGCCTTATGTAGCAAGATGATTTATGAAGATGATCATCTGTGTTGTTTCTCTCCCTCAGCAAGCTCTTCTACTTTCTCTGTCAACAGGCAGGTAAATCTAGTCTCTTCACTTCCTTGTCTCACAGGTACGTCTCTGTGGAAATCTAGGTTCAGAGGGGCTTCCAGGCCTACTGAAGCCTCTGAAGTCCAACAAGTGGAGAGCATGAGAAGCACAGGACAGCCTGGCCGTGAAGTCGTAAGTGACACCAGCTCCCATCTTTAACTCCAACAGAAGGCTGCTAGGCTTTTCTCTGCACCACCTCGAGTTCAGGAAAGCCACGTTCCTCTCCATATGCCCTCATCATTTTGGAGGCTTTTAGAGAGAGGAAGAGGTTTCCTAGCTGGTTCAGTGGTAAAGAATCCATCTGTCAGTGCAGGAAGAATGCAGGAGATGTATGGGACATGGGTTCAATCCCTGGGTTGGGAAGATCCCCTGGAGAAGGAAATGGGAACCCACTCCAGTATTCTTGCTTGGAGAATTCCACGGACAGAGGAGCCTGGCAGGGTTGCAAATGAGTCAGACATGACTGAGAGACTAAAACACAAGAGAGGGGAAGAGAGAAAAAAAAAAAAGGACAGAGTATGAATTCATTTTTCTATTGCTTCCATAACATATTACCATAAGTTTAGCAACTTAAAGTAACACAATGTCTAATTTGGTTCTGACGCCAGATGTCTGACAGGGCCTCTCTAGGCTAACATCAGTGTCAGCAGGACTGTATTCCTTGCTGGATGCTCTAGAGGAATATTTGTTTTCTTGCTCATTCAGGTTGCAGTCAGAATTCAGTTCTTTGCATTTGTAGGACTGAGGTCTCCATCCTCTTTCTGGCTGAAAACTGAGTTATTCAGGACTTCTAGATACAGCCAGAAATCCTTGGCCCCGTTTCTCCACTTTCAAAGCTTCAAGAAAGAAAGAAAAGAAAGAAAGAGAAGTCGCTCAGTCACGTCCGACTCTTTGCAACCCCATGGACTGCAGCCTACCAGGCTTGTTTGTCCATGGGATTTTCCAGGCAAGAGTACTGGAGTGGGTTGCCATTTCCTTCTCCAGGGGACCTTCCCGACACAGGTATCGAACCCTGGTCTCCCGCATTGTAGGCAGACGCTTTTACCATCTGAGCCACCAGGGAAGTCCCAAAGCTTCAACCGTAGGTTAAATCTTGTATTTTAAATCTGTCCTGACTCTTCTTCCATCGTATCTGTCTGGCAAAATTTTCAGTCTTCCTCTTCTTACTTATGTGGGTCTACTTTTAAGGGCCCATGTTATTACCTTTGGCCCATCTGAATAAAAGAGTTTAATCTCCGTATTTTAATGTTTATAATCTTAATTCCATGGAAAGATCCTTTTGCCATGCAATATAAAATATTCACAGTTTCCAGGAATTAGGGCATCAACATCTTTAGGGATCATTATTCTGCCTACCACAGGGTATTTTTACCTTAATATAGTTTAAATTATTGTACAGGTCCATAGTTACTGTGTTCTACTAAGCCTACTTATTTTTCTTATGTTGGAGGAGGGCAATCATGAGGAAAATTAATCATCTCTGAAAAAGACGAAGTGATGAAGCCCATTTTCTCTCTGTATTTGAACGCACATCTGAATTGTGATTCCATTACTTTAGAACAGAGAAATAGTTTTTAAACAGATTAATCTTGCAGAATATGGACCTCCTAACTCATACGCTCTATTTGCTACTGCTGAAAAATAATTCTAATTTTAAAAGGCTGTGTTGGCTTTAAAAATAAGTTTATAATAGAAATGATTGCTTCTCATAGTACCATAACTATAGGCATTATTATACTATAAATATTATTGCTATGAGACCAACCCATGCTCCTACAGCCTTAAATAATACATGGGTCTTTCAGAGTTTCCAGACAACATTTTGAGAAACAATACTTGATGGTTGTAATTTTGGGTCTTCCAAAGCTGGCTGAGGTTCTAGGGTTGTTGTCCTGACTGATGATCAATTACCAGAAGTGTAGCTGGCATCACAGAATTCCCCTAATATTTCATATTAGTTATTAATATTCTATGATTTAGACATCTATTTGAGCATTTCCAATAACACAGTTCCCAGAATAATGGACCCTCTCCCCAGATCCTTTAGACTAAATCCATTGAATACTAACCTATCTTACTGAGGCCTAATTGCAATATTCCATTTTGAATTCCAAGCATTGGAATTGGACTAAAGGGAACAAGTCCATTAATGATGTGATTGAGATCATTTAAGTGGCAAGTATCTAGTAGACTCAGGAAATGAGACCTCATCTGAGCATCTACCAATAACCAGGGCCTAATGGGGATATAAATTTGGGAGAGGTCTGGGGAATTCTGGCGGGTGGAGATTTTTGGGTCTGGGTGTCATGGCTTTGCCTGTGTGTGCACTTTTGCTTTGGATACTTTAATCTTTGTATTTCACTTTCTTTGCTGCTGTTTTATGATTGTGCACTCTCTAAAACTTGGTCATAGTTTATAACATTAATGAACATTTTTTATGTCTTTATGTGTCATGTGTGCTTGTGCTTAGTCCCTCAGTCATGTCCAGCTCTTTGTGACCCTTTGGATTGTAGCCTGCCAAACTCCTCTGCCCATGAGATTTCTTACGCAAGAATGCTGGAGTGTGTTGACATTTTCCTCCTCCAGGGGATCTTCCCAATCCAGGGATAGAATCTGCTTCTCCTGTGTCTCCTGCATTGCATGTGGATTCTTTACCTGCTGAGCCATACTATATTTAAATTTCTATGCACAGTGAATAGGTTGAACTTAGCTAAGGAATAAAAGTAAGGTAGGAAGAAGATTTCGAGGGAAAGAGTGCCCAATAACTAAAACTCTGAAAACTATAATTACAAACATTTTGGGCACAATGGGACATAAAACATGAAACTGAGCCTCTGTTATATAAATGGAGGGCAGGACCCAGTGAGTATGAGTGAAGGTAAGACAAAGTGGGGAGGGGGTGGTGGTGATGGTTCAGAGTTAGAGGAAATCTTCCCAAGTCAATCAAACAGCTCCAGCTTCAGAGATTTTCTCAACTCTTGACAATACAACTCTTAGAATGGGAAACATTGCCTTAATTCACAATTTCAACAATGCAGGAAGTCATTATTCAAATTTTCCTATAGGGTCAAGAACTCAGAGGTTGACTTCAAACTATAAAGCATTTTAAACTCCTTATGCAGGCTTAAAGTGTTCTATACCTACATATGTTTTGGCATATATACTTGACTACATAGACACAATTTGTATATAATTCCATTCCCAAAAGGTATGGAAGAGGCAATGCATCTTATACTCAATTGCCACCAAAGAGCACAAAGATGAATGTTTAAGTCCAGACACTGACACATCCCCCTAAATTTTCAAAGCATGGCTTGCGGTCTCAGCCCCCTGACTCCCATTCCCTGTAATGGAAATCAGGTGGCAAAACCCTAATGCAAACTCCTTGGAAATCTAGAAGACAGCATAATGATGTTCTTTGTTTTGCTATGGAAACATTTATATGGGACACAGGTTCAACTGTCCATGAAATGATGCACTAATCTCCAGAGTTCACAATGTAATTTGGAGTATATTTTCTTCTCCATGTGCATGCAATTGTGAAGGTAATTGCCACCCTGAAGGTAAAGAATGCCAAGTGTCCCTCAACTAACACACAGCTACATTCTGAACGATCTCAGAGCCAGACATTCACATTAGGCCTGCAAAGAAAAAGTCCAGGGAACTTGTGTGCATCTTCATGTTTTGTATGCAGTCTTTCTGGAGAACACCTGGTCTTTCCTTGATAAGGTTTGTTGGTTTTCATAAACTAGTTTGTTGTGAATAATCAGTTCAATTTCTGGCCTGAATAGTATCATTGATTTAATATGATAAACCAAGAAACAGTTCTCTTGCTTCTCAAATTTATAAATTCTATTCAGATCCCATAGATGTTTAAAATCTGAAAATTAAACCAGGTTAAAGATAAAAATGCAGACTTCAGATAAAGCTAGGGATATATTAAAAGCAATGTCAGCACCTCAGCTGTTCTTAGATCAGGCTGAGACCACAAGCTAAAGGCTCATCTATTATGTTCAGGAAGTATAATAACTCTCTTAATTTCTTTGTAAACTATGAATATTTTTAGAAATTAAAATAATTTAATTTTTGATAAAAACAAGTGCCTACATTTTCAATGACTAACATATGATCACAATACTTAATTGTAGAAAAATATAATAGATATTTTTAATCATTGTATCTAATCACCTTATGAGAAGTCCATTGTAACTTAACTGTTCTACGATAGCACTTAGGGATGCAAAGTTTTATATTTTTTCTTGTTTTAAAGTATCACTCTTTTTATCTCTTCTGAACCTGACTAGGCAGTTCTCAAGGGATGTAAAAGAAATGTAAGATGTACTTCTTCCCCATAGCATCTAGCATAGAGTAGAGTTCATTACAGGAGCTCAATAAATACTGTGCATGTATTGATTGATTGTCAGCATTCTGCTTTGTGACTCCCTTTAATATCTCAGATGCTGAAAGGTCATTATCATAATCATCGTAAACCTCATTTATCTGTTCATGACATTGTTCTGGGTGCTACATAAAATGCAGCAGTGAGTTCTAAAAGTATAAGAATAACTGAAAGCATGTTCACTGACCCACTAATCAGGAAAGATGGCACAGGTTGGAGGATTCACCCATACATTTAAAATTTATTGGATGTATATATAACTCACTTCTAATAATTTGAAACATTTTATAGCAAAAAGTGATAAAGTTATAAAAATATCAGCACTAAAGTAAGAAATGCATAGAAAGGTGAGAAAGTGAAGGTTTGGCTGTGAATTTCTCTACAGTCCTGGCAAGAAGAGGAATATCCTAGGCCAAGCTCAATTTGACATTTTGGACTGAATAATTCTGTATTGCAGTGCTGTGCATTGTTGTCTGTTCAGCAGCATCTCTGGTCTCTAACCACTAGATGCCTGTAGTACCCCCTTCCCTCCCCTTGTGTTGTGACAACTAAAAAATGTCTCCAGAAATGGCCCTCAATTTGAGAATCACTAACCTAGGTGATCTAATCCTCTTTATAAGGATGGAGAGAGCACAACCTAGTTCTATGGGGGTTGGGATATAAGAGAGCAATTCAATTATTTTCTGACATTAATTTCTAAAGTAAATTTCAATAAACCATGAGTGATTTGATCTATAGTGTCCTCAATAACACTGGCTAATATTTCTTGAGACTTTAAGCCAGCTGCTGAAATTGGCATTGTATACGCATGACTTATGAGATGGGTAGTATTGAGATCTTTATAGATAAATAAATTGAGGCTCATCAAAATTAAGCAATTTACTCAAGGTCATACTGTAAGTGGCAGAGTTAGGATTCAAACCTAAGAAGTTTGAGCAGAAAGGCACCAAAGTTACCAACGACAGTCTTATGGAAAGCTGAAGCAATAAAATATTGCTGATTTTTGTCTAGCTCTTCTGTAAAAGCAGAGAACAGAAATATAAGGCACAAACTAGGAATAGCAATGAACAGCTCCTCCAGAGGCTATCTGCAGTGTCCACTGTCTTCAGAAGTGGCTGAGTGATAGCTGTCCATGGTGTATATTGGTGATAATTGCTGATGATGCTGAGCACACACACATAACTACACACACACACATACCTACACACACACACACACACACACACACACACATATATATAAATATATATATAAAATGGGCTTCCCAGGTGGTTCAGTGATAAAGACTCCATCTGCCTACCAGGAGACACGAAAGATTTGATCCTTGGGTCGAGAAGACCGCCTGGAGAAGGAAATGGCATCCCACTCCAGTATTCTTGCCTGGTGAGTCCCATGAACAGAGGACCCCGGCAGGCTATAGCCCATGGGGTCTAAAAAGAGTCTGACATGACTTAGCGACTAAACAACAACAAAATGAAATATAATATATAAAGTAAGTGTATAATGTATTTATTTGTAGTAATGTTATAAGAATTACAGACTTAGGTAATAACAAGTATTTCTTAAAATGCTAAATTGTGAAAATGCCTATATAGTACTAACACTCTTTCTTATGTGTTATTTGCTATATTTGCTCTGGGAAATTTGTGTAACTTAGTATAAAAAAAAGAAGTAGTGGTAATATTGGTGATTTCCAGGGCCATTTTTTTTTTCTGGGAAAACATATACTATCCAATGCTGTATTTCCTCAGGTAGAAATAAGTTTTTAGGTTTTGTTGACTTATTAAATGTCATCCTTGGTAGCAAATTCCTTTTGGCACTACTTTATCAGATACTGAACTCCTCCTCCCCCCCAACACTGGCCCACAAGACACACTTTCTCACTTTTCGTTCCTATTATTAGGCTCTTGAACAGAATCAAATGATGATTCGATTATTAGAAAGATTTATGCTGACTTGCTGAATACCCAATACATGTCTAATGTTTGACTGATTGATAATTAGTTCCCTTTCTTAGCCATTACTTTTTTGGTAATTTAGTGGCTTATGAAATCTATCCAGAGAATCCCATTAGATACTCAGTTCTAAGCCGAGTCAAGCATAAACATATATATTGTGGAATGTATTTTTAAGATATCTATTTCTAATCTCACATAGGTTAGGTATTTAACACAACTCAGCAAGTATTTTGAGTATCTACATAGGCAATGCAGGAAATATAAGACATATATAAGATCTGATTTAGCTACTCAACGAACTTACAATTGCTAGAGTAGACAAGATATATGTGACAGATGCGGAACATGCCGGAGGAATTCAGAAAAGGGGGGGCAAGAGGCTTCCCTGGTGGCTCAGTGGTGTAGAATCTGCCTGGTAATGCAGGAGACATGGGTTAGATCTCTGACCTGGGAAGATCCCACATGCTGTGGTGCAACTAAACCCCTGGGTCACAACTATTGAGCCTGTGCTCTAGAGATTGGGGACCACAACTACTGAAGCTCACATGCCCTAGAGCCTGTGCCTTGCAGCAAGAGAAGACATCACAATGAGAAGCCCCTCCACAACTAGAGAGTAGCCCCCTTTCACCACAACTAGGGAAAAGCCAGGGCAGCAATGAAGATCCAGCACAGTCAAAAACATTAATAAATAAGTAAATAAAATTATTTAAACAGAAGAAAAAGGAGAGCAAAAGTAAGATGGAAACACTGTGAGAAGCAGAGTTGCTAATATACATCTCTTCAAAAAATTTAAGCAATATACACACAATGATATGATATTTATGTCTCATATCCTCACATACAACACTCATGCACTCAAATTTGTATATATATTTGTTGTTTTACAAAAGTGAGATTATTATTTAATTCTTTTCCATGGGTATACTGCTAATATGGTGTACACAGATCATTTTCATTACTTAAACATGCAAATAAAAATGTGAAAATTAGTTAAAAATGTGAATCGCACAATATGAATGTGCCATAATTTAAATATTCACCATTGATCTTCAGTTTAAGTGGGTTTCAAATTTCTTCTCCTATGAAGACTATTACAAAGAACATTCTTATTTTTCTATGCAAGCAATTCTGTAGGATATGGTTCTCAAGTGGAACCCCTGTTTCAAATGATACCCGTATTTAAAAAGCATTACTGGATTTACAAGTTAGGCTTTGAAAAGTTACCCCAGTTTATAGCTCTTTGGAGAGAGAGCACTTTCCCCTACACCTGCATAAAATCAGTCTTTTTTATTTTTACCAATCTAGTCAGTGAAAAAGGATACCTTCTCTTTCAAGAATGAGATTTTTAAAATTTGAATGACAGGTGAGAAACCAAAGCCAGGAAAACTCCTTTAGGAAACTATTATTCTAATATGACAAAATTAATCACGAGAGTGAGGAGATAGGCTATTTTGAAGCAGAGCAGTCACACCAGGAAATAGAATTAAAATGGGTTAGGAACAGGTGTGTTAGAGAATGACATGCCCATGAAAATGAAGTGCAAAATTTGCCAGTGTTTGATCAGAAAAGCACTCTTAAAAATTATTCTCACTGAAAAAGAGATTCGTAGGTCTTTCCCCTAATTTTGTCCTTTCCCTTAGGTTTTTTTCCTATTCTGATTCCAACTTTTACCAACTGTACTTTTTCTCCAGGAGTATCCTTTGTATCTTTTGTTGCAAATTACACCAAAATAGAATTCCTTACCATTTGAAAGACAATGCAGATCTGAGTTAGAGTGTTAGTAGTAGGAAAGAAGAGGGAGGTTGTATACTAGAGGTCTGTGAGAACATATGATAAAAATGACTGGTTGGCTATTGAGTGTGGATTGTGAAAACAATCCTGTCAAAGCTGTCTTGGTTACTGGCCTAAGTAACTAGAACAGTCTTGCTGAGGTTGAGAATACAATAGGAGAAAGAAGTCTGTGGAGGAAGTTCATTCAATTTGAGGCATGTTCACTTTGAGGTGCTCCTGGTGCTGGGGTGTCCACTAGGTGATATTTTGGAAATTCTGGTCTGCATTTCAGGAAATCAGTCATACTGAAGTAATACCTGAAGTTATTTACCTGGGTATGGACATTAAGAGGAAGCAAAGAGAGCCAAGGTGAAAAAATGTAGAAGTATCTCCCATTAATGGGTAGGCAGAGGGAGCAGAGCTGCGCTATGTAAGAAAGATGGTCAGGTAATGAGAATCCCAGGAGAATGGGAAAGATGAATTTTTTCTTTCTTCAGCTTCATTGGTATATAACTGACAATTAAAAGTTGTAAATCTTGTCATTTTAATATGTGTACATTTTGAAATGATCACTATAATCACGCTAATTAACACATCCATCACTCATAATTACTGCTTTCTTTCTTTCTCCCTTTTTCCTTTCTTCCTCTCTTCCTCCTCCCTCCTTCCCTCTCTTTCTTTCTTTCCTTCTTCTCTGTCAAGAACACTTAAGATACACTCTCTTAACAAATTTCAAGTGTACAGTAGAGTATTTTAAACTATGGTCACAACGCTGTACATTAGATCTCCAGAATTTATATAATTATCTCGGATAATTGAAATTTTGTACCTGTTAACCAACATCTCCCTATGGCTCCCTCTGCCCAGCTCCTGGCAGTCACCATTCTGTACTCTCCTCCTATAAGTTGGACTGCTTTAGATTCCACATATAAGTGAGATCGCACAATATTTGTCTTTCTGTATCTGACTTATTGCCCTTAGCACAATGTCCTCTAGGTTCATCCATGTTGCTATAGGTGAAAAATGTTCCTTATTTTTAAAGGCAGAATAATATACCAGTGTGTGGGTATATGTGTGCATATGTATAAAATTTTCTTTATCTACTGAAGGTGAATATTTTGTGAATCCAAGATATGAAAAGAAGCCATATTAAAAAAACTGCTGAGATCTTGTAAAGTGACAATATAGGATGTCATTGTAATCTCCTGAGAGTGGTATTCAAAGAGACTGAGTTTAAAGCAGAGTTCAAATTGCTAGAGATCAATACAGTAGTAGGAAAAAACTTTTCAAAAGTTTAGCAGTAAAGGAAAAAGAACAAAAATAATTTTTATCCCTACAATCAATACATTTGATCATTTGAAGGAAATGAATATTATTTTTAATCAATATATTTCTGTGCATAGTGCTCTATAATTACATTTGTTTATGTCTTTTCCTTTCTTTTGAACATTGAGGGCAAAACATTGAGTAATAATAATGGTATTTAGCACACTTTTCTTTTTTCACAGTATTATTTTATTTTATTTTGTTCCCATTATTCCTGACCTTAACGTGTGCACCTTTCATTATGCCCTAACAGTATGTGAGTGGCTCTCACACAAACACTTCAAAAATGTCTCTGAATATGTATGTGTTTTAAAAGATGCTTATTTTTGTATATATAGCTTTAATTTACATAAAAATAATATCATGTTGCCAATATTGCTTTATCTTATTTTCACCACTCATTTTCTTTTCAAAATTTTAGGATCTGTCCTTGATAGGGGAAAGAAAAACCTCTTGTTAATTTCTTCTAACTTCTCCACAATATTTCATATTATACATCTCTCACATTTTACATGTCTACTCTTTCCATGATGGAGATACAGGTTGGTTCCACCATCTCACCATTACAAAGACCCTGGCAATGAACATTTCAACATCTTTCCCCTTGTGGAATTACACACGAGTGACTTAGCGGTACATGCCTGGGAATGGGGCTGCTGGGTCATTGGGTATTTGCATACTTAATCTTGTTAGCCATTGCCTTGTTCTTCAGAATGGCTGCGTCAGTTTACATTCCCAGCATGACAATGTTTCTTTGCCCACATCTGCAATAAAATTTGACATATCTATGTGCTATTTGTCATTTCATAGACATAAAGAGGTATGTCATTGTTCTATTTTATTTTACATTATTCATTTAACTCATGAGAAATTTTTCATAAATTTTTAGTTATTCATGTTTCATTTTCTCTTATCTATGTATTAATTTCCTTTTTTTATACCAGATTTTCAATCTTTTTCTTGTTTCTTTGAAGACTTCTTTAATGTACTAGATAAACTCTAGCTGGTTTTTATTTTTAACTTTTATCTTGGAATACCTTTTTATTTACAGAAAAGTTGCAAATATAATACAGACAGTTCCAATATACATATCACCTCATTTTCCCTAGTGTTAACATCTTACTTTAATGAAAACTGAAAATTTCCTAGTTTGTTTAAAAAAGCTTTATTGGGATATAGCTTACATACTATACAAATCTCTATAGATCTGCTTACTATGGATGTTTCATATAAATGAAATCATAACATTATTTTTGTCACTAGGTTCTTTCACTTAGCATGCTATTATTGAAGTTCACCCATGATGTAATGTGTATCATTACTCATTCTTTTTTTACTACCAAATAATATTCCATTGTATGGAATTCTCTTTATCCATTCATCAGTTGTTGGACAAATTTGGATTCTTTCCACTTTTAGCCTATTATGAATAGCACTACTATGAACATTCATGTATCCATATAAAAGCTTTTATGTGATGATATGTTTTCATTCTTTGGGTTTATACATAGAAGTAGAATTGCTAGATAATATAATAACTCAGTGTCTAGCATTCTGAAGTATTATCAAATAGTTTTTCAAAGCAGCTGCACAATTTCCATTTCCACCAGCAAGGTTTGAGGGTTCC